>CM068828.1:59540086-59917586 GCA_028554795.2 Sinohyriopsis cumingii
ATTAGCCGTCCTGGATTCGAATCTCTGTAGCTAATAAAAAATGATCTAACTTCTGTAATAATATTCTTTCAAAACATTTTCACTGTATTATCTGTAGGATCCTGTGATAGCACTTTCCACTCACTGGTGTATATTTGTATCCATCTATATTACATTATATGTGCCTTGATTTCGGTCACATGAATCAGTAGTGAGCTGTGTCTGCAATGCACGAATGCTTATACCATCGACTACGTTCCATCTTTTGGGGGATGTACTCATTTTCGAGGAAATATATATACGAGTTGGTACGTTCAGGCAATGCGAGTCTTGCCTTAACCCGCCAAGCTAGGTTCGAATTTGAACGAATGAATTAAAAAGTCCTTGCCTTCATGATAATTTTCACAATATATTTAAATGCAATCTTGTTTATTCTGACATTCTATTGCTTTTGTGGCAATATAATGGGAAACTAAACAAGAAAGTGTCAATAATAATAATAATAATAATAATAAGATTATGCTAATAATAATAATAATTATTATTATTATTATTATTATTATTATTATTATATATTTAGCTATCAGCTACAAGTACATAAAAAAGGACCCAGCTTGTTTGCTGGAAATTGTTAATTACAGCCCCAAAAAGAGGAACTTAATGGAAACAAACAAAGGTATATCCATTAATAATACCGTACCTTACAACTTAGTTCATTGTTGCATGTCTGGAATCTGAATTCACCTAAGACTTCGTCAGTTTTAAAGCTGCAGAGATGCTAGTTCAAATCCAACAATCCCAGACAAAAGTACAGTGCGGGGGGGGGGGGGCAAACAATTTTGGGTCTCATCTCCCGTCAATGACAGCAAACTCAATCAGTGATTCGTCAATTTTAAAGCTGTACACCAAAAGACAAAGTCACAGAGAGGTCGGTTTGTGAACACAAGATTAAACAGAGCAAAGCCAAATTGGTTTGGCATATTTCGCATATCGTTAAATTTTAAAAGAAGTGATACTGCTATTAAATTCTTGCTTAACTGAAGTCTTCAAAAATCATTCTGTTCACCTTTGACGACAGAAAGTAAAACCCCTTAATTTAATAGTTAATCGGTCCTCTACACAAAAAGCTAATTTTTACCCAAAATTAAAAATGCTATTCTAAATGATTAATGCTTGTATTTATTTTTTCCTATATACAGAGGCGTAGCTATGATATTTTGCGCCCGGGGACGAACTATAAAATTGGCGCCCCAGCCCCCTCCCCGTTTAATCACATTTTTGAATATTACCCTTGTTTACTTATTATAATGTAACGTTGTAAGCCTCATTTTGGCGCCCCTGTACCTTGGCGCCCGGGGACATATGTACCCCCCTTCCCCATCCCCCCGCTACGCCTCTGCCTATATACGCCACCGCGTTTTTCAGGTTACTGTTAGCTAAGCAGCATGGACAGTGTAACTGAGTTCTCGACTACCATGGAAACGTTACGTCATTTAACGTACGCTATGTTGTTTTTTTTTTTTTTTTTTTTTTTTTTTTTTGTTTTTTTTTTTGTTTTATCGCTTTTTCCCTCTTCTGTTTATATTATATATATATATATATATATATATATATATATATATATATATATATATATATATATATATGCATTAAATGTGGCCTTACCACCAAATGAATGGTGATCCCCCAGCTTCCGTTACAGAGACTGCGACTAGTCAAATGAAGAGACGATTTCTCATTAAACCGCGCCTAATTCGTTGCTTGCAATATGACAATCCTAGAAATAGCTAGACCACTACGGTGGCCTATGTGGTTTGAGCGTCCGCCTCGGGTGCGGGAGGTCGAGTGATACCAAAGACTTCTAAAACTGGTACTAGCAGCTGCCTCGCTAGGCGCTGAGCATTAAGAGGTTAGTGTTAGGACCGACCGGCCTGGTGTCAGGATAATGTGACTGGGTGGGAAATGATGCTACATGTCTGCGGCATGATGTCCCAGTGCTAGACACCACTATAATCTGCCAAACTACAGACATCATAGTGATATGACTGGAAAAATTTGTAAAGCTACGTTAAAAATCCAACACACACACACAGAAAGAAGAGCGGCTGAACAAGACGGATAAAGAACAAGCAATCAGAGGCTCACGGCGGACGTTAGTACTAATATTAGTATTAAATAAGAGGACTACTCAATTTATTGGATTATATGCAAGTAATATGTTTAAAGTGTTATTATTAGGCTAAAAGAACGCCGGGTGTGAATCACACCCGACTTGGTCCATTAACACGTATATACTCATGTTAGTACCCTGTCCACGAGGTACAAGTAACGGTACTAATATTAGTACTAACTCTGATGCAGTGCTGTCCAACCTTTTTGAAACCATGGGCCACTGAAAAATGTTTTTCGTGAAGCCGAGGGCCTCAGCAGAAAACTGAAAAGCAACGACTATATTGCTGCTCGAGCTCTGGCGGGCCATTTAAAATCAGCACTGGGCGGGGGGGGGGGGGGGGACGGCATGCGGCACGCGGGCCGTGGGTTAGACAGCACTACTCTGATGGATGGAGTACCTGAAATCAAGCTAATTGAAGGTTTTACCATAATACCGATGGTAAATTTGGTAGAAATCCAACAGTTGTTAGAATAGTTATGGTGTTAAAAATAGAATTATCAATATAATCAATAAGACGTCATACCATTTGCGAATATCCTGAGGAATGCCGAAAATAAAAGCCTTTGAAAGTTTGATGAATATAAATAAAGCTGTATGCCAAATTAAAGTATTGTCGCAGAAATCAATGTTACGATGACCGGGAACCGGAGCATAACTCGAGTAAATTACGTATGGAAAGTAGGGAGTAAACCTTGGTGAAGTTATCATCATTATTAAACTGAATGTTATGTCTGGTACAGTTCAACAATCCAAACAAAATGTTTTGCTGCGCAAACGAAGCGGAGGGACAATCTGAGTCATAACTGGTGTCAGTACCGGATTACCAAAAAGGCAGAGTATGCACCCGCCTAGGAGCCCCGCGACAACGGATCACAATAATATTGTTAAAATGTATTAGGAGATAAATTGCGAGAGAGGCCCCAAGATTCCGACTGCCTAAGGGCCCAAGGGCTTCCACAGGGTTTAATCCGGCACTGACTCGAGTCACACTTTCGGTACTCAGTGTGATGAAAGTGACGAACCAATCCAGAGAAAAAGATAATTATTACTTACCAGTTACTGGCCTGTGATTATGGCTTGTCAACTTAGGCCGCTACCAGACAACATTAACTGATGTCATGTAATGACAGAAATCGATCAGGGTCTCATGAATAAAAGGCAGCATGCCAACTTGAGTTGAAATCTAACAGTCCGTTGTAAAATCATGCTGCGGAAACCCAAGTTATGAAAACGGTCTATTCAATCCTGTAATACACCAAAATACTTACTTACACTGGAGCCAACTTTGCGTAAAGATGCTGATAAATCTGAAATACATCTTTAGTATGCTAGAGCGGTTGGTAGGACTCGGAATACACCTTTAGTATGCTAGAGCGGTTGGTAGGACTCTAGAATTAATGTTGAACTGCACTTAAACCCCACAATGTAACATTCATCAACACTGCCGTAGAGTAGCTAAGTACTTAGAATAGGTCGAGTAATGCATTGTATTTAGTATTAAAAAAGTATATTTTCCGAAAAATGTTTATAATAAACGTTCATAACGACAAAAACAATTTTAAAAGTATCGTAAAACGACTATTGTTCATTACTTCCGTAATATCAGCCACACGAGAGTTTCACGCTCAAGTTTATCTCCAGTTCACAAAAGTTTCTTAAATAGAGTTTCATTTGAGGAGAAAACCCTGAATAACTGGCAATTGTAAATGCAAACAAATGTGTAACTTTCCTACATTACATGCACGACACCTGACGAGAAGCTAAGGGGAATAACTTATAAGCAAGAATTATGGTATCGCAAAGCAAGCGGATTAATTTGAGACCTCGTGAATATGGCGCTACAATGTAAATTTGGGTTGAAATTCAACTGTTCCCAGTAAAGCTGGTTGTTTACTGTGTTGTCGCCATACATAAATTTGCCCATGAAATGAAAGAAACACACCACTTTTGGGACCGATAGTATAGGTATATTTTGTAAATCCGACTGTTAGGGTTAAAAAGGGTAGATAATGCATGTTGCACATTTGTTGTGAATGATCAATTGTTATCTACCCGTATCTTAAATGACACTAAAAAATGTTACACCTTCTGGCTGGTCTCGTGGTCTTAAACATGCCTCGGTCTGTACATCCAATACATACCTGGCACTACGCTTCACCTGTCAGTTACAGTCTCATGTATATATCAAGAGCAGCCTGCCTATAAGATTCCAATAAAGTGCAGCTTTCCACGATGGCAAATAATTTCATGCTGAACTTAGGATGATCCGCTTTCCTTTTATAATCAAGCTTCCACGTTTAAACAATGTTTCCTTACTAAAACACTACCGACTTCCAACCTTAGGTAACCAGCATAGCGGTATGCGTGGTATTGAGATAAAACACATGTTCCCATGATTCATCAACACATGCTCTGTTAATCAAGTATCTTTTGTTGTTACATTACCAACAACTCAATAAATATTGCAATTTCTTTATGTTTTCACATGAGAATCATCTTGTTCACAATGGAAGCAACAATGGTTGTTGGTTAAACACCATTTTTCTGCACACGATACATGACAGCCAGTGTAACTGATGGAGGAATCTTGACACCCAAATTCACTAATGAAGTACAAATCAATGTCGCTGACACGTTAACTCATTATATACGTTTCTTTCCTTAATGCATACCTTTTTGCTATATCAATATACGTCTATCATTCAAAACAATCAATGTAAACAATAAATAAAGCTTGGATCTGAAAATATCGCAACCTAAATGGTGTATATCAATAACAACGTTACTGTCGCTAGTGTAATTACGAGCGAAATCTGTCAGATAAAGATGAAAAATAAAACTGAAGATTGAATTAAAAAGTCTCTGAATCAATCGTGCATACTCTTACGTGCCATATGTTGCGATGTTCATTGGTTATAAAATGCTTACGTTACTGGGTCCAAATAATATAAATAAAAATCAAAGGATTGACTAAACCCTTCGAAAATGTAGCCATATTTCATATGTCTGAAAATAAAATCTTGATAAATCTATCAAGTAATATTTTGACAACTTTTAGCATAAATAATGCTTAATAATACGTACGTTACCGATACATACGTGACAAAGATATACTAAACAACTGAACACATGATGATAGCCGGCCAACTTTGCATGATGAAAGGTGTCATGCCGCCATCTTTCAATTTTCGTTATACAAAAAACATCAAGTACAACGAGGACAAGCCAGTAAAATTGTGTTATACCCTATATACTAAAGCCCGTTTATAGGTAAGCGATTCCAATTAAAACTTTTGATTGACAATTACGTTTTTATTGGACAGGAATCATACATTAAAATATAGTGACCTCTTTGTTTGTAATATGTGAATTTGCGACTTAAAACTTATAATGATTCTTTGGTCGTTTACAAGCCTTCCAACCCGTAACCGTAAATTATTAGCTAGCTGAATGATTGGAATGAATTGGCAATGAAATCTCTCTCTCTCTCTCTCTCTCCTGCTTTTTTCAGAATATTGCGCTTTTGTTGTCTGTACCAAATTACATAGCTAAAATAGCAGAGAACGGTGTATCCTATTGAACAAAGAAAAAGAAGAGAAATGAACAATAAAACACTGATGTTATGTGTGTAAACATATTTTATACTGCCAGGTAAACCACGGTCTAGGTACAATGAGTTGTAAAAGATAAGATATAAATCAAAGATAATGACCAGTCAAACAGATACCTCTACCGGCGATTAGCCGATTATCTTCTCGTTTGGTGCTTGGTAAAGTGCCTTGCCAAAGAAAATAACACTGTAGCCGGACCGGGCAGATACCCTTTCAGTCGTGAGTGGGGTAATCTAACCATTGATCTACCACGGCTCCTGCCTCCATTACACACAAGACGTCACATCGATAGGAGTATCGCTCGGCCTCACTCGGAACATCTCTCGGACATTTCTATCAGGTCGTGTATTTTAAGACCTCACGGAAATGGCCGAGCAATGTTCCGAGTACGCTCGGCCTAATACCATTTCCTTGAGCCAACAGGGGGTCCTTTAAACGGGGACGAATTCTAATTCATCCTCGCCTTACTCTCGGATTCGGCTTTCGTTTTACCTATTCACATACCCTATGTGGTTTTAACGTGAAAATTAGTGTGTCATTAATATGTTTCTTGAGTCAAATGAAAAGAGAAGAAAGCCAATGCAGACGACTCGTAATATCTCATGCCTTTTCGCCAACGGGAAATCACATCGAGTGTAGTTCATTTATCGCCATATTGGAACTACTTAAATCACATGATCAAATTATGGCTGCTTCCGACGCAATATTTTTTGTATTTGTTGGTCTGAAACTCTAGATATGTTAGGAATGTAATTACCCGAGTAAATAGACGGACTTCCGGCAAATGAATAATATGCGAGCATATTTATCGACCGTATTACACACGTGCAAAAGCCAGATATGTGACTTTTTTTTGGAACTCATGACAAAGAAAAAAATCATTCACTAAACCCTTAACTATGATTTTTATATGGCAATTGCCTCGACTTGAGTCAATGGTAGGGGATGCATGCATATGAAAGCGCAGAGCTTTTTCAACTACACATTTCAGTTATGATAGTTATCCACACACATCCCACCCCACACCCCTTGATTTTGGACATATGATCATACACATACAAAATAGTACATAAACAAAACTCTAACGACTGTCTACTGAGGCAGTTGCCAAAAGAGAAAAGAGATTTGTCTCGCCTATGCCAAAACAAGTATTAGGAAAAAACACGCCCAAAAGGATAATTTTGTTTTGTCTCAAGCACGACGAATGAGAACAAAGTACAGAAATCTCTTAAATGGACAGCATAAATAACAGTTGACGACTACATCAGTAACTTCACGTAAGTGTATATATTACAGAATATTTAAATTTTATAATTGTTATGACGAGTACCTTACCACTGCAACGCTTGCCCTTGCAACAAAACATTATTACAGAAGTTTAAATTATAAACCTCATAAACCTCCTGCTAAATTTGTATCATAAACCTCCTGCTAAATTTGTGTCATAAACCTCCTGCTAAAGTTGTATCATAAACCTCCTGCTAAATTTGTATCATAAACCTCCTGCTAAATTTGTGTCATAAACCTCCTGCTAAAGTTGTATCATAAACCTCCTGCTAAATTTGTTTCATAAACCTCCTGCTAAATTTGTATCATAAACTCCTGTTGAAGATTTAAGTTTTGTGATAAGCCTCTTGTTGATGTTGTATCTTTGTAATGCTGATATAAGTGACAGGATATGTGACCTATGTGCGACAAATGGGATTGGTTACAAATTTCATTATTTGTGTCAATGCCAGTTTTTTAGAACATAGGGAAAAAGTACTATCTCAGAATAGTACTGCAATAACTGTAATAAAAGTTAGTTCTTCTTCCTCCACCATTTATACTGGCCGCCATGTATAGCCTATCTTGCGCTGAAAAATGGAGTTAAACCCTATAACAACAAGAACAATAAAGCGCTCGTCTTCATAGATTACTCAAACATGTCACCTCTTTCTGCGCGAGTCCGAGTCTCAGCTCGATCAATGTGAGTATGTGAGAATGCTTGCCGGTAGCTTCCCGTGGGTCGATGGTCCTTTCCGGGTTCTTCCTCCACCCAATATACTGGCCGCCATGTATCATGTGCTGAAAAATGACGTTAAAACCTAGAAAACCAAACCAATTAAATTTTCAGTTGGTAAATCCATTAATTGTTCTTTACTACTGTGATGTTTTACCCCAACCCCTTGTATTATACATGTATTTATAAGTCTGTAAGTGGAGCCAGGTAAGCTTTGTTTTTCCAAGTACCTAAGTTGGCTAATCCTCTTACGTAACCCAGTCTTTGTTTGAGCTCTTGAGTGGAAATCTGGCGGGAATCTTTGTACATGGGAACACGTGACGTAGACAACTTCAAAGAGCCGGAAGCCGACAATGGTAGGCTGGACAGTACATGGGGACACACAGACTGACATTTTTATGATTGACAGTTCGATCAAATGACCAGAGTCCGTCGCCATCCAATCGGAATGCGTTGTAGGTGGGACTTGATTCGAGAAACTGGCATAAGACTTGTACAAGCCTGAAATTCGTCAGTTGGTGTTTAAGAGTCGCAGTGACACACACTCCGTTAGCCATTCGTAAAAATTGGCGGAATTTAGGAAATTCATGAAATAGCTTCGATCAGGTAAGTTTGATGTTACGTTGATTCTGCTTGATACGACTGCTGTTAATTGAAGAGAATTTGTCGTATGTATACATTTTACTTGTATTGAAGTATGAATAGCTAATTATGACCTTAATATTTTGCATTTTTTTCATGACTTTAGCTAGTACTTTTGTTTACGATTGATTACGATGTTGATTCGTTGCATCATTATTCATAATGTTACTATGTACACCTTATTTGTGAGGCGAAAATGTTCTCTTCTTTCGCTAGTAATATGTGTGCATATTATTTCGTGGATTATTACGTTTACGCCCTTTTGAAAGGACGATTTGTATTTGTGAAGAATTGTATTGCTCGCTAGCCGCTATAAGAATTAATATTGTAATCCTTTGCGTAGTTATATTTTGGTAGACAAGAAATTTGTTTACGTAATGATAGATTTTGCCATTGAGTAACGGATTGCCGTTTATCACCATTCGAATGTGAATATTGTGGATTTGGTACGCTTGTGTAGGAAATATATATAAATATATATAAATATATAGATAGTCATATTACTAATCGTAGTAATATTTTAGTACAATCATATTTGAAATATTTTGTATGTATATACTGATAGGGCTCAGTATGTAGATATTTGAATCCTTTGTGTGATTGTGTTATGGCGCCATTTTTGTAAGCGGCGGAAGTGTATGGGAATTTCGATGTGTGCGCATGCGCGACCCAAATGTCCCGCCTTAAACTGATGGTTCAGTTCAGTGACGTAGTGTGAGGGAAGATTTTTATAACCCTATGCTAATGCATTATACCTTTCAACAGGAAGCTTTCGGGGGACGAAAGAATTTCAGAGAATTTCGGGGGACGAGAGAAGTTCAGAGAATTTCGGGTGACGGTGAGAGATACCGAGTGAATTTCGGGTGACCTCAAGGGATACCGTCAAGGGTTCCGGATACTAGAAGAGGAACCGGAAGTCAAGATAACGGCAAGGAACAAGGATTATAGAAGAGGAAGCGGAAGTGGAGATCACGAAAGGAGAGAAAGACAAGGGAACGAAGAGATTTAGATGAGTAGCACTCAAGAAGGGAAAAATCTCCTCACACTGTGAACTCAAATGATGATCAAAGGGATCATTGGGTGAAAGAGAGACATTGATTACTTTAAATTCTTTTAAATTTCATTTATTAAATTGTTATTGTTTAAATTTCATCTTTGTATTTCTTTTAATTTAACTGTCGGCATTACTGACTGGGGGCTCGTAGCCATAAATATATTTAGTCAATAAATAATATAGTGTCCAGAATTAACCTTCTGAATAAGGACCAGGGGAACTTCTCATAATTCGTTAAAGTCTATAAGAAGAACCCCACCCCTAGACAACCACTACACCTTTACAACTACCTTGCTACATTTGTTTATGTTTACTTAGTAAGATCGTGCGATGATATAAAATCTCACAATATGGAACACACAAAATGACGCAATACAGGACGCCTAATGTCCATCCTGTGTCGCTGGTTTTTACGAAATCGCATAATGTACATTGATTGTCGCAAGAACTGCAGTATTCTTACCACTGTTAAACGCCATGTAAAATAAAAAAAGAAAACCCAAGGTGCATTTATTGCGCACCACGAAAAGGAAGTGCATCTCAATTTACACACTATATACTACAAATAGCTGGTGGTATATAATGACTACCATACTGGTGAAATAACGTACTCAATGTACACAAGAACTGTGGGTTTACCGTTGAAGTGTCTTCAAGTAGTAATTGTTTCTGAATACAAGATAAAACTTTGATATGTGTTTGGTTACTCTTGTTTTTTACTCTGCAACTGAAGATACGCGAATGAATGTTTAATGACAGTAACAAGTTAATGTCGTCATCGAGCAAAAAGTTCTTTCTTTTTAGCTTTCTCAATTAATCACGATATATATATAATAGCATTTAACATTATGCAACATTGGTTGTAACTTGTAAATTGATTCTTTGTTGCAAAAATTAACTGTGTTTAGTGCGTACAGAAAATCATTCCCGAAATTAAATCAAAATCAACTTGTCATCAATAACTTCATCAATAATCTAAGTTATAATTTCCTACATCAGAGAGGAGTAATGATGGTTGTACAACATTAAGTAATCGCATCTGACATTTGCATAGCATTACGATAATTGGAAAAAGTAATCGCATCTGACATTTGCATTTAATTACGATAATTGAAAGTGGCTTGATTACATCATTTATTTCTAAAATGTTTTCCAGCATCTCTAGTTCCACAAATGTCTGCATCTTACGGTATGCACTAATTCCGCCCTAATTGTATGAAAAACCATGTATCATGAAAATGACTGCTCTAACTGAAATAGACATTGCATACTAGTGCAACTATTGTGTTTACAAACTCTATGAGAGAGAATATCCAAAATCTCTTCAAACAGAAAGAACAGTAATTAGTTGTAAATTATTTCGGTGGGGGGGGGGGGGCTTCGCATTAAAGCAGAAAAAAGCATCTATTAACTTGTACGTAATAATTCTGAAAAACCTACTAAAATGTCATTCTATCCCATAATTGTTTAACATGAATTTGATTTATATCAGTTACAAAAATGTAAGCAAAGTAAAAAGAAAATATCAAAAAGTCTTGTTACTCGACAAACAATCGATCAAAAAAACAAACAAATAATTGTTCTGACAACCTCAAAAGGTGGGGAATATGGAAAGCCCATTCTATCCTTCGTAATAAGTATCTCAACCAATTTGCAGTTCAGTGTATCAAAAAGCTTCAACACCATCAGCGTGCAAGACCGTTTTGTCAAAACGGTATTCATGCTGTGTAGTGCGTCTAGAACTTACTCTAGCTCAAAAGAATACTTACAACGTAGTTATCGAATTGGTTATCTGTACAACGTAGTTATCGAACTGGTTATCTGTACAACGTAATTACTGAATTGTTTATCTGTACAATGTAGTTATCGAATTGGCTATCTGTACAATCTAGTTATCGAATTGGTTATCTGTACAATGTAGTTATCGAATTGGTTATCTGATTCTTGACTCGAATCCTGCTTGGACCAGCCCGAGACAACTCCTGTGTTGTGTCCCTGAGCTGATTTGCCGTTAAAAAACCAAAATAACAACAACTTTAAAAAATTACGTTTAAACACGACGAAAGTCTCTTTTCTGTTGGTAAAAACATTTTTATAAATATTTATCTTTCCCAAGTCTTAGATCGTAAAATGTCATTTATCCGTATATCAATCAAGCAGACGTTTCACTCGTTCGGTTAAATGGAATATCCATCCAAGCTTTTGTTTATATCATTTCAGCGGCTGAGATGGTCAGAGACCGCTATGTCACAAAATTCCGTAGAAAATACTTGCCATGGAATACTAGGGTACTTACTACTACATAGAAAGTCCACCGCCAAAAATATGAAATTGCCACAAAAAAGCTTCCAAATAAAACAAGAAGAGCTAAAATAAAACAAACATGCTTGTTAAATGAAAGTATCAAAGCTTATACAATACGATTAACAGAACAAAAACAAAACAGGCACAAACAAAATATACAAATGTTTTTTTTGTAAATAACAAAAAAAATGATGAAAGCAAACGCCAAACGAAATAAACGATATTAAAACAATATGTTCAAATAAAACAAATGAGGCGAAAACGAAACAGATGTCAACAAATGACAGAAACAAGAAAATGCCAAACGAAATAAACGGTATTTAAATAAACAAAAATCAAATTGGCTAGGCTGAAGTACAATGAAAAAAAGGATACAAGAGTGTGTAAAGAAATACACATGTACAACACCCATGCGCAAACACAATCGACAAATGAACAAAACACAATAAACAAATTTTCAACTTTATGAATAGACCTGAGAGGGCACCTGTATTTAAATGGGAGATTACATTTATTGTGGCACGACACGAGCGCAAAATATTTGAACATGGCGCATCAGGTGAGACAAAATGATTTAACGAACGGGGCCCCGATTGACCGTGTAATCTAAGGTCTTCGTCTTCACCGCGTGGGTCCGAGTCTAGGGCTCGGCCAAAATGGGTAGGTGAGTAAGATTGTTAGTAACGTCACGTGGGTCGGTGGTTCTTACCGGGATATTCCCGGGTTTTTCTTCCACCAAATATACTGGCCGCTATGTATAGCCAATCATGTGCTAAAACGGCGTTAAATCCAAAACATGCACAACATTTACCTAATGCTGTAATGCTGTAAATTAAAACGGTTGATTTGGTTTCACTCACCATAAACAGCAATACAGGTGAATCGATAAAGCCACCGACCACTCCGATGACCCCAGTGACGCTGACAGCATCAGGTTCTCCTCTTTAACTGACTAGGGCATCATTGACATCGGCTACCACAATCAACACCATCAGCGAACATTGTTATTCGAAGTTTTTCCATGCAAAAAGAGTGAAAAGATTGTGAGGTGTTTATTTTCCAGTTTAATCAATTCGGTTCAATCCATTAGAACATCATCAAACTACCAACGAGTGGTTAGAGGGACTTAATAGTATTTTAGGCGATGTTTCATCAAATGATTAACCTCTTTTGAGGGGGGATGGGGACAGAAAGAGTGCTATATGGACTATCCCTAGATTCCGGATTATGCTCGATACACTAGCCATAAGGGTGATTATTTTGTATAACAAATTAAAATTTATTATGGAGGTAAACATACATTTAATCATCTGAGTCTGCTATGATTTTATACGAAGTCTTCCATCTGTATATATTTTCTTCGGCTTGAATGTATTCTACTTTTTTCTCCTTGGCACAAAGAAAGTATCAATTGGACATAAAATGGTGCTTTTACTTTTATTTTTCTTGGAAATTCTTTGATCCAGCCAAGTTTATATATAGATATATATGCCTATTCTTTAATCCTCATCTCGAGTGTCACGAAGAGTTGTCATGGTAATTAGTATTTACAGATCCAATCAAATCGCTCGAATTCCGTTATGAATTATTCATTAGCTCGATTGCTGTTATTGAAAGTGAGTTCATCGGCTTAGCGTATCCAAGGACGAAGGTTATGTCCGGAGTTCATTACTGTTCTTCAGATATATTATAAAAATCTATAATATTTGTTCTACGGATAAGGTTCATTCTTAAGCATGACCCATTTCCATACCAATCCAACTACGCGCGTCAAGCGGTCTTTGAAACGATGTGCAAAAGGGAAATCTCTTTTTGAAAAACCACCTAAAAGGAGCACGGATTTCGATCTGCGAAAAGTAAATCGCCGTATACCTGGTAAATAAGCATGGAATTCGACTGCGAAAGGTAGCTTCGTTGTTAGATTGCCATATTCACAATCAGAGGGTTATAAGTTTGAATCCTGCCAAAACCGGCAAGGATCTGCGCCCATGATTTGTCTCTGGCCAAAGCACTTCACTCCTACTGTCTTGTGGTACGAAATATTTTTTTCATGTGCTAATGTACCGTTAAACACCATCAACCAACTACTTGTAAGATGATAAACTCTCTCTCTCTCTCTCTCTCTCTCTCTCTCTCTCTCTCTCTCTCTCTCTCTCTCTCTCTCTGTTCCCCACTCATACAGTGTTGGGCCCATTTATACAACTTCTGTTTCTGAAGAAAATATATAGAACGGACGTAACGGCATTAATTCGGCTTCAACCTTCGCTGTGGGAGATCCTTTGGATTTTACAAATAATTTTTGGCATCGACTATCCTATACAGAAATAGGCCAATAGTGAACAGAAACGTTATGAAAACTTACAAACAAAAAGACAAATGGATTCGGCGACGGTCTATAAAATATATCTAAAATATTTCAGTACTTACGAATACATATTTCTGGCTTATAAATATTAACAGTGATACGCACGAAATCTTTGATTCGTTCATTTTCTTCACGACATATAGAATGCTTTCGTGTAGTCCTAAACTAAATACAATCTCCTGACAATGATCAACCATAAATAACATCAAATTATATATTGTCTTTGTTCAGAGGAATGACCGTTTATCACGAATGCTATAGGCGGCTCCGGGAGGTACAAATTATCATAAACTGAAACGATTCTGTAATTAGCCGCGGTCTCCTGAGACAACCCGTCTGTTTGCCTTTTGTACTGAAACAAAAATGGTCAAGCGTCACGAAAAATTATCACATGATATATTTTGCAGCTGACATGTTTAAAAATGCTAGTTAGAGAACGAAGACGATGAATTATTGTAAAGAATATTTTTCTGATGTGTGCTGTTAGAAGTATATGATAAAGCGTGGAGATTTATGAAAGAAAGCAACTGAATTTGCTCTAGTTTCAACTGAAATAACACTTATGATTCATCATACCATACAACCCTGGACGGTTATAAAGGGATTAAAAACAATTAAACCAAACTATCTTTCTTAACCACAAACAAAAATAAACTAATGGAATAGTGAGCATTTTGCAAAATTGCTATGATGATGACCATTATGTGTACCATACTGCAAGGCAATGAACACGTAATTATAATGCATCATGAGGTAAGCAAACAAGGGCAACAACTCTCACAAAAATTGCTGGATCACAAAGATCTGTCGAGATGCGCATCTTTTTAAATAATGGCCGTAATATGTGCCCCATTTCACAGCGTTTTATAAAACTGCGATTCGTGAGATATATTTTACACTGCATTTAGCTGCAGGACAAAAGAGACAATCACTCAAAGAGAAACTGTGAGAGCACACTAATTTGTAAGTTTATCTAGCAAGACAAGTTTGATTGACACCAGATTTACTTGGACTTGGAAAAACAAGAAAGTTCAGTAGAGAAAAGAAAATGCTGAAAAAAACGGGAAATATTAATGTGTTATAAATCTACGTAATCTACGAACATTCTCAAATGTTTTGTTGTTGTTGTTTTTTGTTGGGTTTAACGACATTTTTCAGCACACGATAGGCTATACATGGCGGCCAGTATTAATGGTGGAGGAAGAACCCGGAAAAACTCTGGAAAGAACCACCGACCCACGAGAAGCTACCGGCAAGCTTTCCCACATACCCACACTGGCTGAATCCGAGACTCGAACCGGCGAAGACAGAGGTCAAATGTTTTGTAAAACAAAATGGAAACATCTGGAGGATATTTTAATCTTTTGATTTTGAAAGCATGTTCGTTTTACGAATGCGTTGTTACAAGGTACTTGTCATGTACCATCGATACTCGCGCAGAAATCTGATATAAGTACACACTGCATAGACCCAGATCTGCCATCGCATAATGAGCCAACATATCTGGCTCTATGCAGTTTTGTTAGAAGTAATAAGTGGACCATACATATAGACTCTGATCTGCCGCGCAATATGTGACGGCAGATTATGGTCTCTGATGCTTACAGTTGACTTCGTCTTATAAATGAGTATGTACGATAATTTGAGAATGAATGCGGTGTTTCATAAATTGAGGTACCTGTGAGCTTAGGTCGGTCATGTGTAGTCAGGCCAAACCTTACGCTATTTGTGAGCTGTGGTATTGGAAGGAAAAACGAAAGAAAAAATGACGGTCAATTTTAATGACGATTCAAGATTTGATGGAAACATCACCATTATGGGCATATCTTGAATCGTCATTTAAAGCTGACCTTCATTTTTCTTTCGTTTTTCATTTCACTACCTTTTCGTGGCATTTTTTACTTTCCTATACAGTGCGGGATCTGAGGGATTCGGTGCCTTGCCTAGCGTGCCGAACTCAGGACCAAACGGACGCGGTTTCGAAGCCTACCATCGGACTAGCCTGTGTCAGCTACCGTGGCGTGTCCTTGGGCAAAGCACATTACTCCAATTGCCTCGGCACTCAGCGTTTGAAGAAGACCTTGAATATAGTACCCCCAATGTGCTACATGATAAAAACAGCAAATTTCATCCATTTTTCTCTAAAATTAAAAAATGCAGATGTACAATCTTCACATTAAAGAGATGATCCAAGATGTGGCACGCGATACGTCTGTTACTGTGCATGTAAAAAGCATGCAAAGTTTCAGTTTTCAATATGAAACTGCAATTAAATCATTGCGGAAAGAAAAACGTGACGGAAAACTTACAATACTGACCCAAGATCATGAAGATATCACTGCCCCAGTGTTGTACGACACATGCGTCCTAATGATAATGTATAAGTATCCTAAGTTCGAACCCTAAGGCGGAAGGGCTATGAAGTCATCTAACAGAGCAGTAAAGAAAGTGTGATGGAAAACTTAAAATATTGACCAGTCGAATCGTCATTAAACACAGGACCACACACTGAGTACAAAATATACCTTCTAATGATGATATGTATGTATGTATGTATGTATGTATGTATGTATATAAGGTTTGACCCCTTAATTTAGAACATTTCTTAAATTATGAACCGGAATAGAAAGCGTCAGGGAAAAAGTAAAATATTTGGTTAGGGCCTTGACCTTGAAGATATGATCCTTCTGATGATATACAAGTATACAAAGTTTCATACCTTGACCTTGAAGATATGATCCTTATAATGATATACAACTATACAAAACTTTCATACCTTGACCTTGAAGATATGGTCCTTCTGGTGATATACAAGTATACAAAATTTCATGCTTTGACCTTGAAGATATGATCTTCTAATGATATACAAGTAAACAAAATTTCATTCTTTGACCTTGAAGATATGATCTTCAAATGATATACAAGTATACAAAATTTCATACCTTGACCTTGGAGATATGATCCTTCTAATGATATACAACTATATAAAACTTTCATACCTTGACCTTGAAGATATGATCCTTCTGGTGATGTATAAGTATACAAAGTTTCATACCTTGATCACAAATGGCTTGAAAGTTTTAATGTGAAAACGAAAGTACCAAGGAAATCTAAAAATTTGATTTGAGACTTTGACCGTGACGATAGGACCTCCACCTATACAACCAATAAGATACGTAACACTTTTAATGCCAATATACACCAGGTTTCATACCTTGATCACAAAAAGCTTAACGTTAAAGAGCGGAAACAAAAGTGTGATGGATGGACGGAAAGACTGCTGTAAGAACGAAAGGAAAAAACAAAGAAAAAGTCCTCTGCATTTTGAGAAAAGGCGGGATACAATAAAATCCAAACCCAAAAATATATAAATATGCTGGTCGATGATTGAGGGAGGCCGTTTAAAAGGCGGGGGGCAATAGAACTCCGAACCAAAAAGGATATGAAGATGCTGGTTGATGATTGCGGGAGGCCGTTTAAAAGGATGGCGGCAATAAAACTCCAAACCAAAAAATATATAAAGATGCTAGCCGATGATTGCGGGAGGCCGTTTAAAAGGATGGCGGCAATAAAACTCCAAACCCCAAAAGATATAAAGAAACTGGTTGGTGATCGAGGGAGGCCGTTTAAAAGGCGGGGGACAATAAAACTCCAAACCAAAAAATATATAAAGATGCTGGTTGATGATTGAGGAAGGCCGTTTAAAAGGCGGGCGACAATAAAACTCCGAACCCCAAAAGATATAAAGATGCTGGATGGTGATTGAGGGAGGCCGTTTAAAAGACGGGGGACAATAAAACTCCAAACCAAAAAATATATAAAGATGCTGGTTGATGATTGAGGGAGGCCGTTTAAAAGGCAGGCGACAATAATACTCCGAACTCCAAAAGATATAAAGATGCTGGTTGGTGATTGAGGAAGGCCGCTTAAAAGACGGGGGACAATAAAACTCCAAACCCCAAAAGATATAAAGATGCTGGTTGATGATTGAATTGAGGGAGGCCGTTTAAAAGGCGGGCGACAATAAAACTCCAAACCCAAAAAGATATAAAGATGCTGGTTGATGATTGAGGAAGGCCGCTTAAAAGGCGGGGGACAATAAAACTCCGAATCCAAAAAGATATAAAGATGCTGGTTGGTGATTGAGGGAGGCCGTTTAAAAGGCGGGCGACAATAAAACTTCAAACCCAAAAAGGTATAAAGATGCTGGACAATAAAACTCCAAACCCAAAACGTTATAAATATGCTGGTTGATGATTGATGGAGGCCGTTTAAAAGCGCAAGAATGACGTTGTTGGTTCTTGATAGGATTTTAACGGTACATGGAACACATTATTGATTAAATCATGCGAAGGAAATGGGACCCAAGGACATACCGAGGCAGCCGACCAGGGCTAACCAGGACGGGCAATAAACCTTCAATCCCTGGATTACTAGTCCGACGCTCAACACGCTGATTTACCGCGCAGGTATGAGATTAAAGGAGAAATTAAATATGAACTGAAAAAAGTACGTTGAAGAAATCAGGGGTGAACATATATTTTTTTTTCATAAGCCGACACAAACAATTGAAGATTGGTTTAAAGACACAACTATATAACTGCTGTAGAAATGGAAAATTAAAAATTGAAGAAAAAGTAGATATGTCAGAGAAGAAACTGAGTAGTTAAAAACAACAGAATACCTAACTAGAAAGCAGTCCCAAAATGCAACATGCAATATGGCTACAATAACAATATAGCAGGGGAAAAAATAAAACATTTCTGCGCTGGGCATGAAGAAGAAAGAAAAAGGGGATCAATCTATGGAGAGAATTATCTAATATGATCAATATTGGCCTGTAACAACATGAAAACGTAGCTATTAATTATTTGTCCATAGGAATAGCGAAAAAAGATGTCATGTCGATACTAGACCCTAGGCCAGGTCCTGTCATAGGCAAGTATCTGAACTATGAGACGAAAAATGAGGATGATGAAGAAGCAAAAACGTGTGAAGGAGAAATGTGAGATCATACCGAAAGACGATCTGACGATTTTTTTATACTGATTTACTAAGCTGATTTACCTTAATTTCTAAGACTGACATTACTTGGGACTAAAACTTTTTGTTTTCTTTACTCTTCATGACAGCTCTATCATGTATAAAGCTGAACCTTTCCAAAGTGTAGCAGATGCCGTTAAAGAATATATTTTGAACTTTCTCACTGCCGTTTCAGCTGAAAATGGAAATGTGTGTGTGTGTGTGTGTGTGTGTGTGTGTGCGGGCGGGCGGGCGGGCGGGCGGTAGAGCATTTTAAATTCATTTCAAACTGGGAATCAAACAGTCCGCGGCGGGTTACGTCATCCATTCCCTTGTTTGTAAGTGCAAACCGCCATACCCTCTCGACTAAGTGTCTTGATGTATCTAAACACTATATGTAAAATATATATTCACACACAAACCAACCATAATGGTGCCTTATCATGTATGTAGACATTCGTGGTATCAGACACGCTAGCACTGGCATCCAGTCATGTACTAAAACCTAAAAACAGTCACCCCTGATTCTTCCAACATACAGTCACCCCTGATTCCTCCAACGTAAATCAATGTATATAAGCCTCAATCGTTATCTGGTAAATACTAGAGCGTCGTAACCCATATTGGAGTTCCGTGATACTGCTGCAGTACGCTCATGATTCAATGCTACAATTTCCTTTAAAGGTAGTTTCCTTTAACTGAAGTTGAAAATAGCAACTCCGATATTATGTATAGAGGATAATTACCACAGCGTAATAAATTTGTACTTGTGTCGGGGGAAAACCCCACCAGAGACACACTAGATGCATATGCTGCATGTGTACATGCAAGGGCTTTAACAGCACATCAGCACAATCCTGGTTATTCAGTGCCAAATAAAACGCAAGTTCTGAAAATGTGACGATGAAAATTGCTACATTCTTTCGAAAGATAAACCATTGCAAACAAGTGTACGCTTACAAGACAGTATATAAAGACGACATGATTCTTTCATAGGTATTTAATATAACAAATAAAGGTCAGAACTAGTGATGATATCTTTATTGGCATCAATATTATTCAGCGACAACAAAATTTTCAAATTAGCCGCAGTGGTGCACATAATGGATGTCAGATTGGCACTATTTTCATTCAGGAAAAATTATACATCATTAGAAAGCTTTTAGTCCAAATCCCATGACATAAATATCATCAGTTCAGGGGGGAGTACTGATAGTAATATTTTCACTACAGTCATCATGGTACCCACTGTATGTAGGACTGACACCAACTAGATATAAGAAATCTACTGATGTTAACCACGTCCTTTTGGGAGTAGAGTTAATAATATTTTCAAGATAGCTACCATGGAGACCATATTCAGTGTTAGTCATATTCATAAAGGACCAATACAATGAAGACCATATTGAGTGCTAGTCATATTCATAATGGACCAATACCATGGAGACCATAATGAGTGTTAGTCATATTCATTTAGGACCAATACCATGGAGACCATATTGAGGGTTAGTCAAATTCATTTAGGACCAATAGCATGAATACCATAGTAAGTGTTAGTCATTTTCATAAAGAACCAATACCATGGAGACCATATTGAGTGTTAGTCATACTCATAAAGGACCAATACCATGGAGACCATATTGAGTGTTAGTCATATTCATAAAGGACCAATACCATGGAGACCATACTGAGGGTTAGTCATACTCATAAAGGACCAATACCATGGAGACCATATTGAGGGTTAATCATGTTCATAAAGGACCAATACCATGGAGACCATATTGAAGGTTAGTCATACTCATAAAGGACCAATACCATGGAGACCATATTGAGTGTTAGTCATATTCATAAAGGACAAATACCATGGAGATCATATTGAGGGTTAGTCATACTCATAAAGGACCAATACCATGGAGACCATATTGAGGGTTAGTCATATTCATAAAGGAACAACCACAAAAGCTCTTTGATAAAAACTCCATTTCGAAAGGACTTTCCATCTAACTGAAGTGACTAATAAGATTTTCAAGATGGCCTGACACTGGACGTCATATCAGCGTCATTTTCATTCAAGACCAAGAAAAAGGATTATAAGAAGTCTTTCAGTGGAAACCTCATGATGATATGACCATTCAATCAAGAGAAGCAGCGATAACAAGATTTTCAAACCACTGATGCCACTGTGACAGCCATATATTTTCATTTGGGACCAAGCAGACATCATAAGAAATATTTTGGTGAAAACCCCATGTCAGTGAATTTCCTTTCAGGGTGGGAACCGATAAAAAGATTGCATGATGGCTGAATGTCGACCATATTGGATGTCAGACAGTCACCATTTTTATTTAGGACCAACTAGATATAATAAGAAGGTTTTTGGTCAAACCGTCATGTTGATATGACCATCCATTCTGGAAGAGTAGTGGCAACAAGATTTTCCAGAGAGCTATTGTGGTGGTCAAGCATTTAGAAGTTCGAGCAGAACTATTTTATTTAGGACCAACTAGACATAATTGTATGTATGTGTGTCTAAAATTGTACAGCTATCCTCCAGGCGGTTTAGGAGAAGCAGCGATAGCAAACCTAAGGTAACGGACAGACGGACGACGGTCAACGGATCATCCCATAAGCTCTTCTTGTCCTTTACAACTAACGGTCATGGAACAAACAACGGTAATATATACACATAAGTCAGCAGACAACATATACATTAAATATCCTTCTTGCAGGCTCGGGGATTTCGAATAGGTCCGATGCGCCCAAATGCAGGCTCGGGGATTTCGAATAGATTCAATGCGACCTCTTGAATGTAGTAAAGAGACAACTCATGGAAACAACCTCTTTTATTCCTATGGGCTGCGTCACGTGATGTTCCAGCTAAGAAGGTCGAGGACTTTATAAAAGAATACGATTCATATTAAAATTCCAACATTGTTGTTTAAGATTTGTACCCTGTTTTGCCCCTTATCTTTGCTCGTGTTCCGTTTGTGTGTAAACTGGCTCAATACAATCTAGTCAGAATTGTCCTGGTGTATCTAAACACTATATGTAAAAATATATTCACACATAAACCAATTAGATAACCCGACATACATGCTATTGTAACAAGGCCGTAAAGGAGACGACGACATTTCTTACCTGTAACTGGTAGTCCAGCCATTCTTTGGAATTGCTGAATAGCTTGCTTGACATAATCTTTGGACAACAGAGCTTCAGAATCTGAACCGCCTACATCAATGTAGCCATATTTGATGAGGTAGTCCTACAATGCAGAGGAAATGGGTATTAGCTTTGAAGTTTTATTTCCAGACAACCTCACAAAGAAAACATATTGGGGTAGAACTACGTAGCGCATTGTATGTGAGATTTTACTTTAAATGGTGTCGGGACATATTTTTGTATATCTTTGAAACATTGCTGCAGAATTTACCTAATTTAATAGTTTTTATCGGTGACTTCAACAAGGGTTTGATAGTGACTCACACAAAACCTATATATATAAGATATTACGATCACCACGCAAAGACTTTCCCATTCACATGCTATACCTTCAACAATAAATATTAGCAATACCAACATTAAATTCACATAGTATTTACGAAATCTATATGTCTTTACGACAGTATGCTCCTGTTACACCAATAGGCAATGCCGGT
Organism: Sinohyriopsis cumingii; assembly: GCA_028554795.2. Taxonomy (NCBI): domain Eukaryota; kingdom Metazoa; phylum Mollusca; class Bivalvia; order Unionida; family Unionidae; genus Sinohyriopsis; species Sinohyriopsis cumingii. The sequence continues at coordinate 59,562,895 of CM068828.1, forward strand.
GTCATTTGTAACATCATTCATCTACAGCTTGGTGCATGTCATCCATGACTTTACATCTGAAAAGTACCTCTCTTCGTACTCTAAGGATAATCCGAACAGCCATGTTTTGAACTTTTTAAAGTTTCTGTAGTACATAAGGAGACGAACCAGATAGAAGTGAATTACAATATCTGGAGCTGAGACGCACCAAGTCCATTCGCAATTTTATTTCGGCTGCTGCCACTAAAACACATGTGTGTTCCTTAGAACTTTCAAGACTGGACTGTTGTAATTCACTTCTATCTGGTTCGTCTATATATGTACTCCAGAAACATCAAAAAGTTTTAAAAAACGGCTGTTCGGATAATCCTTATAGTACGAAGAACTGAGCGAACATTCCCAACGATCTGTAAACTTCACTAGCTACCCATTTGAATCCAGAATCCAGTCTGATTAAAATCAGATATCCTCTATCCTACGTGAAGATCTGACGACGACCGCTTAAGGGTCATGTTCTGGTGACCTTTGAATTAGCCAATGAAAATATAGCTTTCAAAAACTTGAAAGTGAATCAAATCATTCTATACACATTCATGCTCTTCATCGACAGTGCACTGTCTCCAAATGCGAAGATATTATTCTTCATCTGATTGGTTGATAAAATTAGTGATTATGGTAATAACATAGGTTACTAGAACATGACCCCTAAGCTGTCGCTGTCAGATCTTCATGTATAACAGTGGAGATCTGATTTTAAACAGACTGATCTAGAATCAAACACACAATCTGTTAACTATTATACAATTTGGTGACTTGCTCCAGTCCAATATACATATCTAACCTCATCCACGTGTACACCGTATCTAAAAACTGACCCTCCTCTTCCGACACTCGCATTTTCATTGTTCCCACTGTAAAAACAAAGTCATACCGACAAAGTTCTTTAGTAAACCAGGGCCCACTTACACTGAACGAATTTCCCATATCTCTTAGACATAAGGACACGGGCGTGTCATTCGAGAGTGCTCCTAAAACTCACCTATTTGGACAACAAGACAGATTTAAAGTCTTTAATAATGTCTACTTCCTTAATTATTACCAGCATATGCTTGTTTTGTAATTTCATGATGTTTGTTTTTGTAATCTTGTCGCTGTATATGTTCTTATGTTTTGTATAATATTGTAGAGCGTTTAAAGTTTCAATAAATTAGGCGCTGTGCTAAATCCAAAACACACACACACACACACACACACATATATATATATATATATATATATATATATATATATATATATATATATATATATATATATATATATATATATATATGGTCACCTGGTTGAGTCAGTAACTGACAGTCTAGTGTACAGAGTATATCTTCCTTGAAATTATTTTAAGCATACATACATACATACATTGAAATTATTTTAAGCATACATACATACATACATAGAGTAACAGATAGACTGAATTGAGATACATATAAATTAGCCTAATTTTTCGTTACTTTATTAAGTCACACGTTAATCCATTTGTTTACAAATGTGAGAGTTCCTAAATACAACAAAATATGATAAAACACAATATCCTGCAAATTGATTTTTCTGGATAAAATGCGTACTCGAGTTTTGTTTGACTCCAAAATCATATTAAGGATTAAAGCCAATTACTACAATCAAGAGAAGATAATTGTCCTGAACTAACAAGATAAACACATTCGGGGTTTTACCAGCTTGGTTGAAACAGCATTAACTCCGATGTGGACCCGCAACAATAAAAAGAGATTTATCGATTACTTCATAACTCGTCAGGTACAAGACATTACATTTTTTCTCGCAACAGAATGAATGCTGCAGCAGCTGCTGTGCGTCAGCAAATTCTCTGTGCATCAAGATGTATTTATTGCATGATTAACTGAAGTTCTTGAATGAAAGACAGTGACGACAGCTTAATGACTTTTTCAGGCCCGGCCCTAGGGCAAGGCGAACAAGGTAACCGCCTTGGGCCCCGCGCTTTCAGGAAATCAACTCTCAATTTTTTTGCTTGGGGCCCCGTTCATCGCTTGTTGCTTTGGAACCTCGCATGCTGCCTTGGGCCCCGCACATTCAAGGGCAGGGCTTGGACTTTTTGTATACCTTGCTTCCCGACTCAATTGTGATGATTATATGTGTAGGTATATGACTGTTTGGACTGTAAACAAAACATAAGATCAGGATTTACAAATTACTTCAGCCTTTTATGAAGTGGACCGCGGACACTCAAATATATATATATATATATATATATATATATATATATATATATATATATATATATATATATATTTCTTATAGTAATGTGTATCTGCAAAGATCTGGTGCATTACAAAGGCATTTGTTGGTCTCATATATATATATATGGGGGGGGGGGACCAATAAATGCCTTTGCAATACACCAGATCTTTGCAGATACATGCTGCTATAGAAATTTTTATAAGCTGTACCGCGTATAACTGTTATGGTGCATATACGTATATTTCTGATTTGTAGGGTTCAAGTTTGTTAACTACGCTAAAGTCTATGACATCAGATGTATTGAAGAACAGTATCCTAAATCCTACACTTACATTAATAAAGTCTAGCTGGAGATAAATTCTGCGCCAAAGCCGCTAAAAAAGTGACCCTACTATCTGGCGATTTTACCATCCAATTTTGGACATTACCCCTACACTGACCATATCTGAGGTCACGACTGTATGTTAAGAACAGCTAATTAGTTCCAAAGACGTGGCCCCATTAATGTGTTAATTTTCATGACTTACTGAAGCCTATCTAATACATCTCTTGTAACTAAGTTTAAACTAAGCACAGTTCTTTCCAAAAACTGAGTTAATATGTGTTTTGCAAAGTGTACAATTGCCTATTCTTACTGAAGCACTTCCGTTTTTAAATCTTCATTTTCGTAGGTGCAAAGTTGTAAGACTCTTCAACTCTGAAGTAAGTAAATCTTCCTTATGGATTGCAATCCCATAATGCCTGAATAGAAGTGATCGGTGTCTTAAAACAAAATACAAGAATTTGTCAAGTTTGCTGGAGATATTGTAAAATATATCACGTGGGAGATATTGTGACATAGATCGAACAGGAAAATATTGCCTTAGCATGTACACTAGGCCGAAGAGTTCAACATTTAATTCATATCTACTTCCTATGTTCTTGTTTTAATATCAGTTTGCATATATTCTTAGTGTTATCTTTAGAATTAGTTCGAGATGAAACATTTATTTAAATTATCTATTGGAGTTAAACAGTGCTCATTGACTCTGGACTAAAGCAGCATCTCTGGAGAATATGTGAATTTATTCAAAGGAGTTTTGGACAATGCCATTGTGATACATTAAGACTTTTATCACTTCATCATAATCAAGGATACTGGTAAATCAGCACATTCTAAGACTGGGTGTCATTCAGAACACTCTATTCTTTTGGACTTGTGATATAACATTTTAGGATTATTTTGGATTACATTCATAATATTGTAAGTTCCTAAAACATTTTCATTTTACAACTTAGGGAATCAAATTATCTGTTAAGTTTTACCAAAAAAAAATTGTGGGGTTTTGCTTCTTTCTGTCTAGAATCGTAACAAAAGGAAAGTACAGGAACATTCCTTGCAAGGCCCAAAACAAAGACATAAGCTGAACTGGATAAACCAAAATAAGCAATCTACGTTTTCTGATAAATAAGATGTTCCTTAATGTTTGGAGAGAGAGAGAGAGAGAGAGAGAGAATGGACATATGATTTAGCGTAAGTAACATATGAGAACATAATTAACAAAATTATTTTGCATTTGTTTTACAAATTTTGGGTTTTTTTCAGTGTGTTTTTGTATGTGTGTGTGTGTGAGAGAGAGAGAGAGAGAGAGAGAGTTCTATTTCAAGTAGTTCGAGGAAAATCGCTCTTGCGACATTCCATTTGTACTGTAAGTAATCCGACCTAATTAATCCAATCGGTAACAGCACTCAATTGCTGCCTGGAAGTTGTGGTTAGGGTTTAAACCAAGAACAGGAAACACTGTACAATATATTCGGCCTTTCTGAAAACCTGAAAACATCTCGAAAGAAATCAAAGACCACCATATTAGACCTGCAAAAATATTATGATTAGAATATGACTGCGTCCAACTGTTCATATAGGTTGGTGGAGAAAGCAATGTGATGTTACGATTGTGGTTACGGGAGTGAATGGCTTCCGGCTAATGTAAAAACTAATTTACCTACGGTATTACTTTCGAGAGGTGTTCTGCTTGCGGATAGATGATACGATTTCAATCCTAGCTACTTCGCTCTTCTCCTCTTTCGAGAAAAACATGGTTTTTGTAAGGTCTAAAGATGTGAGCGGCTTTTGACAAATTATGCTCACTGGAAGACCATCATGCTACTTTGAATAAATGAAATTATTCTATGTAGTTAAAAACTGACGCATTCAATAACTGTTGCGACTTTTTTCAATATATTCAAACAAGTGAGGAGTATTTTCGGCAACAGAACTGCCAGAGAAGTTACGAGTAACGCAGCTCAAAACTAACACAGAAGCCGCCCGCCTTTGACACATCGTTTTCTCCAGAGCAAACAGAAAATGGCATACTCTTAAACAAATGTCTGTTTTAATCAGCAGTTTTCAGTACGTGGTGTCTGCTAAATACAAATTGTATCTGCAAGGGCAGACTCTGCTATTTACCCAATCTTTCTGGATGTAAACATTGCAAGAACTAATCGTATCTAAACAAAGAAAGAATTTGCCAGCACCCTGCACGTGGCTCTATTCGAAGAACCGCTAAATTATTGCACCTGGATCTTAATCAGCGTTTATCCTATTTGTCTTGCCATGTGCCTCATTCCAATTGGGTAAATTCTCTATCATTTACCGAATTTTAACCTGCGGCCACACCAATATAAGAGAATCAAAACGCCTTCTTTTTCTTGGCATTTGACGTAAGAGAACATGTAATCAACGTACGGATTCGATCCCACAACTTGACGTTTCAGATGTGAGCTCTCTAAAGTAAATAGACCAAGCAACTTTCGGCGCTTACACTTCTTACGCGTAGTTTTCATACTGTACACGTGACAAGAGATTGTTCAAGGGATTTTGTTTTTAATACGTATTTCATCGAGGATATATGATTCGTATAGGTTATGATGTGGAATCCTTCCAATGAAAATATAATTCACTAAAAATAAAATTGTGAACTTAACAAATGCGGCATTAAGTTACAATGAATTTTTTTTCAGAAATGTTACAACAGACAATCGTAAACTCTACTGATAATCCCTTACGAATCGCCACCACATTAGACAAATTATTTCCGAGGCAGATAAACATTGTTGTTTTTTCTCACTGTTGTTCCGTCTTAAAAAAAAAAAAAAAAAAAAAAAAAAAAAAATATATGAATATACTTTGTTATTCTCCATAAGTAGTCTTAGTGCCAGGGGAGGAGACGGGGTACTTAGACGTACACAGCATAATTGATTTATCCGAAGCACATGGTACTTGACAGCTAACAGTGGCGTGGTGTATCAGACTCATTTTTTTATTGATCAAGGCCAAACACCGCTACGTTGTAGGAAACGGTTCACATGTTGGGAAAACATGTAAGAATTCGCCAGAAAATCAATGTAATCGTTTGGGGTCTTTTTTAGAATACTTCTTAGGATAATGAAATAATAGCAGAGTACGTACCGTCAGAATGTATAAGTTAATAGTATTTGTTGCAAGGTAATTAATGTATTACCATGGATGATGGCATTAAAGGTTCACTCAATTCATATTAGCCAGATGATTGTAGGTCATCATGCACGTTATTCCAGACATTTGTCCTTGGTCTGCCAAATGGCATTTCTAAACGCTTTATGTAGCTTAGCCAAGTACCTTCGCCCACTTTATTACCGTCATCCTGACGATCGCACGGTGGGACATGGGTACCAGTCTACAAGCCTTTTTGTTCTCAGTTTTCGTATGTCTGTCTTCCTAGAGGAAAATATATACTGTCTATTTATTATTCGGAGGCTTTCAGAGTTGTGTATATTTGTGATCCTTTATGAAATGACTCGCAATTGCACAAGCCAACAAGATTTGCAATTGTAAAACACAAGGGTCGCCAAATGTATAAAATACAAAGTCGAGGTCAAATAGCACCAACGAAATTCTTATTTTCGTTTTCTTTTAGCGCGCAAAAATCATTAAAATGACATAACATCATAACTGGAGCATCGACAAATGCACACAAATATGTATATCAATTTATATTTGCCACGGTAAAGCGGTTTCTTTTGTAGTCGTGATGACAGCTTTTTTTGTCACCAGCAAAACCTTAGTTCCGCAAAAATCTGAACTCGTAATTTAATCAAAAATAAAAATATTAAAATTGCCATTCTCAGTCTATATACCAACTAAAACGGAAAATATATCAAATAAAATGAACAAGTAAGCTTTCGACTGCAGAATAAGGACACTGGCATTTCTTTCTTTGTTTTCGGTTTCATCCGACACAGAAAACTGACCTAATTTTTATTTGCTGGGAATACTGAATTTCTCTACTGAGGCCTTGAAAAGAAACTATATCAAGACGGAAAAATACGAAGGTTCAAACAGGGGGTCGTCTTATCAATGTTTCTGTCTCTGCTTGATAGGTTTTCTTTATCTTGTAAAGAGAACAAATTTCGAACAGAGCCCGTCAAATCTTCACGCAAAAAGATAACTACCAAGAAATAATTTTTTGTGTAAAGTTCTAATTTCCGTAAAAATACATTTTACGGAATATCAGGACTAATTATGACTCAGAGAGTATCATATTTGTTTATCATGACGTCAAGACCAATCATATTAACTAATCACGCACCTCTTAGAGCAGATGTTTTGATACTGAGTATCTTAACATTAACCTATTTTGACATAATATTTGACTTTAGTGTTCTGGTATTCCACGATACCTTTCTGCAACTTGTACAACTTTTTCAGACGGTCATATGCGACGCTGTGATAACATTATCAATTATCTACGTTGCACTTGTAACGAAGAATCGTACAAGTGACGCTCAGTAAAAACCCAAAAGACAACAATATGGATGCCAATTATACAAAGACGTTTGCTTGAAGAAAAAAAAGACGAAACAAATAAATATGATTTAATACTAATTATTGTTCGAGAAAATGAGCGCAACTTCGTTATGATAATTGCTTTGTTCGTTTGGATCAAAAAGGCAACACAAGAACACTAAAATACAGGCGGCGGTTGAAATTTCTCGCCATTATGATTCATAAAACATAAGAAACTAGAACACTTAACACAAAATTACGTAGCTAACATGGGAGGTTATATAATTACATCGTATGGAAGTAAATACAAATTTAACAAGAAAAAGAAGAGCAAGACCGATAAATGGTCGTAATTTTTTTTACGAACTTTGACAAATAATCCAAAGAATTAAGTTTGAAATTCAATAAATTACAATCAAAACTACACAATCTGACCCATGTCTCTAATCTTGAGGAGTGCGGTTAAGCAATTATGTTAATTTAGCCAAGTTAATGTATGCAGAGTAAATTGAATCGAGAACAATACTTAAACATAAGAACTACGTAAACTGCGCCATGCAGACATCGACTGCCGAGAGAAGACATTGACAACCGACAGAACAAATCGTCTACGCAGGGAACACACTAACTACCTAGGGAACACACTGACTATCGAGGGATCATATCGACTATCGTGGGAACATATTTAGTTTTAAGTATTCAAATTCTAATTTTCTGCTTATGTATGCCATGCCACCAGTTTACAATTGAGGGTTATCTTCTTCTGTCTGTCATTTTTTAGATTCCATCTCATCCTAATCCATACTGAGGAAAACTGAAAATCTCCATGGTAGAAATAAAGCATCCTTTAAAAGTCAACGAATTTTATTCACTTATACAGGGAAAAAATGAACAACAAAGTCTGACTGTCATCGCATGTAGTACTCTAAATAAACATATCAATGTGTGTAGAATTATCGATACTAATTTATATGCTCTACTTGAAACACATTAACCAGCCAGAATGTTCGTCTGCATTAATAGGCATGAAGAAAACAGACAGTGGTACTTTACAATTTCACATCTAACAGTTCATACACAGTTGCTCTGAGTTCTCCAAAAAATTACATCAATATACTGATATATTAGATTACCGTGCCTAATAGTAATTATAATAACAAGTACACTATTAATAATAACAACAATAATAATAATACTACAACTAATAATAATAATATTAATAATAATAGCAACAACAATACAATTAATTAAAAATAATAATAACTAATTGCAATCGAGTATGTACACTTAGTGGTCAAATGCTGTCGATAGTCATTTTTATACACTCCATGCCTTGTAGCTTAATGTTTAACATCCTGATAAGTGGAAGGATGAATATAATCCACTTAAATTATAAATAAATAAAACATTTCCTTAAGGTTCAAAAACAGCAATAACTAACTAGAAAATGTATTTTTTTAAAATAATGATTGTTATTTTGTATAAAGTTATTGCTACGCCCTTCCGAATTAGAAAAAAAGGCAATTAAAAAGAACCACAAAGAATATTGCAGATCTAATTTCTCTCGTTTACAGAGGCTTCTAAATATTTGATGCCAACAAAAGTAACAAAGTTACACAGGAAGGAGAACGGGGAGGGGATGTGAATAGGTTTTGAATGGTAGGAAAAATGTGTAATCAGGGAAGGGCCAGGAATTAACCAACTGGAGATAACGAAAGAGTTCCGAAGATGATGAAATTTGTAAAGCACCAAAATAGCCGTGCTGAAACACAAAAGCCGTGCTGAAACACAAAAACCATCCAGAACGTTCGTCTGCGAACACAAGCATGAAAAAAGACAAAAAATACAGTATTCATTACCTTTTGAGGAGTCTGGCTTTGTGCTTGCGTTACGTAAATGAAAACTTTATCTGCAGAGGAGTGAAATTGAAGCAGTTGCATCCTAAAATATATCAAGCCGTGGGAAAGACTAATATAACCTATTTATCGCATTCAAATTAGTCAGGAACAATGCCAGCTTCATGACAGTTACAAGTACACCGAGGACATTTTATATAGCACCTGATCTGCTTTAGTTACAGGTACGCCGAGGACATTTTATATAGCACCTGATCTGCTTTAGTTACAGGTACGCCGAGGACATTTTATATAGCATCTGATCTGCTTTAGTTACTACATGTTTATACTCTCAGAAGATATCGCGTCGTCGTCAACTACTGTAAGACGCTTTTTTGAACAAAATAATGTGTTGGGAGGTCGTGGATATTGTGCTATCTATCTTCTATCCGACACTCTATCCGGAAATTCATCGAACATGGCAGAAATGTTGTCCATAAAGTAATATAGTAACAACCTTTAGGACGGGTATACTTTTTGACCCCGACCTTCACGTCATTAGGAGGGGGATAAAAGGTATCAAACACAAAAATAGTAATATTACCTTTATAGATTCATTAGCAACGGGATTGGTATATATATATATATATATATATATATATATATATATATATATATATATATATATATATATATATATAACATGGAAACTAAAGTACCTAGCCTAGCAATCAATTAGATCCAGTTGAAATATTGACAGTTTTGGCCCAACAGAGAAGATACATGCGATTCATGGTGGCACTTCAATGAAAAATTAAAATGAATGTTTAAATGTTGTAGCTCAGAGGTTTTAAATTGTAAATTGAAGGGAAAAATCACATTATGCAGTAAGTTGTTGAGACTAAAAACCGCAAGCAACACTGTACAATGTGAAATATTCAAGGTCTGTTGATTTAATATTGCAGTGAGGTGATAAATACCACAAGGCATACAATTTATGGCATCATTAATAAACGCATGAAATCCAAATAGGTTACATTTTTAACACGTCTATGTACATCAATAATCTTGCTGAATAATGAACAATCCCTTGAGCAATTTCACTGCATGTATTTTTACGCCAACGTCTGGGACGTGGTATTCAAAATGTCAATTTAGGATGTAAAACTATGTTATGCGTGTTAAACACAGTCTACCTAGCAGCCGGAGCTGTTGAAGCATCAACCCCAATTTTTTACTCTGATCATGCTAATAAAAACTACCTATCTTCATGAATGACGAAAATGGAAGACGGTGTGTTGGATGAAGTAAATAGTATGGGATTGTGTGCGTACGTGCTTGCCTCTCGACAATCTCGGATCAGTGTGATCATTGAAAAGAAAAGTATACAAAAAGAAAGTGAGTGAAAATTATACTGCTTAAACAAAATAAAATGAGATTCTGACTAAAATGTTACAATAGATATGAATATGTCGAAAGAGAACGAGAATTGTATACACGTGCTACAGTAAAAAACACACACACACACACGCACGCACGCAAACACAACGTCACTCCAAATATACCGGCAATTTATCTGATAGTCCTACCTGTAAGACCCGACGCTGATACTTATGTTGTGGGCGTCAGGGTCTTACAGCCTAACTAATGGCGCTGTGTAGTGTGTTTTTGATGTCAACTAACATCGTTACGAAAGTAACATTTTCAGGAATATTTCATACAACTGACAACTAAAATAATGACGCTTTTCTACAAAGTAAAGTTATATTGTTTTAGTCAGACTTTACTTACTATGATGCCTTTTCTCTAATAAATTCAAATTCTCACAAAAGAAATGGGCCCGTTTTCAAGATTCTTTGGCCTACTTTTCATTGGGCTGGAAAGCAATGAAAGCCGAGAATGCCGAAATCGGATAAAGTTGAAACATTATTTTTTAACGAAACGAATAAAAATATTTTATGTCTATTTGAACTGTAAGCAACGTTTCGTTTCGTTCAAGAAACATATCCTAAACATCAACCTACCTAAACTTACTTCGGCATACCTCGACTACCGTCGCATTGCAACAAATTCAAATGTATGTCAACGGAACGTGAAAATGCATCCATTTGCTAGTGTCATATTTTCATTCCACCAGGATAAAGACAGCACAGTAAGTATATTAATTACACATAAATTAGTGGAAAAATGTCGATATTGGCTACCAAATGTGTGAGATGTTCCTGAAACTTTGATTACTCATTCCGATGTCAACGACATCGGAACACACTATACAAGGCCGTTATTTGGACAGTAAGACATAGCACCTCAACAAAATCAAAATGTGCTATGTCTTACATGTAGGACTATTTATCTGAATGTTTTATCTATGTCGTACTCATGAACATACACCAGAAGTTCTTTAGCCGAGAAAATCGGAGTTAAGTGCCTCATAAAGTTCACACTGAGACAACCATGGGCGGGTAAATACCCCTTGGTTTACGAATAAGACGCTCTACCATCGGAGCTACGACATGTGACTGGTCTGAGGTGAATATGAAAAATGTCCGTCTCAGCAATCACGGGGTAATTTTTAAAATAACAAACGAAATGAAGATTACAAAAAAAACTGACGTTGTTCAGCTATGGACAGTAAGAAACTTATCATTTATTCTATAAAAAAAAAACAGTATAAACAAAACTGCTAATATAATATATCGTGACACTTCTCCACTACATTACTTTATATATCTTTCATTCTTTGTATCAAACCCACTCTTACAAGTGAAATAAACAGACATACTAACAAATAAATACACAAATACAAGGTGTACAACTATTCATAATGCTCTGGTGAATTGTCTCAAACAGTGTGCATGCATGCACGAACAGTACACCAGGAACACACACACACACACACACATTCACCCGAATTGTCTTTAAAAAAACAAAACGCGGGTATAATGACAAAGTGAAAATTCCCAAGGAATATAAAATCTCATTTCAAGTTCTGAAATGTAATTTGTTGCTTAGAAGGTAACTAGGCGAGACGTTTATCAAAACCATCTGTCGTTCCAGTATTGTTGTACTTCTCGTTCCCAAATGAATGCAAAAAAGAGGCAAAATTATGACTGTCTGTGACCCATATTAAATTTCAAACGTGTCCCTCCCTAAATCTCAATTGCTACGCAGAGTAAACGTTTGTAGCGGAAAACGTCTAGTCCAAATATCCTCATGCATAACTACAGTCCAATTTTTTTTAAAAAAAAAACAAACTATATCACAATAATATCATGAACGAATATCGTCAAAAAATCAAACAACTTTATGAAAATGTTTAATGCCGGTCCTGTGTCCCGTTTACTAATATGTTTCGTGTGTGTGTGTGTGTTTGGATTTTCTAGTCCTTTCCCTTTCTGTTCCCGTGTACCTTACGCTCTTTTCTAAACATTGTCATATTACTGGAAGCTGACGGTGCCTCGGATGGTCGAGTTTTCTGAAGCGCTCGCCTTTACCGATCACTGTCATCTGCCACCTCTGTCCGCGTTGGTTCGAATCTTGGGCTCGGTCAGTGTGACTAATCGAGAAAGCTTGCCAGAAGCTTGCCAGAGTTTTCCCCGGATTCCTCCTCCCTATAGTTACACTGACCGCCACGCATAGCCACGCATGTGCTGAAAAACGGCATTAAACCCAAACAAATAACTGGTAGCTGACCACCATATTCCCTCTTTAAACAACCGACGATCCAATAATTTTACATCTAAAGGACTGTCACTACCCTGCCACCTCATATTTATTGTATTAAGTCTTATTTCATTCCATTACCAATTCGAACTGATCACTACCTATTCCACGTCAACCCGATAACTAACTCTGCTATCTAAATTCTTACGCTTTTTAGATTCCTTTGTCATCTTGATTACCTTATTAATGAGACTGCAGCATGTTCTCTTGCATTCTTAAATTCTGTACTACTTTCTTTTAGCCATTCCCCTCCTGGCAATATCCAGTTGTCTTAAGTCCCCATATCAATTAATTTACCTTCTGATATTCGACTATTTGCTTTCAGAAACCAATTCAGCTGCTGACTTTCTATTGTATACATACAGATGTACATCACGTTCTCCATATTCACCATTCATATTTGAAATAATTGTTTAATACAGTCTTCCATCTTTATTCCAGACATATTATATGGGTTGTTTTGGGAGTGGGGGGCGGGGGTCTTCCGATCTTTAGATTTAAAGTAATAAACGTTTGCAACCCCGTGCATTAAACAGCCTGACTTGTATAACTATGGCGGTACCATTCAGACTTTGGAAGGAGGAGAATTCAAAGACGTTGTTCACACTTTTTTTTAAACGTTCATTGCTCAAATAGTTCTACCAACCTATAACAACACGCTCTCGAGGACTCCTAAGCTGGTGTAATGTGAATTTTGAATTTTAATTCGGGACTCTCCGTCAAATATTACTCTAAAATATCCTGACCAATCCAATGGCTGTATTTGACGATCTGAAGCAAGATCGCTTACTCTGTAATAATATTTATTACTCGAAGCAATGAGTCAAATTTTATGACAAAGAGACTGGAAAAAAACCAACAATACTGGAAGGGCGACAAAATACGCTTGTACAGGACGAGTACAGAAATCAAACACGGTCCTTCACAGTTGCGAAGCTAAAGTTATTCAGGCATCAGTCTATTGAGGCATCAAGTAGTATGTCACTTTCAAGCCAAATTATGTTAGTTATAGAAGAAATCTAAATGTCTCATTCCACGAGTGGGTATGTGCCATGATGAGGGGAAAGTACCGAATGCATCCAATTTAGCGTATTCATGCGCTCATATTGCCATTCATAATCCGGTTATACACACAAATCATGGCATTAGGAAAAGGCAATAGTCTTCGCAGCGGCAAGATAGAACTAAAAAGATCTAATGAGATTAAAATGAAGAGCCTTCAAATGACTGAACTGAACTGGTTGCATACTAACAGTGACCCGACACAAAAAGGCTGTTACACACGTGCTCATTAGATAAGTAAATATACATACACTGTAGATAACGGACATGGTTCAAACTTACATAGTTTGTATTTCTTAAAACACTTCATGCCGAAGTTGGGGTGAGAAGGGGCTAGTCAAGACAATGTTACAATGAGGCTCAATACTGTTTCCTTTAATGGGGGACTGATGATGTAAAACACATTTTATTAAATTCAGTTATCAAATGATTACAGTCTTATCTAATATAATTATATTATTTCCAGATATGGACACCTTTAAAAACACAACATTAAGTTATAAATTACGTCATAGCTTTATGCAAAGGAAAGGCGTTTCCAAAGAAACATACGAATATATTTCACTCATTTTACTACTATTATTCGGGACCGCTTCGGTGACTTTGTGGATAGAGCGTCCGCCTCGGAGGTCGTGGGTTCCTACCCTGGCCGAATCATAACAAAAAAAACCGTGTAAAAATGGCACCAACAGCTGCGATAATGTGATGCGACAAAATGTAATCTTGAAGTTATTATCATTTCAAACAAATGTTATAAAACTCGTCGAATAATTTTAATCTAATTGCTCGCCAAGGATCGCAAAAGAATTAAAATTTTCAAATTCGTTTTATAAATTCCGTTTAAAATAAGTAAATATGCCCAATCACCTGTGTCACATCTGGGCATGTACAATAACGTACAAGCAAAAACGCACATACAAAACTCAAAATAGAATACGAACTCGGATGCCATCGCTGACTAGACTTCTGTCTCAAGTCAAAATGCTCTCATAGTTGAAGTTAAGAATGCAATTCTCAAACGCTGCAACCAGAAAAGTCACGTATAAGTTTCGCAACTGGCTAAAGCAGGCGAAAAAAAAATACAATGCTATACTGACGCGACCTAATTAAAAATATTACACAAACTGGCAATTATCTACCTACCTGGAATAGTTACTTGAATAACTGAAAACTGACACTGAAATACAAGTACTTACCGTTCCGTCAAATTTTACATCGCCATTCTGTTGTGACCGGACATGAGGAAGAAATGTGACGACAAACAAAATTGTCTTTATTAAAATCCTGGGCAAATATTTTCTCATCACCGACACCATTATTGTCCTCTTCGAATTTGCCTATTCTGTGTCGTTTTTGAGTGGTATTGAACAAGTGGGTATAGTTTGGCCAAATCAAGCACACACCTTGCAGTGAATACATGTACATACATATACATATATATCTCAATACCGATCCAATCACCGTAAACCTTCTGATTTTACCGCAAAGACGTATACTTCTAAAACAATATCAATACACAATTTCACGGGTAAGAAGACACACAGGGGCCTAGTTATTTACAAACTGTTTCTGTTTTTCAGGGTCATTAAGACGAGTGATTTCTCTCCGAATGATCCAGGTGTTTCTGTTTCTGTTTCTCATCGTTGTTTGTGATAGCCATATACATGCACGGATACTAATGAAAACAATTTACAGAAGATAGGATTACGAATGCAGGCGAAGTAACTAAGCTTGGTTGAGAGTCCTTGATCAATGCTGCGGGCATATAACGATAATTCAGGTCGATGAAATGGTAATTGCCAGCAAATAATATATATCACAGGCAGCCAGTGGAAAAAACCCACATTAACCTTATGAATGTGATGCGATCGCAAGGTTCGGTTCTGTCTCTATTCATAGCCGTGTTTGATATATCTTCGTCCTAGAGTCTATCTTGAAATATACTGTTGATAATAACACGGGCGTCTGCAGGACCACGGGAGAAGTCGATTACATATCCACTTTGATTTGAATAAAGACAGTGTTATTTAACTTAATATCCTGATCCAGCCCGAAATACACCGTCTTTGTATACATTAGCTGACAGAAATACGAACCGTCGAGCCAAAGGTTAAATTAAAATAGGAATCAGTCAATATTATGTCCGCACAGCTCGTCTCACAGCCCACCATAAGTACACTATGATAAGTGATCCGTGTTGTGTTTAAAACAGCGCTTTGTATTGGCTGATTTGTCCTGAGAGCTGGATAAGGTTTCATTTTACTCTCTCTCTCTCTCTCTCTCTCTCTATATATATATATATATATATATATATATAACAACGACATTCTCTTTCGAAAGCACATTTTTTCGAACACGCAAAGATTGATAACATAACCATTCATCATCGACATATAGACAGACACGTATATTGCCAGGGCCGTGGAGAGCGATCACGGGCCTTGGGGTAAGAAACACCCGGGCATCTCCTAGATCTTGTTCAAAAACATTTATTATTTTATAAAATTAATACGTATTGTTTAGCCCGGGTCCCTTTAATCGCCCGGGCCCAGGGGATATATCCCCGGTTGCCCCAACCCCCTGTTGGCCATGTATATTGCACAGTGTTTTAAGCGTATCAAGATCGCTTTTGTTTAAAACTAAAGAGTCAAAATATCCATATTGAGTGTCTGTATAGTCCTGATGTGCTGATCTGACGGATTTATGTTAAATATAAGCACTTCTGCTCCATAATGATTACTTGTGGGGTTTGTTTGTTTTTCTGAGGGGGGTTAAGGTTGAAAGAAAAGAAAAAATAAATACAGAAAGAAACCTGTTTATGATACTCTGTTGAAGAGAATCTCGTTTCACTCGTATGCCGAATTTATGTAAAATGTAAGAATTTCTGTTACATAATGAGTCTTGCTTGTTTGTTTATTTCAAAGCAGATAGAAGAAAGAGAAAAATAATACTGTCTATGATACGCAGATGCACTGCATGTTATGAGTACGGAGATTGGACATCAAAAAGTTAATAACAAATGATGAAATTATCCATTGAAGGTAAACAGGTTTATTCAGTGAAAATTGATTAGAGAAATGGATGTATCTGGCATAGGCAATTCCCTTGCACAGCAGGCCAGACGAACATTGAGCTCAGTCAGAGATTCAGTATCCACCATTAACCAATCAGAAACGAGCTTTCGAAAGTGACGTCATTTGTGTTTGGTTGCAATTGAATCTCCAGCGCCAATACCAGCTAAATTGTACAGGCCGAGTTTATGTCAGTATTTGGAGCTGATCGATCTGTCGATCTCTCTCTCAGAGAAGTTGTACGCTAATATATTTTTAAGACATACCTCGAAATTGGTTCATCATTTCGTTCCCATTTTCCTCCCTCGACTGCTAAGTAACTGCATGCATATTTTAATGATTTTATTAATTTTAAAATTGTGTTGA
Organism: Sinohyriopsis cumingii; assembly: GCA_028554795.2. NCBI lineage: Eukaryota > Metazoa > Mollusca > Bivalvia > Unionida > Unionidae > Sinohyriopsis > Sinohyriopsis cumingii. The sequence goes on from CM068828.1 coordinate 59,580,009, forward strand.
TGTTATACAGTAATTTCTTTTAGGGTCCACGTATAGCAATTTCCACTCTCGTGCATCTTTCTTTCTCTGTCTGTTTGTCTGTCTCTGTCTCTCTCTGTCTCTCTCTGTCTCTCTCTCTCTTTATATATATATATATATATATATATATATACTCCAAAATTAGAAGTCCTAGTAATAAAAAGTCTTAAATGAAACTGAGTTCGAGTCCCGATGAAAATCCAAAATGGAAGGCGATGACGTCATTAATGGTCCACAGTCTCTTGTTGAATCACAGAAAATATTATTCCAGTGTTTGAATTCTGTATAAATTTCGATAAATGTCCTTGTCCAAGAATTAATTTACTGCACTAGTATTTCCAGGGAAAATATTCACTTGAAGAAAAGAAAATAATTAGCCCAAACTGGACACAATATAAACACCCTGACGTCTCAAGTGTTAAGGCACGACTGACTATTCTTTCTCAATACATCAGTAATAAGTCTAAGACACAAAACAGATTCCCGGATGGCGGTCAACTTTCTAGAAAATGAAGAAGCTTGCAACAATAAGCACATGTTTCATACCACGTACTCCAGATTTGGTCTTGATTTAACTTAATAAGTCTTACTCTGGGAAAGAATTTTTAAAAAAACAAAGAAAAAATTGTTTACTACAACTATCACTGGCTCTGAGTCAAGGTGAAAAACTAAATCAAATGTTTCTATTATTAGGTATTTACCAATGAAACGTTTTAAAAAATCAGGTTAAACAGAACTGAACTTAATTCTAAAGAAAATCAAGTCCAAGTAAAAATATCACATTACAGCAACATTTAATGGAATAAAATATATAAAAAAATTGAAATATCAGACAAACAATTAAATTAAATCAAATATGCATAACACCTCCCCCATAAAGGAAAAGAAAGATTTATATAATAAAGCTTTCTTTTCACCATAGGTCACTTACACACGTGGTTTATATTTTTTTTAAAAAATAACACAAGAAGAAATCTTATGAATGATACACAGCATACATGAAACAATACATTTCTATACACATGAAAGCGCGCCTGCCATTAAATTATAGTTTCTGTTGATGTGCCTGATGTCATGATTATATTCCTCTAACAAGTAATTTAACCTTAATAGTCCTTGATTTTTGTTCTTCATCTTGCGAATGAAAGTAAGGGGGTTTTGATCACTAAATACAATAATCGAAGAAGTAGCTGGACTAATGTAAACTTTAAAATGTTTTAATGTCAATATAAAAGCCAAACATTCCTTCACGATTGTTGAATAATTTCTTTGGTGCTCATTAAATTCTTAGAAAAATAGCACACTGGATGATCAACACCACTTTTATCTTCTTGAATCAATACTGCCCAACCCCAACATCACTTGCATCAACAGACAGTTTAAATGATTGACTGAAATTTGGAGCTGTAAGAACTGGTGCACTCTTATGTATGGCTTTTAAATTAATTAAAGTCTCCTGACATTTGTCAGTCAAATGAAACTTGGTTTTCTTGCTTAATATGTTTGTCAGGGGTTCAGCAATTATGGAAATATTGGAACAAAATTTCCGATAGTATCCAGTCATACCTAAAAATCGAATCAGTTGCTTTATACTGATAGGCATAGGGAATTCATAGATAGCCTTGACCTTAGCATCTATAGGCTTAACCTGTCCATGTCCAACTATATGTCCTAGAAATGTTACACAAGCATAGCGGAACTTACTTTTGGATAAATTAATTGTCAAACTTGCATCAGTTTGTCAAAAAATTTCCGAATTGTTGGTACATTTTCTTTCCAGATGTTGCTGTAGATGATGACATCATCGATGTAAGCATTACAATTTTCTAGACCAGAGGTAATCATATTTATTAGACGCTGAAAAGAACTTGGCCAACATTTCATCCCAATCGGCATCACTTTATATTGATAAATTCCATCTGGAGTCACGAATGCCGAAATTTCCTTTGCTCTTTCCGTCAGTGGGTTTGCCAAAATCCTTTCAGATGGTCAAATTTGGTGACATACTTTGCACTTCCGATCTTATCAATGGAGTCATCATTTCTTGGTAATGGAAATGAATCTGTTTTAGTCACACTGTTCACCTTTCTATAAATCAGTGCACATACGGAATGTTTTATCTGGTTTCCGAACAAGTATGCATGGTGAACTCCAATCACTTTTACTGGGATCCATAAAATCATTCTCCAACAAATATTGAATTTCTTTTTTCATGTATTCCTGTCTGAGAGGGTTCATCATGTACGGGTGTTGTTTGATAGGTATGACATTTACAATTTCAATGGCATGACAAACTTTGTTTGTTCTTGTAGGAACATCTGGAAATAAGCGATCATATTCAAGTAATAACTGTTTAAGTTCATTCCTTTCTTTGTTGTTGCAAATGTGACAGTTTCTGGTCCGGATTATTCATAATTTCTGAATTCCGAAGATTCATCACTCCAGAATCAATAGAACCCGATTGCATTCCTTCGCTTAAATCCTCATTGAGCGAGACAGGTAAAACTAAATTAATTGCATGAATAACCTGGCTATCTCTCCCATCATACTAGTACTCCTTTAATTATTTACATCCCATGAGTGCTATTATTACTATTTAACTCATTCATTTTCTTTTAACTTTGTAAAGGCCATGCTACCTAATCTGAAGTAATTTTCGAAGAATGAGCAAGAGAGACAGAAGTCTATTACCAAACTCAAAGGTTCTCTCCACTGTTATTCTGTCAAACCATAATTTCACTTTTGACTTAAGCTGCTGAATGCCGAATTCAAGCATAATCGGCAGGAAAATACCAGACCTAAAATTTGACCCCTGACCTGATTGGACAGATTTGGGAAGTTCAATTTGAGATTTAATTTTTTTTTAAGCTTTTGCCATTGTTTTAGATTTAATATTACTCAAAGGAATTGCCCGTGGAAACCTTGTTGACGCACACATTATGGTCAACAAGTAGTGGTTTCGTCTTAAGTAAGGGACCAACACAATCTACCATTATTCTGCTAAATCGTTCATCAAATGCAGGAATAGGTTGTAGATGCACATTTGGTATCTTGTGATTGGGTTTTCCTACCATTTAACAAGTGTGACAAGATCTACAGTATTTACAAATATCACTTTTAATTTTGGCCAATAAAAGTGATTCAAGATCTTGTGATAAGTTTTATCAATCCCTAGATGACCAGCCAAAGGAGTTTCATGGGCGAAACTAAGTATTTCCTGTCTGTATGATTTTGGACTACAGTGTGGTAGTTCACTGACCACTCGTCACCAGCAGGTACTTCGGGAGGTCTCCATGTTCTCATAGCAATCCCATTTTGTATGAAATAATAGACAGGCACTTCAGTGGCTTCAGTTTTACTAATGGCCCTTTGAAACAAACAGGAGTACTCAGGATCTTGTTCCTGCTCGACGACAAGTGATTGTCGTTTATCACACTGATTAGAATTAAGAGAATGAGTAGTTAAAAGAGGATCACTTTGATCAATACCATTTGACTTATCCAATCAAGGAGTGAAAGTGACCTCATCAAACGCCTGACCAATACGTGTGTCAGTTAAATGAATACTTTCCTTATCAACATCATTCTCAAGATCTTTCTTTGCCATAGCTCTGGTAACTGCACAAAATGGGCATAAATCATGGAATTCTTTTTCAGTAGAATCGACTTTCTGATCCAAACAAGGTTTGTCAGTTACAAGTGGATCAACCACAACCTTATTGCCAGCTAGGTTGTTGCCTAGTAATAAATGAATGCCATCAACGGGTAAATCAATCACTGTTCCGACTGTCACAGGTCCTGAGACTAAGTCTGATGACAAATTTACACAAAATGGAGAGGAACATTAACAAAGCCACACTCTACTCCCTGAATCAGAAAATTCTCATCAGGAGAAGACTTCTCAGGAAAAGGTAAAGTACCTGATAATAAAAGACTCTGAGAAGATCATGTGTCCCTTAAAATTTGAATAAGGATGGGACTGGCCGAATCAACCAAGAGTGATGTAGAACCCTTTGACATGAATGGTTCATAATTCTCCATAATAAAATCACACTGGGGTTTATTAGACCCAGCAGATGTATTGCTTTCAATACATGACCGTGACCTTGACCACTTAGAAAATAGAGCAATTTGAAGTGGTCTGTCTAGATTATGTTGCTTAGTTTTCAATTTGTAACAATCAGAAATAACGTGTCCTTTCTTCTTGCAATAGGTACGCGTTGGAAGAGATAACGATTTTTGATCAAACTTATCAGAAGCTTGATTTCTAAAAGTTGTACTAGATTGAAATTTACAAGAGCTTGTATTAGTCTGATATACTTTTGTACCAAAAGACTGTTGAGTGGAAGTCTTACTTACAAAAGAAACTTTATGAGCTAAAGAATACTCGTCAGCAGTACAAGAAGCACATTTCAGAGTTTCGATATTATGCTCATCCAGATGAGTATTAATGTCACTATGGACACAGTTCTTGAACTCTTCAAGTAATACAAGTTGTCTGAGATTTTTAAATTCTTGATCAACTTTCTTGGCTGAGCACCACCTATCAAATAACTGCTCCTTTTCTCTAGTAAATTCGACATGAGTTTGTCCAGCTTCTTTTTTATAGCTCTTGAATTTTTGCCGATAAACCTTTGAGACAGACTCATAACCTTTTAAGATGCTTTCCTTAACCAGATCATAGTCGGCACTGTGCTGTACTGACAGTGATGCATAGATAGCTCGGGCTTTGCCAAAAATTGCACACTGTAATAATTTTTATTCCAATGCTTCCTTGGCAATTTCAAATTTTAAGCAACTTTTCAAAAAAAAAGGAAAATATGTGTCTACTTATCTTTCTCTAAAAGACGGCACTAACCTAAAATTCTTAGTAACATCAAAAATGGAATTTGTATGTGAAGTGGGGACGTGCATTGCACTTGCCAGCTCTATTTCTTTTATTTCTAAATTTATATTCCCACTCTTCCTTGACTCTTTGCATTTGCATATGCATCGGTCTCTTTCTCCTCTTTCTCCGATTGTAAATGTATTTGCTGTAACTGCATTTGTTCTTTATGTAACCGCATTTGTTCCTTCTGTAACTGCATTGGTCTCTCTCTCTCTTCTTTCTCCGCTTGTAACTGCATTTGCATCTGTTTCTCTCTCTCCTCTTTCTTCAATTGCAACTGCAATTGTTTATCCTCTTTCTAAAGTTCAAGCTTTCTTAACTCTAATTCTATCTTGTATTTTAATTCCAATTCCTTTACTTTTATGTCAGAGTCTGATACAGACTTACTGATCGAAACCAAAGGACTTTCATCCAGAGCATTCTTTTCCACCAAATACTAGACCAAAATATTTTTTATTTCTTGCTTCGTTGAAGAAGCTCTTGCCTCAGAAAGATCATATTTTCTGGCACGTTGAAGCAATTCATCTTTTTTCAAACCGTCCAACTGCTTCTGGGTAGGATTTGAGAGAAAGATCTCCACTTTTGATGACATTTTAAAAAAGCATGTTGATTGCACTAAAGATTTCTAAAATGTGAAATAAAACTTGGGAGTTTTTTTATTAAACAAAAATTCGAAAACTAGGTGAATTTAAATTTCAAAAACCAAAGTTTTCTTGGATATTTTACCCAAAATTCATATATCCCAAGGACGAGCACCCCAATGTTCTTGTTACGAGCCTAGGCTCTTAGAAAAAATAACAGAAAAGAGTGAAGACAACAAGTTTTATAAAATTTAACAAATAATTTATTTCTCTTGAAGGTCAAGTGAAAAATAAGAAAAAAAGAACTTATCGTTTTACGAATCAGAAATAATCCAAGAATTAAAAAAATAGAAGTCCTAGTAATAAAAAGTCATAAATGAAACTGAGTTCGAAATCCAAAATGGAAGGCGATGACGTCATTAATGGTCAGTGAAGTGATGCAGTGTCAACAGTCTCTTGTTGAATCACATAAAATATTATTCCAGTGTTTGAATTCTGTATAAATTTCGATAAGTACCCTTGTCCGAGAATTAATTTAGAGTACTAGTATCTCCAGGGAAATTAATCACTTGAAATTCATTAATTTGAAGAAAATAAAATAATTAGCCCAAACTGGACACAACATGAACACCCTGACGTCTCAAGTGTTAATGCACTACTAATTTTTTTTTCTCATTACATCAATAATAAGTCTAACTAAGACGCAAACCAGATTCCCAGATGGAGTCAACCTTCTAGAAAATTTTAAAAAATTTAACAATAGACACATATTTCATATCACGTACTCTAGGTATTGCCTTGACTTAACTCAAAAATTCTATCTATGATAAAGAATTTTAAAAAGTATTTTTACTACAACTGTCACTGATCCTGAATCAAGGTCAGAAACTAGATACAATGTTTCTATTATTAGGTGTTTACCAATGAAATCCGAGCCATTGGTACATCAGCATGTTAGAGACAACAGGCACATCAGTACATTCAATATTGGCACTTATTTGGAATACCACTGAAATTCAATTTGATCTTCATACATTTGGACTTGTAATAGAACTGTTATGACTTTTTGGGATTTAATTCACAATAATATAAGTTCATTTTAAAGTTCCACTTTGTATTCAGGGGAATTAAGTTATTTGTTGAATTTTACAAAATTTGTAGGCTTTCGCTCTGTTATAATACTTGATTTAGACCAAAGAGTCGTAAGAGAAAACGTCAGTCTCGTCCGGAATATAAATTTCTCTAAAATGTGTCAAAAGCTTTGTTTTTCAAATTTAAATTCACTTTGTATCGGAATTTTCTAATTCCCGTTTTTTATTTCCGATATTTGCCAGACAATATGATCGCTCTCAGGCTAAGGCTTCTTTAACGAAGCAAGAAATAAAAAATATTTTGGTCCTATATATGGTAGAAAATATTTTTTTGTGTTTGATAAATGTGCTTTTCTTTTGATTAGTAAGTCTCTCCCCGGCCCTGAAATGAAAGTAATAGTATTGAAATTAAAGCACAAGATGGAAATAGGGTTAAGAAAGCTTGAGATGCAGAAAGAAGAAAGAGAAGTGCAGTTTCAAACAGACGAAAGAGACAGACAAACTAAGTTGGAGAAACATGAAAGGGAGAGAGAGAAAGAGAAGATGTGCTAATGAAAATGCAAAAAGAAAAAGATATGATGGAAATGCAGATGCTGAGAGATAGAGAACAAGAAGAAAAGGAATACATATGGAGAGAGAAAGGGAAAAATAAGAGAAGGAAATATTTACAGATGCATAGAGAAAGAGAAAAGGTACAAAGGGAATTTCAATTTAGATTAAAATGATTATAACTGAAAGGTTGATCCCCCCTTTTAAACACAAGTTCAAGTTTTGATGTTACCAGAAATATTATGTCAGAAACCCCCTTTAAAGAAAAAGAGTGGAGAAAATGTTTTCCTAATTTAGAAAAGCAATTTCTGAGAGTGCATTGAACTTTATTAATACAAAGCGTACTTATTGGCAAATCGCGTGAACACTACACTTCCCTGTCAGTAAAGTAAAGTGCCGATTATGATCTGTTTAAGGACTGTATCTTGATGGCTTAAGAGGTGGTGAGCTGGTACCTGAGGTAGATTGAAATAGTTTAGGAACTGCACCGTGTCGAAATTTGTAAGAGAAAAAGAACAGTTATTTGATAGGTTGTAATCACTCAAGAAGGTTAGTCAAGGCCACATACCCTCAAACAATTCATGTTGATTGAAGAGTTCAATAATTGCGTCCATCGTGACGTGAAGACCTACTTTGATGAGCAAAATGTCGCTACTTTAGAAAATGCTGCTCGTTACTGCTGGTGATTGTTACTTCACCCACCACGTTTCGTTTATCAGTACGTCTTCCACTCAGAAGGTGTTTTTGTTATTAAAAAAAAACACATCTTTCTCATACAGTACGTCCAATATTCAGTCTGGTACAACATTTAGGATTCAGCTTACTGATAAGACTGATCAGAAATCCTTATCTCTTCCTACGTGCGCCTATTGCAAGAAGAAGGGACACCTTATTCAGACAATGACATTTTTGGATTAAATTGTTATGATACATTAAAAGACTGTTATCACATCGCGACAAACCAGGTCATTGCTACATTAGCATGTTAGGGACTACATGCGCATCAATACATTCAGTATTGGAACTTATTCGGAATACCATTGGAATTCAATTGGAACTCATACATTTAGACTTGTGGTATAACTTTTAGGACTGCTTGGGAGATATTTCACAATAAGGTATGTTCTTTTTAAATTTTTACTTTGTATTAAGAGGAAATAACTACTTTTTTAACTTTAACACAGTATGTTTGTTTTCGTCCTATCCGGTTACTTAGTTTTAGACCAAAGAGTCGTAACACTCCCATCTACTCTTCTCCTCATTCTATGCTATCTTCATCTTTTAGGATTAATGTGTGACGATATGGCAGCACCATGTTATACATGGTTAACATCTATTGGATCTCAGCGAGAATTTAACATGGTAATGGCACTCTGGAATCAAAAGAGAATTTAACATTAGGCCCCCATCATAAACAGCTCATTGTGTTTTGGATAAAAATTTGTTCTTGTGTATTTCTCATGTGTTGTAAGTTTAGCTGTTTGTAACTATGACGTGTTTTGCGATACATGTTAGTTTCTCTGCACTGGAAAGCTTTGTGTACAAATTTGTTACTTTTTCATAGGCTAAGTCTCTCTGTATGTAACAAGTTGGTTCTATGTTGGCAAAAATATGAGTTTGTCTGCACTATAAATGAAATTTCGCAATTAGGTTTTCTTAATAAATATATGGATATAAAAGTAGATCAAATGGATGTTTCATAAAGTGGGATGTTTTTTAAGGGGGAGGGTGTCTTACTCAGCACGCTATCTTAAAGAAGAACAGTTACAAGTAAGATTTAAATCTAAATCTTTTTGAACCTCAAGAAGTGCGGGACAGGATATAAATGTAGCAATACTAAATTTCACAATTCTCTTTGCGCAGCCATTTGTCGGGGTTTTTCCCCCACGGAGGGAGAGCAAATTATATTTTTCCATCGATCTGTTTCAGAAAACCAGTGTTATTTTTTCAAACATTATTTAATGTGCGCAATATGACTTTGCGTGTGTGCCACAAAATTAGGTTGCTAAAATTTAGTCAGACTGCATTGTTTCTAGTCTCAGCTTCAGCAACCCGTGTGCAGAAATTGCAATCTTAATATCAAATTATGGACTTAAACGGTGGACTAAATTGTTTTCATGTCTATATCGGTCGCAGACTGAAAGCAAATTCTGTAGATTCACTTGTAAGACTGCTACGTATTTTGTTAACCAACGAAATCGTTTCTATTCAATGTCTTTTTTGTTGTTGCAGCGAATGATGTCCGATTGCCGAATGAAAACTGATTGTATTAAAACAATTTTATGTATGATAGTTTTGGAAAACGGAAAATCTTACATTTACATTTTGTCTCTTTTTTTTAAAAGTAGGCAGGCAATCCAAAATGTATGTATGTGTGTGTGTGTGCGCGCGCTATAGAGAGAGAGAAAAAGAGGGAGAGACGGGTATCTTAAACAAACAGTGAGAATTATGACTTAAGTCTAAATCATTATATCATATATTTTGGTGTACGATAGAGATTATAAGATGGAACTGGCGGGTAGGTGTCTATGGTTGTGCGGGTGAGAGTGGGGAAAAGAAAATAATTTGAGATTAAGAGATAAATTTTCACTCAGAAAGAATTTAACATGTCGCGGCTGAGTGTCTGAAAGAGATAGATGGACATATAGCATGTGTGTGTATGAATAACTTATTCATATCTTTAAAATAAGCAAGACACTAAACGAATAAAATCATGATGAAAGTTTAAAAACACATTATGAAAAATCCCACAGGAATATCTACCACTATGAAGCACATGACACGTTGTCCAAAACATCCAAAGGAAATGTATAGTCTTATGGTATCGTATCTCTGTAACATTGCACAAGACTGGATAGGGTAGATACAGGAAAGAGAACAACCTTTATATCATTGGAATGTTCAATGAAGAATGCGTTTTTATACTCTCATTCGTGAAGTTTCCCACCACAAATGTTCCACGTAGACAAATCCGTATCTGGATATGGATTAGGGAATTCGTCCTTCCAGATATTTAAAACATTTCCCTTCGAACGTCTGGGGTCTGCTTTCAAATTCACAATAGCCAGGCAACAATCACAGGAAACATGCATTATTCTTCTTTGAATTCTAAATCTCGACGAAGTAGTGGTATTCGGCGTGTTTTTGTGAGATCATAGATGAGAGCCATATATATGTTCAGCATCACATTCGCTAGCAGAGCAGGAAGATCGTGCTGCCTCGCTGATATTGCAAAGCACGTCACAGTAATCGACTTCGTTGAACTATGCAGTCGGTGGGTCCATCCCATGGGTTCCCTGTTGAATTCATATTTCTCGGTGAGTGTTTATACACAAAATGATCTTTATTTATTTATTTATTTTTCAACTTTTTATGCTGGAGATCACTGTGCGAGAAATGTAACGTATTATGATCGGGAAGTCGCACTCGTTTTTCGTAGACGAGTTGATAAAGATATTTCAAGGGTTGTATACCGATCTGAATATTTGATGTGCGTACAATTTTTGAGACTCAAACATTTTCACACGAAAGTTTTGATGTTGACCTGGCTTGATAACTTCTTTAAGGACGTAAAAGTTGACTTGACTCGAACGAAGGTTCTTTTACTTTGCATTGGTGTGAAGTTGTTCTTGTTTGTCTCTGTACTGGTAGCTGTGCCAGATCTCTAAATATTGTCTTCAGGATGTTCTTCAGTCCAATATCCTAAACGGTTGTCTTTAATGTGTGGGTGATATCATCCAGGCAAAATACATGACATATCATTGTCAAAATAAAATGTCTTCATCTCATTCAAAGACAGAATACAATTTTAAATGAATAGTGACTTTAACGTAAGCGGGTTGTGTAATCTCTGTGACTTCCTCGTAATTCCCTAAGATCATGACTTCATCAATGATTTCCACATATTTAATGAGTTTTCCTTGATAGAGAGTGAGTTGAAAGTATTGACACGGATGTATGAAGTATTCGGACTTGGCAATATCGACCACTGAGCTAGTTTTTCGCACAAACAAATCAACGTGACTTTTGCAAACGGCCCTCTTCTTTTGTTCAGTTCTACGTATTATAAGCTGATGCATTCTAATGATCTATACAGTTCTTTGAATTCATCTTTGTCTTCTGGGGAGTGACACGAGAAAGAATAGCCGTTATCTTCTTGCCTTAACTTTAGAAATCCGTTGACCTAGCCTGAAAAGATCCTATGACCCTGGTCGTCGTCCTCTTGGTATTGTGAAGTGGTAGGAAAATACCAGGGTGCGTACACTTTTACCAATTTGTATCCTCGATCGACAGCATGAAACGCTTCGACACTCACCCAAGTTCCCGTCAAAGCTCGTTCTTGTTTGGTCTTGATTACACGTTTTAACACCCGTACAATATAAAGGAAACATCAGTCTAAGTGGAAAATATGAGGTAAGATACGGATTGTACAAGATCATCGGGGAAACATTTACAGTTGATCTAACCTTCGTATTAACGAATGTATTCCACATCAATGTGTTCTATGGAAATTTCATGATGATCGGTACGGAACTGAACACATTTACACACCTAAAGATACACTGAACACAATGTGTTTTATTTGCTCACCTTGAAATTCGTCGGCTTCGTACAGCAAGCGCGTAGAATCGGTTGTCTTCCGAACAAACTGTAACGCGGAGTTAAAGGTTCGATTTGAACCATATTGTAATCTTCTTCGACGCGTAGAAATCTAGATCTATTTTGAACGTGGAAGGAATAGTGTTCTCGTCTTTGTATCACTAGGTGTTTTCAAATTCTGGCGTTGTCGATATGTTTTGTTTTTCCAGTGTGAAAGACTTTTTTTCGGGTCTTATTGAGGAAACCAAGCAGGGTATTCATGAACCTCCCTGAAATTTGTACACGATCTGTAGGGTCCAAGTTTCGTTTCTAAATAGTTTCTAAATTTTGAATCCACTGGTCTTGTTTTACACAAGTAATGCACATTGCACAAAGTAGATGATGGATATGGACGGTTTACAGATATATGGGACTGAGGTGGTGTTTATTCTCGGACATGACCTTCTTCCTAACACAAATCATCACGCTTTGATAATAATAGAAGCTTCCTTCAAATGATCGATACTTCCCTGATCCATAAATAATTATCGAAATGTTCCACAACAACGTTACCAAATGTCCATATCGGATTGAAAATATTTCAACATTTCTTCTTGTATAGCAAAAGGGTCTGAAGAATGGATTTGTTGCCAAGCGTAGAAAACTTCCCGTTCTTCTGTTTGCATACCGTCGGTATCGTTGCATTGACTTTCAGACAGATGTGAGAGTATAGTGGGTTGATTGGCTTCTGTATTGAAAACCCATAGAAACTATTATTCAGTCATTAATGTCGTTCCAAACGTTTAGGCCTTCTGCTCAGATACGTAGCCATTAAATTGAACATTTTCCATGTAAATGGTTTTGGCTCTGTTCGCGGTAACTCTTAGATATCGGATTCCTTGTTCGTAACAAAATATTTCAAAACAAAATGTTGGTCCCATCCCAATACATTGTGAGCATGACTGTAGAGTATCGATGACAGCCCCTTTAACGATGTACCACCTTTCGATGACAGTCCCCTTAACGATGCACCACCTCTTCGATGACAGTCCCCTTAACGATGTACCACCACTTAAATGACAGTCCCCTTAACGATGTACCACCTCTTCGATGACAGTCCCCTTAACAATGCACAACCTCTTCGATGACAGTCCCCTTAACGATGCACCACCTCTTCGATGACAGTCCCTTTAACTATGTACCACTTCTTCGATGACAGTCCCCTTAACTATGTACCACCTCTTCGATGACAGTCCCCTTAACAATGTACCACCACTTAAATGACAGTCCCCTTAACGATGCACCACCTCTTCGATAACAGTCCCCTTAACAATGCACAACCTCTTCGATGACAGTCCCCTTAACGATGTACCACCTCTTCGATGACAGTCCCTTTAACGATCTACCACCTCTTCGATGACATTCCCCTTAACGATGTACCACCTCTTCGATGACAGTCCCCTTAACGATGCACCACCTCTTCGATGACAGTCCCCTTAACTCTGTACCACCTCTTCGATGACTGTCCCCTTAACAATGTACCATCTCTTCGATGACAGTCTCCTTAACGATATACATCTTTTCGATGACAGACCACTTAACGATGCACCACCTCTTCGATGACAGTCCCCTTAACGATGTACCACCTCTTTGATGACAGTCCCCTTAACGATGCACCACCTCTTCGATGACAGTCCCCTTAACAATGTACCACCTCTTCGATGACAGTCCCCTTAACTATGTACCACCTCTTCGATGACAGTCCCCTTAACGATGTACCACCTCTTCGATGACAGTCCCCTTAACGATGCACCACCTCTTCGATGACAGTCCCCTTAACAATGTACCATCTCTTCGATGACAGTCTCCTTAACGATATACATCTTTTCGATGACAGTCCACTTAACGATGCACCACCTCTTCGATGACAGTCCCCTTAACGATGTACCACCTCTTCGATGACAGTCACCTTAACTATGTACCACCTCTTCGATGACAGTCCCCTTAACGATGTACCACTTCTTCGATGACAGTTCCCCTAACAATGTACCACCTCTTCGATGACAGTCCCCTTAACGATGCACAACGTCTTCGATGACAGTCCCCTTAACGATGCACCACCTCTTCGATGACAGTCCCCTTAACGATGTACCACCTCTTCGATGACAGTCTCCTTAACGATATACATCTTTTCGATGATAGTCCCCTTAACGATGCACCACCTCTTCGATGACAGTCCCCTTAACGATGTACCGCCTCTTCGATGACAGTCTCTTTAACGATATACATCTTTTCGATGACAGTCCCCTTAACGATGTACCGCCTCTTCGATGACAGTCCCCTTAACTATGTACCACCTCTTCGATGACAGTCCCCTTAACTATGTACCACCTCTTCGATGACAGTTCCCTTAACGATGTACCACCTCTTTGATGACAGTCCCCTTAACTATGTACCACCTCTTCGATGACAGTCCCCTTAACTATGTACTACCTCTTCGATGATAGTCCCCTTAACAATGTACCACCTCTTTGATGACAGTCCCCTTAACGATGTACCACCTCTTCGATGACAGTCTCATTAACTATGTACCACCTCTTCGATGACAGTCCCCTTAACTATGTACCACCTCTTCGATGACAGTCCCCTTAACAATGTACCACCTCTTCGATGACAGTCCCCTTAACGATGCACAACGTCTTCGATGACATTCCCCTTAACGATGAACCACCTCTTCAATGACAGTCCCCTTAACTATGTACCACCTCTTCTATGACAGTCCCCTTAACTATGTACCACCTCTTCGATGACAGTCCCCTTAACTATGTACCACCCCTTCGATGACAGTCCCCTTAACGATGTACCACCTCTTTGCTCCAAGTGTAGCTGATTAAGTCTAAAATTCACTCCACAAAATCGATAACAGCCATAGAGACACCATATATCTTTTTACATCTTCCAGGCATCGCGGTACAATTCAGAAAATGGTGAAATAAAGATCCTTCGATACAGTAGTTGTAAGCACGATGAACCACGCCAAAATTAGGAATATGCATTCAATCTCTTGACAATATTTAAAAAAGTAATTTTAAAGAAAAGAAAGAAAGAAATAACAAACCATCAGATCCATATATTGCTTATTATTTTTGTTCTGGTCTTCATCCAATAATTCATCGAGTTCGTTTTCATATCTCTGAATTTAACATTGATTGATACCATGTCACTTGTAACATTGTTGAACTGACTAATGTTCGTTTGTAAGTAGAACATTAAATCTTTTATGTTCCTTCAGGAATGCGTAGTTTGGAGGCTAAACAGTCACGAAATCTCTCTCCACAAAGAAGATGATGCTCTCGATTGTTTAGTACTTGGTAATTTTTGTCGGAGTATTATGAGTACATGAGAAATCATTTAATAGTAGTAATAGCGTTGAAACGAATTTAGTGATGAGAAATGTGAATGTATTTTCTGTCTGAAAATTCAAGTCCTCAAAGCACGAGGTCTCCACGAATGACTTGAGGGTACACTTTCAACGTATAACGAGGAGCCAGCGAGTCTTGAAGGTTTTGCATTTCAGAAATTCTACAAAGTATTTTTGGAAAATTCCTACTTGTTCCAAAGACAAGTACTGCTTCTCTTCCTTGTTTTACTCTGTTCTATGATTATGTCGTATCGCTTTGCACTGAAAAAAGTTTGAGTCACCGCGATGAACATGCTAAACCCGTTTGATATTGATGGTTCGTACTGGGATCCACAAAACAAACCAAAACCACGCAAGTGAAGACACTCAAAAAGAACAACAGTAAAAAAACGAACCAAAACACTTGTGTGATGTGATTTCAAATTTAATCAAGAAAAGATATCCCAAAACATAATTATATCTGTGTCTTGATTTTTTATTAAGTATAGATAAGATAACACACACGCACTTATACACACACACACACACACACACACACGCACGCACGCACGCAAATACACATGCTTAATCAATGAAAGCATATCTTTTGGTTTCTAAAAGTCATGAATATGCCAATAAAAGTCAAGAAAGTGCGTGTTCCATTTTAGGGAATAATACCAATCTTGGTTTTATATTCATTATTCAAAGCAAGCACGACAAGCACGAGTCCCCGCGAAAAAGCAGTCAAGATAACGGTCATACAAAAAGTGCACAAGCACTGAGATATTTCTGTTAAATAAATGATCTATTGAAAATACTTCAATTTGTACCAAACCTCTTCCCATAGAAACCTCACATTTTAAAACATCTCTACATAGATGGATAGATCTAGAACATTTTCATTGCATTAGTGGTTTTTTAAACTAGTCTTTTCTTCTCTTCCTACTAGAAAGACTAGTTCAATACTAATTTAAATACAACAGGCGACTGTAAAAACTGTATCCTGTTGCGTTGGGGTCGAGTGGTACTAAACGTAGTCCCAAATATTGCTTTAATCGCCCTGTGTCTGTTGACTCTAATGATGTCAAATTAAGCGCAGGAAGTCTGGGGACTAAATGATTCAAGTTACTTATCATCCGTTTACTTTGCATCTTTTAACAAATATGGAACACAGACGGGATAAAGTCTGCTAATTGGGTCGACTTTGTTGTGACTCCCACTTTGTATGACCGTGCTTACGTCCAAACATCTATATATGTGATCTATATATGATGTCCGTTTGTCCGTATGTATGTATGTATGTATGTATGTATGTATGTATGTATGTATGTAACAAGATTGTTTAAAAGTCAGAGACTATGCCCAAAATACGGACAGGGGTGACAGAGATGAGAAACAGAATAACGCTGAACATGTCTTTAAATACGAGATAATAAAACACACTTTTCAAATTACGTAGAGCCGAATCTGAGACATACTTACTTTCATCTAACGAACGTTTTGTCGGAATGGTGTTATATAGGTCACACAGTATGCTGAATAAGTTTCATATATCTTTCTAAAGCTGTATTTAAATTGTTGTTCACTGTGTTCTAGATATATGCATTGGCTTTGTGGTAAAGAAATAGCGGCAATTTAATATATGCCATAAAAAAGCATTTACCTGGTGATATGTCCGCATACATCACGAAAATGAGGATTCGTTGAAATTTTATGTAACTCATCAGAAATCGTATGGATTTTAGAGAGAAAAAAACACACGTCTTTTATACTCTTATTAGACTTATAGACTACCAATAATCGTATGATTTGTACAGACATGATTGAAAAATCATGAGTTACACGCAAATATTCGCAGAAAAGGGTGACTCAACCAAGTGTTAGTAAAAGGTTGTAAATTGCAAGCGTTGAAGGAAATAAATGTATAATTCAAAAACAATATAATTGACCGAGAAATTGAAATACCTATAAAGATGCAGTGTGCTTTTCCCCTACTTTCTAGTTTTGAGGATACAAGCACACATGCTTTCATAAATCTAATGGAACCTTTAAATGGCATTAGTCCGAATTTAAAGTACGTCCCTTATGTATCTGATTAGATGCCTGCAAAAATAGATTGGGAAATGCCTAGCAAGAGACAGCAACATATCAGCAGTGATGGACTTTAAATTTAATTCCAAAGAAAACGAATTTAATCACTATTGACATATTTCAATAAAATGAGGAAACTATCCTTTCATAGCAAAAATAAAACTGAAATGATGCCAGTAATCTCCCTTTAAATAAGACTGTTAAACGCATGCTCCTGTTTTAACCTCATTTTTTCAAGGGATTCTCAAATATATAGAAATTGTAAATTTGTCGTCTTTGTTCGCCAAAGATTCAAGACAAAAATGGTTGAAATGACAAGACACAACGAGGCTAATCCCAGTGTCAAACCGTCTTGGCATTGTAGTGGCTTTGTTTTGGTTCCACTCTACAATTTCGTGGTTTATTTTTGGACTTGATTTTTACAGAAAAAGAAATTTCGAAAATTTCCTCAGTTTTTTTAGGGGGATATTTAACTGATTTTTACTTTCTTTCAGGATTTTATAATCTGTTATTCAGAATCTAGTAATATCCACTTTTCCGAAATTAAGTGTTTCCTTTTTTTTAATAACTGCTAAAGTTGGTGTACTTAGATTAGTTTGGGCCCATTAACCCAGCACGTGAGAGTAGCCATTTTGATAGCTGTCTGCTTTATATAGTTCGTTGTTTCCAATAATTACCCCAAGTACCGAAATTTCAGTCAACATTCCATCCTCTGTATATGCTGCCAATGCAAATAACCACATAATATACCGGCGCCTCTCATAGAAGAACATACTTACTGTAGAGCGGGACCTTTACTAAGTCACTTTAGAAACATTTGCCCCGTAATAATCTCGTTTGCGAAAACATGATATGAATTAATTTAAGACGTCGTAAATCGGAACACATCGTTGATATCTAGCACATACCCAATCAGAAATACTTCACTGAATGATATAGCATAAAAAAGAAGAAGGGAATCATTGTAACACACTAGAAATGGCGCGTCAAAATCGAACCATATCAAACCATTATGATACCTATGTGGAATTATTTCCTCAAGTTCAGTAATAGAAAGTTCTGTAGTATGCTTCTGCTGGAAAGAAATAAACTTGGGAATATTTTGGCCAAGAATAAATCATTTCAATCAGTAACGCGCCATAACGGATGCTCTGACGCAATTGGCATAAGAATGACATCATTTTATAAGCGAATTCAAAGAATAAACACTCAACAATCTCGTTCCACCGATGAGACACAATAGTGTTATCCCATGTGCCAAAAATAATTTACACTGTGATCGTTTACTAGACAGTGAAATAATTTAATTGTGAGGAGATAACTAGATCACATACCAGGCAGGATCGACTTCTTAATATGAGGATTATATCGTACTCTTGATAAAAAAAAATATATGTCTGAGCTCACATTACTGGATTAGACGATCATGCTATTGAAGCTGTATGCACGCTACTTAGACCAACTGAAACCAAAAAGCACACTATAACATTGTCTGATTATAAGAAAGCGACAACGTCAGAAATGAAGACGAATGTCTAACATCTGACCCTGAGATGAAAACTCTGCGGAAGAAGACCGAAAAATTTGAAAAGTGCAATCTTCTAAAGTGTGTAAAAACATCCCAGTGGTGATGCTCAAGAACAATACTGCCGGGGGATGAATGATAACACTTGCGATACAAAATAAAATAACAGACTTTATAAAAGAAGTATGAAAAACAACCCAGTGAAGATAGGAACGATTGCATCCATCAATCAACGATTGCATCCAGCAGTCTCTGGCCATATCAGAGACGTCATCCTAATGGAAAAATGATAATATTGTGCCCATGTTATGAAACGAAGACATATCTTAAAAAGCGATTTCTCGGTTTAATATCACAAACTGTTGTTGCATCTAAAAGTTCTTATATAATTGTCATATAGACAAAAAGAATATCTTACATGAAAACTAGGGTGAACGTAGAGCCATGAGTTAGTGTAAAACAACGTTCGTCCTTATCACTAATGAATTTGCCAGGCACTCGGATAAGGGAGCTCGTGTTGATTTTTTTATGCTAGAATTGCCCTAAGCCTTTGACAAAGTTCAACACTTGAAATAATAATACAAGCTATTGTGCCATGATGTCGCAGGAAACACTCAGATGGCATGTATTTATTCCTACAAGGCGAAGGAAACATGTACCTAATTGTGCTGCTTCAACGAATGACTTTGGTTAAACTATATTAGTATTACATTTTAGAACAAAAAATAATATTAAAATGATTAAATGTACCCACACGACCACAACAGCATGCACAATAATGTCGAGAACTTTGTTTCAAATACTACCAAGAATGCGTTCGTTAGAGTCTATGAAAAGGATGAGTTGTTTGAATTTGCCAGATTTTATTTTCATCTCTGAAGCGAAAGCAAGAAATAATGACTACTTGATTCAATATTTGGTGTACTTTATTGGAAAGGAAAATTTGGATATTAGTGCCTTGAGTTTGGTTGGTAAAGCTGGTTATGAGAGGAAATTTAAGGAATTACAAATAAAGAACCAGATAGAATTGTAATTAAGAAAGCTTCAGATTCTAAAGGAAATGGTGGAAATGCAAATGGAAAGAGAGAATGAAGAGAAAGAAATGCAAATTCAGAAAGATATATTTGATATTTCCAGAAATATTAGGTTAGTGACCGCTTTTCATGAAAAATTAGATAAATACTTGACATGGCTATTGTCAAAGTTCACCCCAATCCCTTCTTGCACCAAGCCATGACATGGCTTTTGTCAAAGTTCGCCCCAATCCCGAGCAACAAAAGAAGTCATCTAGAATATTTGAAGTAGTGTTAAGGGAAGTAGAATCGTCAGCTAATGTGAGAGTTGAATCATCTGCAGAGTTGCTAACATTTACACCACTGATACGTGGATATTGTTAGGAAGCGCTTAAGAACTCTAGAGCTATTATGAATATGTATGGAGAAATGAGGGTCACCGTCTGACCCCACGCTGTGTAGGGAAAAACTAAAAGCAGTGTCCATTATTCAGCACACAGCTTGATATAATAAGCTAAAGGGTTTGAAACCATTCAGGATGGATGGACCAAAATAGAAAAATTATAAAGACTTCTCTATAAAAGACCATTCTACTGAATCAAAGGCTTTTTGCGAAATCCAGAAAAACTTAAAGCGATGGGATGTCGTATTCACGTTTTTTTTTTCTTCTCCTTCAATTAAATTAAAAATGAGACATGTACAGTCACCGATATATCCAACTTTCATAAAACCTGATTGTGTTTCACTTATTATCTTTGGTAAAGCCTTCATTACTAGATGAGCAATAGATAATGATGCAATTTTTAGATCAACATTCAAGAACGATGGGCCACCAATGTTTTTTTATTATTATATAATTTTCCTTCTTTAGTAATACATGCGATAGCTACCTTATGTTATGCAACTGATAGATTTTATTGTTTTTGCAAGCATAGGTTAAGGTTGTAACCAAAAGGGCCCCATGTCAATCAGAAATATTCATAGAACTCTGCAATAAAACCATCTGAGCCAGGTGACTTACCATTGTTCTTGTTTTTCATTGGGATTATCATATATATATTTTTATTTAGACTCTTCCCCCCCCCTCTCTCTCTCTCTCTCTCTCTCTCTCTCTGGTCCTTTTGTCTTTTTTAAAAAGTGGAGTAAGAGATAGTTTTACTGCTTATCATTACTTTAAACGATTCCCAAAACGATTGATCATCAATGTTGAAATGTGTTGCATCATGATTGTTATTATAGTCTGAATATACCTCCCGTTTGTTTCTTTTCCATGTCGATTTGAAATACGAAAAGTATAAGTAAGGTTATTCATTGATGTATAATTTCAAACCTCAAAATGACCGGGGGAGGGGCCTAACACCGCTATTGTCTGCGCCTTTCATACCAAAGCGAAGTTTTCAGTGTAAGAGACGACTCTGCTCGCTGGTCATTTCCAGTTCATGAACAATTCCATTTTCAAGGAAGGGGTAGATGGACTGCTACACTTGTATGAACATAGAAGGTACTACGTCGTCTGCTTCAGAAAATTTGCAATGTCGAATCAAACAATGGAAAAGATTGACAAATACAAATTTGCCTTTCACGTTGATTTAACAAGCGATGCAATTTTTATGCACATGTGTGCAAAGGGATATAACTCTCAACTCTCAACTTTATGGTAATTTACGTAATTATCCTGAACTACATCACTCTATTTTCTGAGGAAAATAGATTCGCTCATAGAATACGAAATGTGGTGCCGTGTTATTTGGAAACTCCGCTAAGCATGAAACGCGTAGAAGATGCTAATGTTAGGGCCACTCCGGTCACAGTCAGATAGAATGTATAAATCAATGAATGAAATGACAAAGTTATGTGCATTTTTTTATCACATTAAAGATTTTCGTCATTGAGATCGGTAGAGAGATATAAACAAAATAGGATCTATGCAAACACTATACCATTATTAATTTTATAGTGATTAATATCTGATAAAACTCTAACGATATCTACGCATTCGGGGTCACTTTAAGGATATTTACAAATTCAGAATCACTTAAAGGTCTCTCTCAACATCTTATTTGGTCAGTAAATTGAAAGGTGGTGGAAGAATGGTCAGATTTGCAGCAGAGGGCTATACTAAACGTTGTGTAGCGTGTTCCCCAGTCGACATGACGTTTCAATGACTTTTTCCTCTTGTGGCATCGACATTCTCTATTGCATCGTCAGGAATGCCGCGAAACGAACGATTCCATTTTCGGTTCCATGTTTCAAGTTTCTCCCGTTCTTCCTCCACCTTTTTATTTTAGCTTTCAGATTCATCTCTTATTTGGTCGTAACGTAATTCAAAGCATGACTCTTTATTGTCAACACGACTTGTGACAGTGTGTTAGTCTTGACACTGGTGAGTAGATGTACAATGGCGCCCGTACCGCTCGTGCGACAATTCAGTGCAAAAATAAACAACTACGCTTGAAACGCAAGATCCAAGGTCAGTTTCTCAAATATTCCACATTTTAAGTATCTATAACATACAGAATGTTCCTACCGTTTACAGTAACATGAAGAAAAGAGAAAATTAAGCTATATTAGTGAAAAGATAGAAAGCGTGTCCGACTCACGCCAATCTACTCGCATAGCCCAACCGGTTGTCCGTCGTGACCTATCATGACGAGAAAAATGTGGAAACTTTGGAAGATGCTGCTGGCACATATGATTATTATTCGGTGACTCACAAAGTTTCATTTGTCAATATGTCTTCTTCTCAGCAGTTGTTTGGTAACAAATCAACCCAGTATCATAGGACTACTTCCAAATCTCAATCTGGCACAACATTTAGAAATCAAACTTCTAATAAGACTAATCAGAAATCCTGATACCTAAGTATGTGCACAGATTCTAAGAAGAAAGGGCACGTCATTTCGGATTCCTACAAGTTAAAAAATCAGCAACATGATGAGACAGAGCTATTATAAATGTTCTTGTCTCAAATAGGTCAAGACCAAGTCAGGCAAATAATACTTGTTTACTATAATGTGTGCTTCGTCAAGCTTTCCAGAAGCAATTCTTTTGAGAAATATTAAAACTAAAATCATTGTAAAGGCTTTGAAAACCTTTGTTCTCATACATTTGTTGGCCTTCCCAAATCTGCCCAGTCTGATCAGGAATGAAAGTTTAAGTCTGGAATTTTCTATCAAGTTATGCAGGACATAGGCATCTAAAAATTAAAATCTTCTGCCCATTACCCTGAAGGTCATGGGGCTTGGGAAAGATTTCATCAAACTTTGAAGAACATTATTCTATCTTATTGCTTTGATAGATGTAACGACTCGGATGAGGATGTTCCTTTGTTTACTGTTAGAAAATCAGTTCAATAATGATAGTGGTTTCGTTCTTTTGAACTGTCTTTTTTTTTTCCACACATATTCCTTGGACCATTGATGTTAATAAAGAAGAAACATCTTTCAAACAAAGAGTCATATATTAGTCTTCTTGATTATGTCACTGATTTAAAATGTAAGTTGTAAAATACTTGTGAAGTAGCAACCTAATCTTCACTCTACGCAGTCAAAAATGAAACTAAGGTATGAAAGATACATAAAGGAAATGCGTTTTCAGCCCGGTGGTAGAGTTCTGTCTCTTCCCCATACTTCGAAATTCTCTTCGGGATACAGTCCTTATACAGTTGGAGAGAAAGTAAATGACTAAAAGTATATAACTGAAGTGTGTCTTGACTACTCCTTGGAGGCAAAGCAGAAGCAACATTGTGATGCAGATATATTAAAGGAGTATTTTGATAGAGATGGCCCTGTTAATCATTTAATTAATTTAGTTGATAATATTCAAAACATTGAGAATGTAAACGATTTAATGCAGTCTGACTGTAGTGACTCTGGTTTAACCACTCAAAAGATTCCATATTTACTGAGGAATGATTTGTTTTTAAAAACCCAAGTAAAAGTAACTGGAGTTCACCGTGTATATTTGTGCCTGAACCAAATACGGCATTCCGTATGTGTACTGACTATATAAAAGTCAACAGTGTCACCCCAATGGATTCATTTCCACTGTCAATCAATATGATTGCATGGACAAAATTGGAATTGACAAATAAGTCACGAAGTCTGGTCTTTTATAAGGATTCTGATAAATATGATTAATGGAAAAAGTATAAGACGATCCACAATGATTGCGGGCCGTGGTGTGCGCAACATCTGAGTTCGGTTTTCGCGGGTGGCATATCTTTTGAGCAGACATCCTTTCCTTTTCCACCAGGAATGTGTGTGGCACACGGATGTATATAATAACTGCATTTTAACTACCAATGGTATTTTGGATTAGTCGATAATGACTGAATAAAGCAGGTCAACACATTCAAGGTGTGAATTGTGGTAAAATCCTCCTTTCAAGTGAGGCTAGCCCCGAACACCTGAAAAAGCTTGAACCACCACCTGGGGTGGCCGTGATTTAATAGCAGTTTTAGGTGCAGTGAGATCTTAAGGCCTTTCCCAGGTGAGGTGGGATAAAGCTTTATTTCATATCTAATAATGGTTCTAAAAGACCATATTTTCTTTCTCAAAAATCAACATTTTAATAACGTCTTTACAAAATCAGTCACTTACCGACAAGTAATGACGACCGATTATTAAATAGGTCTCTCCACTTTATGCACAATGCCCAAATTCTAACTGGGAGCATAGAAGGAGAAAACAGTGTAAAGTGTACAATTCAACACAAACATTTCACAGAGAAGAAATTTGTATAAGGTTGTCAACTTTATCTAAATGTGGGTCACATTGTTCCACATACTTAATTTATGCTGTCAAGATAAAGAAAGGTGTAGCCATAGTGAACAAGAAAGTATCGTACTACTTTCCCTAGTTTCTAAATTCTAGGGAAATGATGTCAAGAACAAGTAAATGCATGTGGTAGATGTTGCTGATGAAGAAAATACCTTTAGTGTTGCGCGCACACGCACACACACACACACACACATTGCATTTTTACAGTACTTTAAGTTATTCGTTTCTTTAAATGAATGTCTTATTTTTTTGCAGGGAACGAGATGTAAACAATTTAACCCGTTTTCATCTTTTGTTTCATATTTTCCCAAAAACATTCCGTAATTTAACGCGCAAATTAAATGTTAAACACATAATTTGTCTCCCCTGCTCACTTACTTGCGAAGGAAAGTCAAAATAATATCGGAGATTTGTTTCGTAACTATGTCTAAATCGATTCATTTGACCTTTTTTACCGTGCTATGCTGTTTTCATCTAGAGTGCAAGCGATGGATTATCTTTTGTAGATTTTATTTTGTTTGCAATATTTACCATTCCTTTTTAACTTTGGATTATCATATTCTTTAAATTTATATCATTCAAAACTGAAACATGAAAATCAATTTTAAATGAAAATAAATAAATAATACCGTCGAAAACAAGTGAGAATATAAGTCAGACAGAATCCAATGATTCGTTGATGAAGAACATACATATAAGAATGTAACATTAGCGTTGTAGTGCGTGGGAATTGAACATGAAGTTCGGGTCAAATAGTTCATAGGAATTTAGCATTGCGGATGGAGTGGTACGGAGCCGTATATAAATTTAAAGTGACTAATGACACCATGAGGTCATATGAAAATTTAGCAATACGCCCTAATTGCATGCAATTACCACACTGAAATTCAAGAATATTTTGACGTATCCTCATAATTCTTCATATATGTTTGTTAACACAATTTACCAGTAATAAATTTGACGTTGTGTGAATATTATTTTGATATTGAAGAAGAATAACAGTTTTTAGAAACTGCAAAATAAAATGTTTGTAACTGGATACGAAAACGGAAGGAGGAGTAAATATCGCTAATGCAATTCCACTTTTAATACTTTCATTTAAATCTTTGGAGGAGAAACAATTATTGAAGACTGCGTGAGTGAAATGATAAATAAATAAAGTGTGAATGAATTGGCGAACAAAGATAAAGAGATTGTGTTAATAAAACCAGGAAAAAAGAGGGGTGATATGAAATGATGACAAAGGCATTCCTACAAGTCAACGTTCATACCCACAAAACTAATCAGTTAGATATGGTGAACAGAATATAATATTTGGCATGCACTCTTATACACTAACAACCCACTCTTACGATCGTACACCTTTACACACTAACTACCCACTCTTACGATCGTACACCTTTACACACTAACTACCCACTCTTACGATCGTACACCTTTACACACTAACTACCCACTCTTACGATCGTACACTTTTACACACTAACTACCCACGCTTACGATCGTACACTTTACACACTAACTACACACACATGCAGTTATATACTCCACTCAAGCAGCTCAATAAGTCACAGACTCACTAACAAATTATGAAGCATAAGGATCAGTGGGCTTCTTTTTAGTTATCGCCATAAAACACTTTTCTTTTACGCGATGACATTCGTTAGTTATTGTATAAACATCTCTCTCTCTCTCTCTCTCTCTCTCTCTCTCTCTCTCTCTCTCTCCTTTCAGACGTATAACTTTATATTCATACAGGTTGTATAAGTTTTTATAAGTATTCATTGGCGTTTTGGGCTTGTTTATAATACAATAATGTTTATGTGTCATGACTCAGTCAATGGTATTTATATGTTATAGCAAACTATGACATGCAAATATGTCACTAACTGCCAAACGTAACTGATGAAACATTTTAACATAGTTACAAATGGAATAGACAGCAGACAATACGCCTAAATACAAAAAAAAACACCATCACTAAAGTTCACTAATTCTGTTTTGTCTCTTGAGAAATCTGGCATCAGGATTTCGATGTATATCTTGCCGAAACAAGCTACAAACTTATGAATTCGTGGTGATGGGTATGTTCTTCTAATAGAATAAAAGTTGTATTTTTAATTAGAGCTGCACAACAGAAGTCTTTTTTCAAGATTAAAATAGCCTGTAAAGAACATCTTTATAGAGAAACAAACAATTTTATTTATGGCTGGATAAAATATAATGAAGCAGACTACCGCCCACCTGATCCAAGTTTAAGGCCGTGCACCTAAACCCCAAGTAATAAGTGGGGTCTGGAGAGTAGTGACAAATGATTAACAAATATTCGTCCTAAGCACTGATATACGTGCAAAAACTATTAAAAATAAAAGGGTATGTAAATAGGGTTATTTTATCATGCAATGATACATTCACACAATGACACTTAAAACCAAATTGATGAAGGAAATGGAAATGGAAATATGGGAATTTTGTCATACACACACATACATTCGCAATACAAAGGAGGAGTATGGACTGTTTTGTTTTTACAAACACATATTCACACAATGACACAGACAAATAGGTAAAGTGGACATAGAGTGGTATTTTTGGAACAAACGGAAACGAACATGCGATGTCTCGTGTGAAAACGGTTACATGCTTTGTACTCGAGGGTGGACGTAATGTATGGTGTTTGTAATTGTGAAGTCATACCCATTTCTCGTAGACAATATATTGGCCGGCCATTCGGTAATTTGACAATCGTGTAATCTTGTATGGATCATGGGGTTTGTCAGGAAAGTCTATATTTTCTTTACTGCAATGCTTGCTTTAGCGCATCAAGGTTCACAAACTGACTTGAGCAGTTTGTATAATTTCAGTTAGTCAATAGTGTGAAATTGTTTTATTTTATAATAGCACTTGTAACTGTAATTCTTGGCTCAGTCAGAGGCACATCCAAGAACGATATCTTTGCGATGTTATTTCGGTCCACGTTCCTAAACATTTTTCGACCTTAGTGGTTATAGCATCCTGGCCCATCGATGTACATACAGCTGTTTGCACAAAAGCAATGCAGGCTGTTCTTTATTGGTTTCAGATCCAAATATAATACGAACTGGGCGTTGGCTGTCACGTAAGCAGCCGTAATCGCATTGGTAAATTCAGGATGTCCCTATGTAATTGATAATATGTACAGACCCAAGGTTACAATAATCTGCAGAGGTTAGAATACGGCGGTGATTTGCTCTTGTTGAAATTCACATGCATCTAAGAGCAGAAGCGTATTTTCACGACAGGGAAACATTGACGACGTGTTGATATTTTGGATCCATTCTTTTTAAAATCATGTTCGCGTTGTGTTTCCCTCCATAGAGTATCCTTGGGCTCTAACTTCTAGTTTCGTTGGTGAGTTGAAAAAGAAATAGTTTGCCTCTGACCCTAAAAACGGTCATTTCTTTTTGAGTTTCGTATATT
This sequence comes from Sinohyriopsis cumingii, assembly GCA_028554795.2. Classification (NCBI taxonomy): domain Eukaryota; kingdom Metazoa; phylum Mollusca; class Bivalvia; order Unionida; family Unionidae; genus Sinohyriopsis; species Sinohyriopsis cumingii. Next base: position 59,607,982 of record CM068828.1, read on the forward strand.
AAATGTCAGTATAGATTCCTCAACATGCAAACTTCATTAAACCAAAACGAGAAGATTAAATAGTGCAAATTATTAAAAGTATTTTGCATGAGTTAATGTGATGTTGATTTCAAGATGAAGGCCTAAACATTTGATTTCATACCCCAATAGAGAAAGCATCAGCAAAACTAAACTAAAAATTTTAGAAACCTTCAATGATCACAAATTAGCAAAGTTAGGGCCAGGTTATTAAATTACTTTTGTAGATGTCCCATATAGTAAGCAGTCATCGGGCTTCCTTAATGGCGTACAGCTAACACAAACATACAGACAGGTATAAGATATACAAACATGCATACGATATACAAACAGGCATACGATATACAAATAGGCATATGATATACAAACAGGTATATGATATACAAACAGGCATATGATATACAAACAGGCATACGATATACAGACATGCATATGATATACAAACAGGTATATGATATACAAACAGGCATATGATATGCAAACATGCAAATGATATACAAACAGGCATATGATACACAAACAGGCATATGATATACAAACAGGCATATGATATACAAACAATATACAAACAGGCATATGATATACAAACAGGCATATGATATACAAACAGGCATATGATATACAAACAGGCATATGATATTCAAACATGCATATCCTGTACAAGCAATATACAAACAGACATATGATATGCAAACGTGCATATGACATGCAAACAGGCATATGATATACAAACAATATACAAACAGGCATATGATATACAAACAATATACAAACAGGCATATGATATGCAAACATGCATATGATATACAAACATGCATATAATATACAAACAGGCATAGTATATACAAACAGGCATATGATATACAAACAATATACAAACAGGCATATGATATACAAACAGGAATGTGATATACAGACAGGCATATGATATGCATACAGGCATAGTATATACAAACAGGCATATGATATACAAACAATATACAAACAGGCATATGATATACAAAAAATATACAAACAGGTATATGATATACAAACAGGCATATGATATACAAACAATATACAAACAGGTATATGATATACAAACAGGCATATGATATGCAAACATGCAAATGATATACAAACAGGCATATGATACACAAACAGGCATATGATATACAAACAGGCATATGATATATAAACAATATACAAACAGGCATATGATATACAAACAGGCATATGATATACAAACAGGCATATGATACACAAACAGGTATATGATATACAAACAGGCATATGATATGCAAACAATATACAAACAGGCATATGATATACAGACAGGCATATGATATACAAACAATATACAAACAGGCATATGATATACAAACAGGCATATGATATACAAACAGGCATATGATATGCAAACATGCATATGATATACAAACAGGCATATGATATACAAACAATATACAAACAGGCATAAGATATACAAACAGATGCAGATAGCTGTAAAAAGTACACTATAATACATATAAAGCAGTTTCAAATTCCAGCATATTTAAATATATTTTTCATTTCGTCAAATACAATGATAACAATATCATTTAACAAGCTATTGAAAATTGACTGAATAAATTCATCACAAATTCATTATATTATTTTCTTTCTGTTAACAGTCCTCGGGGCATTTTAAAAGCATATTAGAAAGAACAAGAATTGTTGTGGTAAAAGTGTTACATACTGAATAAATACATAATTTGCATACAGCTCAAACAATTTTAAACAAACGTACCAAACAATAAGCTAGCCACCTTTGTAATTTCTCTAACAAGCAATAAATATGGTGTTGTTCACTTTGGTCTTTGACTTATGTCTGGTTATAATAGTACTGTAAAATTCTTAGTAATAATAAAGTACAGATGTGAAATAAATATAAGCCGAAAATAAGCAAATATGTGTGCCTTCTGCACATGTATTGTAAGATGTTTTACTGATAATTGTTCTTTTTCTAATAAAGTATAGTCATAATTGCTGATCTATTTCCTGTGTTCTGATTATGCATTTCCCTTCTTGAAATATCATGTTCCTTAAACACATTAACCCCTGGAGGTTTTTGTCATTTTCGCTTGAAAATCGAGTAGGAAACACATTTTGAAAGCTATTTCTGAATAAACTCGAAAACACCAAATCCCCGGTCGTCTTTCAATAACATATAGCCTAGTTGTGTTAGAAACATCGTTTTTCGTTGGTTTTTTGACTCGCGCATGAGCAGAATGGTAAAAGTTGGATTTGTCTTCTGTTTTTTTGTTTTCCTCTTTTTTTTTTTTTTTTTTTTTTTTTTTTTGTTGCTAAACGGAGCCATTATTTTTTTTATCGAGACCACTCTTTATTCCAAATCCCCATCTTATCCTACTTTTCGCAAAGGCTCATCTGTCAGTTTGCAGTTCATACCGGATTGCCTTAGATCTGAGACCAAAAAGTCTAAGATCCAGACACAAAATCTGATTCCTACCACGGGCGAATTTTGGGTAGAAAAAAGTCGGGTCCAAAAAATGAGTTTTTTTAATCTGTATTTTGTAGTGCAACTGGATATTTTAGATTATTTGGTATCATTGTAGAGCTACATATGTCTATCTTTCTATAATATCACCCACGTTAGTGTATCATGCATGACCATGACGTTATAGAGCTCGGCAGTAGGTTACTACCTCCTGCCCCGTTAAGTCGTCGCTAAGGGTTAATGTGCTAATAATCGAGAATAAATAGTATTATTAATTGAATATAATTTTTCATGGGTTACAAGCCCAAATGTAACGATCCAGTAAACAATACTCCTTCTCTGAAAACAATAGGACCACGTCCAAACTAAAAATATTAAGTCCTGACAACATTACAATTTTTAGCAAAACCATGGAAATTGATACCCATTAAAATACATGAATTTACGGTATTCTGTTATATGTATTCAATAAAATAAATATGATTGTTATCACGATTTGACAAAAATACACAGCACTACCTTTATGTAAGGCACTTTAGTATATGGAGGTCCCTTTATACGGTGGGTGTAGACATATATTTGCATTCATTATTTAGGTAATACTGTGCGACTGTTCTTTAAACCCTCTCTCTCTCTCTCTCTCTCTCACACACACACACACACGTGTGTGCGCCAAACAATGCCATTAACTACGTTTATCACCGAAAATGTCAGGAGCAATTTTGGTGACTGCCACATACATACAGATTCCATCCCATTGTGGTTTTCATGTAAGTTTATATCTATATCAATATGCTTAAAATCTGACTGAATTATTTGTATGTTTTTACCTTGTAGTCAGAAATACAGTTATCAGCTTCAATCACTTGGATACAAACTGGTCACTTTTCATCGTAACAATGACTGGAACAAAACCATTTAAGTTGTAGGGATGGATGAATTTGCTGTTATGATCAAATTCACTGCTCCCGCGCTTGCTCTACAGTAGTGCAAAGTCATAGTTAAGTTTCAATGCATGTCTTTTTTTGTATTGTCTTTTAGAGATTGGCTTATCTATTCGTTTCCTCTCATACTTTACCCATGAAATCGAATAACTACGTATTAATATTATGCCTTAGCTCTTCGGCCACGAAATTCGATAAACGTGTTTTAATGTCATCTGAAGTCACTTCGGGAATGGTCGCAAATGCATGCATACCTCTGCGTAAACTCCATGATCCATCTTTGGAAAACATTTTAGGCCAAGGACCTAATATTCACCATGTTTTTTTTCTTATGTCTTCTACAGAATGTGGTCACCAAATATGTATGCGGAATCCTCGTTCACAGCGAACTTAATATAAAAACAATACAAAATCTCCGTTGGAAACTTCACACATTTCAATAAAAATATTTCCTAAAACATTTCCCTTCAACAAGACAAAACGTGGAGAGAATGTATTCTGCTTAATGATTTATCTAATGTATCTTGCAGTAAATATTCTGTTGGGTTGATTCTGTGTGTATGTTCATTGCTTGTTCATGGTTCAGTGGTCCTGTAAAATGAATTTGCATACAAGTTCCTGTTACTTTGCTTCTTTTGATCGATATACCAATATTTATTTGTACCAAAAAACATGACTTTCTCAAACCAGTGTATTAACAATTCTTTTGATAATTAATATGTAAGTTGTCGAAAACGCAGATCATTCAGTCAATTATGCAGACCATAGAATCAGATTCAACCTCATCCAGACACTCATCCAGACACTAATCTGGATCTAATTGCACAAGAGATTGACACTGACAGAAAGAATTTGCTTTTGAGAGAGTTGTTTTATGATATGTACTTATTAGAAGCAAGGCAGTTGAAATGCTTCCTACCTTGACATAGATTTCTTTACTGACAATATTTGTTCTATACTTTTTCTTACTATACTATCAGTCTATATACTCAAAAAATCAATAAAGTTAGCTGTAAGTAAATGGTAGCCTGAGAAGAAATTTCTCAGTTAAATTGTACTAAGTATGTATATACGTATGGGCAGTTTCAGTGGCCATTTATCATTAGATTAATTGACATGTCACTCTGTAGGCTTAGCTGGGTCCTTCACCCCAGTATAGCCATGTTCAAACATGGACTAACGTTTGGTGATTAAACTATGATCGCTCACAATTAAGGAGACTGATTTAGCAACACCGAGCAAACTCCCCCACCCTCACTACATACCATTGATGCTGCTATTAGCACCACCAGAACAATAATAAAAGGTTACGAAATATATTTTTCTCAGGCCTAATTACTTCTTAAACACATTATTTACTGTGTAGGTTTTCTGTTAAATAATGTCGAACACTTTAGACACTCGTATCAGTTTTATCATTGAAAACAAACTATTCCTGTCATTCACTCATCAAATCAGATTGCAAGTGTTCTCACTGCAAAGGAAACTTGATTATGTCCTGATGCTATAGTGGTAAACGAAGACAAAAAGCGTCTGATCTTGCAGACGATTTGAAATCTTTGAATAAATGCAGGCTGTCATAACTCACAATATAAACAACGCTACGCGTTTTGCCACAAAGTAGTCGATTTTCTAAAAGAATAATATTATAAGAATTACGAACCATACATTTTTGTTTATACCATTATAATAAATAATGTCTAAGTATGTGATATGTTGGTAAATTTTGCCAGAAACTATTTAGAACACAGTGTTCAAGTTGGCATGAGATAGTTTCGTACAAAAGCTTGGGTCAAATTTCTTAACTTGTGGCTACGATGCAATTGTTTTCAGTTACTAAACAAGCATATGGGTGCATTATATTGTTTCGGGCTTGTGTTGTTCTTAAAATATATTTGAGGCATATATACCTCTCACAGTTTCTTTACTATATATAGAAAGTGAAATACCAATAGTCGGTTAAGAAGAAGAGCTAGCCAGTGAAGCAGTAGACATGTGGGTTCATTGCAAGTAGAATATCTCAAATACAGCCTGGATTGCATCATTTTGAATTGCATGCGTGTATTATGTCATGTAGACGTTTTTGGAGCACCTGGATTATGTTACTTTTGGGGTAAAATTTACTGGAATTATGATCAAAATGGGAGTTTTATGTCTATATTTAATTAATATAGACATGTATAACATATTTAAAACATTTGTGTTCCTAGAAAGAAAGTTCTAGAAGGAAAAAAATAAAAGGACGAGAATTCATCGCCAGATTCAAATTTATTTCGTACAGGGAAGAAACGAAAGACTTTGTTCCAGCCCAAACGTCTGAACTGACAGGTACGTTTCCAGTATCGTATTCGAACGGAACACATACTATTCCCAACCGCCGCCCTATTATTTGCATAGCATGAATAGTATGATACAATTTGTCACCAACGGTCAAATCCAATTTCTCCATGTTACTTATCCAATCAACAATCTTTGCAACCTTCGCCTGTGTTTGAAGGTCTCACCACAGATCCGGTTACTCCGTCCTACATTGCAGAAATCGATAAGAAATTGCATGCAGTACTCAACAAGTTGGCTAAAATTTATATCCTAGAGGCAATTTTGGTGGCGATTAAGAACAAAGTAAAACTTCTCTTTAGAAATTACTCCGATATGGAACATACATTGTAATTCATAAGTGACAAACAAGATGAACAATCAAACACTAACATTCAAGTTAGTAAACATTCATGACAAATGAATTTTAAAAAAAATCAAAAGTTAGCCAAGAAAATGCCAGTCTGAAAGAAATAAATACTTGATTTGCAAAGCAGAATTACGGGTGACAACCTAATATTCACTGGAATACCTGAAACAGAAACTGATAACCAAGGACAAAACACTGAAACAATCTTTCGAGATTTTATTGATAAAGAATTAGACATCCTTGCTAATCAAATTCATCTTGAAAGAGTTCACAGAATGAAGCAACAGCAAACTGTTGGCGCCTGACATCTACCGCTATCCATCATAGCAAGGAAAGAAAACTTGTAATAAACGCAAAACCAGACAGGTTACGAAAAACGAAATCTGTGATCAATGAACACTATCCTAAAGAGGAATTGGAACGAAGAAAATGTTTGTTTTTTTTTTGTCTGCGTATAGGAAACCTAGAAAGGGAAATCTTCATGCAACCCTAGTGATGGATAAATTATTCATCAACCACAAACTTGTTTCGATGCATGAGGTCCAAGTTCCTTAATTCAGACAGATGGCCCTAGAACCAAACCTAAACAATGATAGCTGTTTGACCCAGAACATATAGGCAGCGTTAGCTGAATCAGAAACGCGCTATTCCGAAATGCAGCACAGAGAGTGTGAAATCAGAGATTCAAGGGACAGGCATAACTCAGTAACTGAACATTACCTACAGAACCACATATAAATACATGAAACTGAAATCGAGAAAACATTCCTGATTGCTTCTCAAGAGGAAACTGTGCCAAATTCCGCGCACGTGAATGACGATGCGAGAACGAGCATGACCACAATGACTGTAGTAGGAGTGGCACTGAAGGCAGCTGTATTTATTGTTTAGGTTTACCAGTATGGATAATATAAGCAAATAACTCAGTCTGATGATCCATGTCAAAATGAAAAGAAAAGTAAGATCAGCTGCTTCTCCTTTTTGAATGTATGTGGTTTTAAAAGCAAGTTAAATTTTCCAGAATTCAATCATTTCAAAGGAAATCTTGATACTATATGTTTGGCTTAAATGAAACTATCAGAGTGTTTTGAAAGTCATGAGATTAAAGGATTAAAAATTAGACACAATACCAATCGTACTTCGGTTGGCATAGCTTTACTTGTGAGAAAATCAGTTAACAAAAACATGTATATAAAACTGTTAGCGAACAGTTTTGAATTTATTTTTATGTTTAAAGTTTCAAAAGAATTGCTCAGAACGATGGATGAGTTGATAATTTTGAATTGTTTATATAATTCCCGAGGGTTCCGAATAGTCTTCAGTGATCTGTAACGGTTAGCGCTTTAGACCACTCGGCCACTCGGGGCCCCCCACAAATAAAGGTGTACGTGTAATAGACTATTTAGTTACCACTGCAGAAGGTTCTGATTCCTCAAACAAATTTTGCGCTAATGATTTTGTCCAACGCTGTCTGACATTCACAATGTAGTAACTTTCTTGGTACACATTGATGTGTATATGTGCTTACCCGAGTCAAAATGTGTCAAAAAACGATTGTGGAGATCTGATAAGAAAAAGATGTTCACAGCAAGCATTAGTATGGACTCAGTGGAAGCTTTAATTAACAAACTGCATGACTTAAGAGAAGCTATGAACATCAACAAACAAAACGTAAATAAGATTTCTGAAGAAATTGCAACAATTCTTTAAAATAGTGCTAATTAAACATTTGCAAATAGGAACAATAAACAAATATACCATAATTAAAGTACAAAGTAAAACATTTTGTGGGAAAGGATGTAAGCTAGATATAGAAATATATATCACACTGCTAAAAAAAAAAATCACTGATGACTAAACACACCCAAAAATAAGAATGACATGCTTTCTGCCAGTAGAAATTACAATGAAACAATCAGAAAATTTTCAAGCCTGCATAGAAAACCTCACGATAAACTAAGAAACGTGCAAGCAGCAAATACAAAACAATACTGGTCAATAATAAACCGTTTGACTTAAGAAAATGATGACACACCTATCGAAATGAACACCTTTATATGATTCATTTAGGAAGAGACACTCATCTCATGAGAATAATGACAAGACAGATACGAATGAGGGACCGTTAAACATAGAGCACTACTCATTGCTAAATGAGCCAACCACGTCAAAGTAATGAGAAATTTGAAACTAATAAGTAGCCTGGTGAGGACTCCATCTTGAATGAAAACCGGAAATATAGTTTTTCTTCCATTTTTGTAAGTTTTTCCCTGATTTTAAATACGAGGTTAATTCTGCCAATTACAGGTTAATTACTCTACTGAGTGTCTTGGTAAAGTATTTATAGCGGTTCTTAAAATAAAATTTCACTTTTTCTAGAAGAAACGATTTTACTGTCTGAGACCCAGGCAGGTTTTTGTAAAGGATTCTCCATAACCAATAATATTTTGTCTTCTATTCCTTAATAGATCTTTAAAAACAGAAAACATAAACCATTATTTTGTACTTTTGTGGATTTTTCTCAGGCTTTCGACGCGGTATGGTGGGGGGGGGGGGGCTTATGGAGGAAAATAAATAATGTTGGTATAACTTAAAAAAATACTCAAAATGATGATGTAAAAATGTCTTGAATATTCCACTATGAAAAGAAATCAGGGTTATTTACTTGTAGCCAAGGAGTTATACAAGGCGAGACACTTTTTCCCTATTATTTGACATGTATCTAAATGACACAGCAAATCAGTTTCCGAGCTCGAACTATAATGACATTTCAGTGGATTTACTAGATGGGCATATAGTGAGATATTTATAACTATTTCTTCTACTATATGCAAACGACACCGTTGTATTTTGCAACCAAAAACCTAGATGTATTCTTCAATTACAGCCAAATTATAAATTTCTCATTAACACAAGCAAACTGAAAATTGTGATTACTGGGAAATGTAGAAAGAGAAAAGATATGAAGTTCAAATTAGGACATCTGGAACTTGAAAATTTTCAGAAATTATAAATATTTACGGCTGTCCCAAAATGCTCCTATAATACGATAACCATCTCGTAAAGAGTTGTGACATATAAAGAAGCACAGTGCATACTGAATCATCACAATAAGCCTTAGAGATTCTTTACAGGGAAATACAAATAAATGCAGATTTTACGGAGGCATCAATCAATATTTGTATGAAGTTTTAAAATAGACTGAACCATACATGAAGCAAGTCGTAATTGGTAAACTCCAGGATTATGTTTCTGAAATAAGTGCATGATCATTATCATATGACTGGAATTTATAGATGCTATTCATATAGACTGCAATTTCAATCTCAGACACAAAAAATACAACCCAATATTCATTCATTGTTTCTCATGGTATGCAAAATATTGACCTCGATGATGAAGTAAAAGTAATATCAAACAATAAACAATAATATATTCCATCCAGGAAAGAAATAATACTACGTAGTGTCCTGAGGAAAAGGAAGGTGTAAAAGTTAAGAATTGTTAATGGCTTCTATGTGAAACATTGATTTTCATTAAGGTAAATATGTTTACAATATTAACTTAGTCAAGGATAGATAACTAACCTGTTGTATTAAACTGAATCGAAGGACAAGGGTATGGTTTTTTGTCTTTCAAATCTGGCTTACTTTATTTAGATCATGAAAAAGGAATGCATGTCTTACATAGAATACAAAAAATATGAAATTGGATTTTCTTGTGTAAGTAAATGAGCCCCAATGTGCTGTGTTTCCCACATTTAGAACAATTCATTGCTGAGTTATATCTCCATTGTTCTAGTTCACTGTTATAATACCATTATAATTTCGTTTCTTTTACATAGTTTGTGCATCTTTGATATTTTGCATTTCCTTGTTCCTTTGTTCCATGTCTTCCATTTATTTTACTTTGTGTCATTTGTTATAATTTTTTACAACTAGTGGCTAGTACCATTTATTTGCTAAATTTATGTTTAATTACTACTTGTTAAAACACAAAGTATGGAAAAAATCTTCAAAATCTATGTGTCTACACAACATGAAAAGTTTATCTTATTTCATCGATTTGGTGTAATAATATATTGTAAAGATGTGTTAAAATATATACATAAGCATAATTTAGAAGAAGCATGTGTTGTTCATGATGTTGTTGGCGCCATTGCTGTATCTCATTAAAATAAAATTTTATATTAGTATAAATGCCTCGATTAATGCATCAATATTTATCTGGCTATCTTTATAAGTTTATAACTTCATACTATCGTAAATTAGCTTTTAATTACTTTAAATTGTGCATCCCTTTCGGATTATCCGTTTTGTTCTGCAAAATGTCATCAATTGCATTTCCGTTTCAAAAAAATTTCTTTAGCTGTAATGAGCGTCATATTTATCAACACAAATCTATTTTCATGACGTTTATGGTGTCGTTTGGAACACTACTAGGATACTGTGCACATTGAATTTGCCTTATTCTGTTTTTTGTAGCTTACTTGATGTGCTTTCAGTTTTCTCTCTGGTATTTCATATATCATGACTTTTAACTCCTATACTGTTTTAATTCCTATACTGTTTTAATTGTTCTTCCTCTGTCATTCAGTTTAATAACATACTGTTTCAGCTTGCTACCATCAGTTAAAAGATTTTAAATATCTTTTCTATAGTAATTTTTTTTTTACTTTTATTGTTCATTCTTTTGGTCTTCAAGATCTTTTCAACTTTGTGTATGTCCACTTCTTTAACCGCTCCGATGGCCTAGTGGTTAGAGCGTCCACCTCAGATGTCGTGGGTTCGATCCGGGCCAAGTCATAACAAAGACCTAGAAAAATGGTACTAACAGTTGCTTCGCTTGGCATTCAGCATTAAGAGAACTGGTCGGCCTGGTGTCAGTATAATGTGACTGGGTGGGACATCATGCTACATGTCAGCGGCATGATGCCCCAGTACTAGACAACACTATAAACTGCCACATTGCAGACATCGTAGCGATATGACTGAAAAACTGTTAAAGCTACATTAAAAATCCAGATCACGTCACTTCCACTTCTTTGTCACATAGAGGCATTTCATGTACATAAAACAATCACAATATATTATCTTCTCTCCCTTCAGGGCATCCACTGTCTAAACGAAGAGCTAGGCCACCCAAACTTACTCACCTGGTTTTAAATATTTCAGTGGTTAAATTTAGAAAGTTAATCTTTTGTAATAAGCACATGGTCATCTATATTGAAATTCTGTTGCACCTATTTTAAATTTAGATGTTCCAAATGTATCAGCTGTGTTTTCTTCCTTGCTTACTTCAAATGGAACCACACTAATTGAGCTGTAGTGAATGTAAGTTTTTCTCAACTGGCTCCAGTAAATCATAAATCATCTGTCTGGTTTCATTTTGAGCATGATTGCATTTAATTATTCAATTTTGGATAGATTTTATCAGAGTAAATTGAAATGTATTCATTATTTTCCTTTTCCAACTAAACATCAACATTCCTGTCGTAGGATTCCTTTTCTTCTATCAGTTCCTTAATTCTCATGCTCAAGAATAATTTTCCTTCATGAAACTACTGTCATCGTTTATACCGACTACAACTTGTCAGCAAGTTGTCTCATTTCTTCAGTCTTTTCAAATGTATGAATGATCACAGATTTATGTGCCATTTCCTCTTTCATCTCGTTGAATCTAAAACAGCTATCGCACATACCTCATTAACACATTCCTTTAAATCAAAATTTATTTCATACAGTTTCTGCCTTGATTTTTGTACATGTGAACACTGTCATTGTAATGTTTTCAGGTTCTCTTAGTCCAATGTGAATTAGCCCAATACAACTGTATACATTTGCTCACATCATTTACATAACTGATTCCATCCTTATACCACACTTTAATCAATGCTATATCTGATTTACCTCGATGCTAGCACCCATTAATGTAATATGTAAATCACCATCTTTTCTAGCGCATTGTTGGACATCTATCTTGATATTAGAAATCAATAAATCAGCATGTTTCGTCTTGTACCTTATATTGTTTCTTCATATTAAACGCACAAAATATTTTGATCACCTCCATAAAAAGTTTGAATTTACAGTTTTGTGACAGTATGTATGCTGTATACCAGATTTCAAAGTAGACCTCTACTTTGTTAATTTCCTCATAAGTCTGATTTTTCTTGCAATATTAATTGAAATTTTTTTTTTACGTAGCGTTGGTTGAGTGATTTTAATTTGATTTTCAAAATATGACCATTAGTGTTCATTGAGAAATTTAGTGATTTTCATTTTTTTTCTTCATGTAATGACACATAGATGCGGGGCCCCGAGTGGCCGAGTGGTCTAAAGCGCTCACCGTTACAGATCACTGCCATCTCACCTCTGTCTGCGTCGGTTCGAGTCTCGGATTCAGCTAATGTGGTTATGTGAGAAAGCTTGCCAGTAGCTTCTCGTGGGTCGGTGGTTCTTTCCAGGGGTTTTCCGGGTTCTTCCTCCACCATTAATACAGGCCGCCATGTATAGCCTATCTTGTGCTGAAAAATGGCGTTAAGCCCTACAACAACAATACATAGATGCAAATAAATGTATCGGTCCAGTATCAGCCCTTAGCTAGCTAACTATACACATTTACCACAAACAAGGAAATCAAATGAAGAAGTACTGTCTTAGTCATGATAACTGATAAAGAAAATACTAAGTGCCAAAACTAGTGAAAGCAATAACTGCAGTTGTCCAGCAGGAACAAGGTTCTCTGATACCCGGATCATGGCATCTCTAATCAGAGTTGGGTTACTGACTGACGAGGAATTTTAGGCCAAGTCCAAGACAGACTGAGTTTCGGCCTGCGATATTCCCATTTCCACAATTCAATATGTTACCAAGCACAGAGTCCAAATGAAAACAGAAATAAAACAATACAATGATATTTATCATGATTAGCTATATCATGATATTCTGTGAGTCTATATCATGTCGTAACACCCAGTATCGCTATGTGCATGAAACAAAATAGGAATTAAAATGTAATTGTGTAATTTTGAATATATACTGACCAACACAAAAAGGTGGAATCAAATCATTTGCAGAGAAATATAAAACTAAAGAATTTCAAATTGTTTTCATCTTTGTTTCAAAATTATTGGTTGCATCAAAATCCTGCTTAAATCACATGTAAGTCACAGACAGACTATTTATAGCTATAAATATTAATGAAACTCAATTCCTCACTTAAAAAGTTGAGAAATATTTGAAAGAAAAGAAAAATATTTGGAAAAATATTAGTTTAAGCCAAAATAGGTTCGAAATAAAAGGATTAAAATGTGATTATCAGTCTTCTGATACAAGTCCTACATAGAAAATCAAATCCCTCTCTCTCAAAAGTATCTGTAGTATTTGAATATGTATCTTTATTAGATCATAACTTAGTAATAAGAGTGCCGCGCTACAATGTTTACTTAAATGTTCCACTTTTAAGGCACGAAAAAATGATAATATCAATAAATTTTAATTCATGCACTCTCAGTAGTCAACTACTCTAAAATTGATGGTACTTGTAATATTTCCATACCAATTATTAGATTGCTTAACTTTAGTCAATATTTTTGTCAGCAAAAAAGCCTGCCTGCATTGACAAGTTTATCAGTCTCTTAGGATCAAAATCTCCCGAGTTTGGTGCACCTTCGCTTCCACCCTTATTATTTCTTCTAAAGTGAATTTGGAGTGTTGTGGTCTCTGTTTCTTATGTCAAATAAGCCAGAATGTTGCCTAATCACTTCAACTGCATTGCAGATTAGTAGAAAAAACTAATTTAATTGTTCTCTACGTAATTAAGGTTTGTGGTGATGGGCAACTGTGCCATTAGTCTAATTTGATCTGATGGGTTTGTGGTGAGGGGCAACTGTACCATTAGCCTAATTTGTGGTGAGAGGCAACTGTACCATTAGCCTAATTTGATCTGATGGGTTTGTGGAGGGGCAACTGTACCATTAGCCTAATTTGATCTGATGGGTTTGTGATGAGGGGCAACTGTACCATTAGCCTAAATTTTGGTGAAGGGCAACTGTACCATTAGCCTAATTTGTGGTGAGGGGCAACTGTACCATTAGCCTAATTTGATCTGATGGGTTTGTGGAGGGGCAACTGTGCCATTAGTCTAATTTGATCTGATGGGTTTGTGATGAGGGGCAACTGTACCATTAGCCTAATTTTTGGTGACGGGCAACTGTACCATTAGCCTAATTTGTGGTGAGGGGCAATTGTACCATTAGCCTAATTTGATCTGACAGGTGATCAGGGTACCCAACTGTATTCAGACTTGCAACTGTTCTCTTCCAATGAACGATGTTCAATTGTGAATGCTCAAAAGCTATTAGAATATTTGGGGAAGAATTGAACTTTCTGACTCATTTTATACTGCCTATTCAAAGCAAGACCATAAATATCAAAATCATCCAATTAGTCAATGATGCATAAATATCAAAATCATCCAGTCAGTCAATGATGCATTGCAAATTAATGCCAGATAGAAACACATTAAGTTGCAATAATCAACTAATGAAGAAATGTACAGAATCTAGCTGTACGCTTCTACCTATCATAAACTGCGTCTTTTTACCCATCATTAACATTTTTCCAGTACATTGTACTGTGGGATCCCTTTGACTTTGGTTTACTCTCCACTGTTGGCAATTAAGTAATTTTCTGCCCACCATCATAATTTTTCCACTACATCATACTGTGAGATCCCTTTGGTTTTGGTTTACTCACCATTGCATATGTATTTTTTTCTGATTGGCGAAAAGAGCGAGTTTGATGTTCCCTAGTGATACATCGTGGCCATCAGGTCTAGACATATTCATAAGCATATCAAACGAATTCTTATACAACTCAGAACAGGTGCATGAATGTGGCTTTGCATTTATTACAAACCTCCTCTTTAATGATATCTAAATATTTTTAGCTTTACTGTATGACTGCAATTAAAAAAAATTAGGATTTATAAAACTTCAATGTGTCTAATTATACCTTTGTGCAGACGTCATAGATGAAACATAAGTTGTTCAAATCTGGGTGTATGATATTGAAATATGAATTAAACAGCTGCATCGAACACCAGACCTAGCATGTAATATTAAACTGGTATGTAATAATATGGGATACCTCTGGCATTGGCTTATGCTCCACCACTGACAATTTAAACAATTTGACATGCTGGGTGTGACAGTGGGATGATGGGAATAACAATGACAGGTATAAAATGTCAGAAAGTTTATTGAGAAATTCGGAAAGTGACACTGTTGGGAATTCCAGATATGTGCGTAACAAACTGTTGGTAATATAGAGACATGAGAATGTTGACCATTCCAGAAATATGTGACACTATTGGTAGTATCAGAAACTCGTGACATGCTGTTATTAATATCAGGCATATGTAACTGCTGGTAGTATCAGAGATACGTGAAACACTATTGTGACACATTGTTGGTAATATCAGAGATATGTGACACAATGTTGGTAATATTAGAGATGTGTAACACAATGTTGGTAATATTAGAAATAAGTGACACTGTTGGTAATATCAGAGATACAAAGTAATAAAATATATTGAATAAAATAAAACTACAAAATTGCAAAACGTTGATCATTATACACAAGGGAAACTACTGCACATGTTTAATACATAGCATGACAAGCTTAGCAAACTGTAAGTAAGAAACATTTGCATATAAAACACTTTAAAAATATACCAACCTAATTGCATTAGATTATATGCTAATTGATGCTGATAGCTATCAAAAGTACACTACAATACAGTACAAAAGCACTTTCACATCCAGACATAATTTATATACTTACACTACATGATATACAAAACGATGCTGACGGCTCTAAAAAGTACACTATTATACAGTATAAAAGCACTTTCACATATTGACAACTAAAATATACTTTTCTTTTCATGCAATAAAATGAGAAAGATATCATTTAATAAACTACAGAAAATTCGTTTTAAAATATAACATCTTTGCCCAAATAAATAAGTTAGTCAACTTTGTAAAAGCTGATATAATCTCCAACAAAGAATGAATTGTTTTGTTTTCAGTTTACTCTTTGACTTCTGTCTGGTTATAATGGTAATGTAAAAATCTGAGTAATGATAAACTATATATATAAAAATATGCAAATAGATGGGCCATCTGCATTTTTGTTGCAAAATATTCACAAGCAATGTAAGATTTAGAATTCACTGTACTGACAAATGTTGTATTTCTAATAAAGTATAGTCATAATTACTGATCTATTTCCCCTGTTCTGAGTTTGCTTTTCACTTTCTAAAATATTATATTTCTTTAATAACCTAGAATTACATGGTGCTATTAATTCAACAGTCTTTCATGGGTTACAAACGCCAATTTAAGGACCCAACAAACAATAATCCATCTATGCAAACAATAAGACAACTTCCAATCCAAGAATACAAGTCCAAACAATATTACAATTTTTATCCAAGACCATGAAAATTGATACCCATAAAAATACAAGACTTTCCAATATTCTATTAAATGTCTCCAACACAATGAATATGTTTGTTATCAAGATTTGTCAAAAATACACAGCACACACCCAATGTTAGGCTCCTCAGTAAAAGGGTGTCCCTTTATAAGGTTGCCCACTTTTACTACTCCCATGAGCAACATTGTACTGTAAGGTCTCTCAATATATGTAGGCCCTTTATCAAGGATGGTATGGTCATATATCCCATTTAATTATCTCTCGATATAAAGGTACCTCACCTTTAAGGTAGTCTACTTTATTACTCCCACGAACAGCATTATAATAAGGGAGTACTTACAGTGAAATCTTATTATGCCATGCTTTGTTATTACATGAATTTTGATATAGGCATAGTTAGGCATGACTCCTGCCATTTTTACAATATTTTCATCAATTTCTTTAACTTTTACAAAGCTTTAGTTTAACACATTTCATTTAATTATATGGCAAGATATATTATCGAAGATAAAAAGATTTCACTGCTTCTTGCTCATTTTTTGAAAGACATTAGATCTATAAAAAGCTAATAAATATTAATATAATTATCACTGAATCATTAATAATAAGGTCATTAAATTTTCTTTTTTTATCTTCAGTGCAACCTGTTACCAATCATTACTAAAACCAGGGTAAACAACAGCTTGCTGTTGTTGTTGTTGTATGGTTTAACACCATTTTCAGCACAAGATAGGCTATACATGGTGGCCAGTATAACTGGTGGAGGAAGAACCCTGGAAAAAAACGGGGAAGAACCACCAACCCACTTGAAGCTACTATCAGGCTTCCCCACGTACCCATGCTAGCTGAGCCTGAGACTCTAAACAACAGCAAACAGATGTTTGCTCACCTGCCTGGCATACACAACCAAGCACCTTACACTGCCCGCTCTAAAATGAAAGTTTCTCACACATATTTAAAAATCAATTCATCCAATTTGGGAAAACAATAGACCACCAATGACTGCTCAGTCAACCATCATCCACACCTGTGTGATAAACAATACCATAAAATAAGTTTATCACTGGTATTGTCAGGAGGAGTTTTGGTCACTGCCAAATACACGCACCTGTCACACACACCCCTCCATTATATCACATCAATTAACTCCATGAATATAAATAAATCCCAACATTGCCTTTCATGCAAGTTTTGAAGACATCATAAAGCTATACACATAAGCTTAAACTCTGACTCAAATCATTTTATTTTCTTATACTGTAGTCAGAAAAAATGCAGAAAGCAGCTTTAAATCACTTGACATACACAGGCCACTAGTCACTGAAACACTAGAACACTACCACTGAAGTTGTAGGGATGGAGGGATTTGATGTTGTGATCAAATACACAACTCCTATTTTAACTCTGCAGTAGTGCAAAGTCAGTTATCAACATAGGTTACAGTGAATATAGTATTTTGTTATTCTCCATCTTTTAGAGAGTGACTCAGAAGCTTATTTTTTGATCACTCTAAGCTTGTGAAATTGAATGATCTATTCCCAGATTTGGGTGTGACAATTTCAAACTTGCTGAATTGTTCATCTAAAGTACATGACAAGGTTAATACCTGTGTACAAATTTCACTTTTTCAGGCCTGAATACAAGTTTTCTTTGGTAACTCCCAATGTCTAATTTATGCATTTTATTGTTGCTAAAAAAAACAGTCCCTTTTGGACCTGAAAATGCTATGTTTTAAAAGTTAGTTTGAGTGTATTAGCAAACTTAAAGTATTTTCCTTTGAATGGAATTTAGCAGGGAAATTCTAGAAATTATGCGTCTTTGTCAACACTGAAAATGAAATTACTAGTATAGGTACAATGAGACCTGCTAATGAATATATATGTACTTGAACTTTTTACACTATTCAATTCCCAATTTTCTTACACACGTATATGCATATCCCAATGCATAGTTCTCTGCCTCCAAAAAACACTAAAATATTAAATATGTAATCATAGTTTTCAGTACTTCTCATTTAATGTGCATCAAATTATGTCAACCACTTAAGCCCAAAGTTTGCACCCCCTCTTCTTTTCTTGTATAATTAACAGGATACACGAGCGACAGTTTCTTCAATTAACATTTCATAAAATTGTATTAATATCTCTTTATAAAATTTCAATCTGCAATCATAAAAGAAACGGTTTCAACAAATATTCATGTTCAAAATAATAGAAACAATCTGACACAAATAGAAAGTTGTTATGGAAGGACTTAAATTGAAACAAACTTCAAACAAAAACATTGTTGAAATCCTTTGTTTACAAGAAGCTACCATTTTTATGTGTATTTTTCATAATGTTTCATATAAAAGTAAACTCAACAACCATGACAAATATTACAAGCGGAAAATGACTTGCAGCCAATCGTTTGATGAAGCTATTTAATGTTCCCCTAATAACTGATTTGAGCAATGTAAACTGGCCCAAATTTCTTTTGGACCTGGCCCAACTTCATTGTGAGATGGCCCAAACTGATTGACCTGGCCCAAATTTTACTTCCCAATACTATGCTAATTTACTTTGATTCATATTTCATTTGTCTAGTTAGAATACCTAAGTTGTATATTATTATTATTATTATTATTATTATTATTATTATTATTATCATTAATATTATTATTGTTGTTGTTATTGTTATTATTATTCATGGGTTACCAATATAAGTGGACATTTCAAGGTGGCTATAAAAATGGAAACGTAAAGACCTAATGAATAAAGGTCCATCTGTGGAGAAATCTCTGAATATAAGAATGTAAGTACCCAACAAGATTAAATTTTTGTCAACACAACAAAACCATATACCTGAAAATTAAAATGCTTTCAAATAAAAATGTATACCTGCAAAAGATAACAAATTCAAATAAAAATGTATACCTGCAGAAGATAACAAATTCAAATAAAAATGTATACCTGCAAAAGGTAACAAATTCAAATAAAAATGTATACCTGCAAAAGGCAATGGTTTTGCAGTAATGAGTATTAAAATTAGTACATGTTTATTAGTTGATTCTGTTATTTCTGATAAGGATAGGAGCCATAGAGGCCGAGTTGTTACAGCATTGGCCTCATAATCAAAGGCATGCAGGTTCAATACCCTGCAGGACAGCTGTCTCAGTTGGTTCCTGGGAAAGGCTCTAAGCTCCCACACCCTCAGTATGAAGTAGTTAATGTCTTAAAAGTGTCATTAAAATGAACAAACTCTAATGATAAAATTCACATGGAGTATTCAACAGACATTAAGTATTCAAGATACATGTATATTTGAGAAATGGATTCCTTTTTATCAGAATAAAATGATCCATTCATGAATACTTTCAAATAAAGTCAAAAATCTGAGAATTTTAGTGATATCAGGTGATATCAAAACTTAGATGAAATACAAAGTAATCATCACAGTGACTCAAAAGGATAACTCTGTCAGCCCCTACATATTACATAAATGTCATTTCAGGCATATAAAAGGGATAACTCTGTCAAGCCCCAGATATTACAGAAATGACATTTAGGCATACAAATACACTTTTACACACAGAACTAGGGCTATATTAATTTGAATGATATTTTATGATGAATTTTCTGAGAATGTGAATTTTAAGGTCACAAACAAATTATTATCTTATACAAAACTTCACAACCTGGCCAAAAAAAAGGAATTTTTTTTGAAAATTTGCTTTCTGGGTTTAGCATTATGATGAAAAATCTTATGTTGCAATATCACTTTTTCCCACTGAAATATCACAAAAGCAATCTCAAAATAATTATAAAAAGATATTAAAACATGAAAAGAAAGTGCAGGAATACTTATTTTTTAATTTACAATAATAACTATGACTAACTAATTATTGGTATGACAATACTAATTGAGCCAATAGGCTCCTGTATCATTATGCAGTCCCTCACAAAATCATTCCTATTTGTATTGGTATGACAATACTATTTGGGCCAATAGGCTCTTGTTCTATCATTATGCAGTCCCTTACAAAATCATTGATATTTTTATTGGCATGACAATACTATTTGGGCCAATAGGCTCTTGTTGTATCATTATGCAGTCCCTTACAAAATCATTCCTATTTTTATTGGCATGACAATACTATTTGGGCCAAGAGGCTCTTGTTATATCATTATGCAGTCCCTTACAAAATCATTGATATTTTTATTGGCATGACAATACTAACTGGACCAATAGGCTCTTGTTGTATGCTGTCCCTTACAAAATCATTGATATTTTTATTGTTATGACAATACTAACTGGACCAATAGGCTCTTGTTGTATGCTGTCCCTTAAAAAATCATTCATATTTTTATTGGCATGACAATACTAATTGGACCAATAGGCTCTTGTTGTATCATTATGCAGTCCCTTACAAAATCATTCATATATTTCTCTCATTTTTCCTTGGGATCTACTAGCCAGTCAAGAACACTATTTGCATTAAACAGAATGTAGCATTAAAGCCTAAACAGAAAATAAAATGTTTATCTAGTTCAGCCTCTTGACCTGTACATAGGATAACAGAAGGAAACAGGCGTGATTGACTGGTTTATGGATATTTCACTTGGACTAAAATAATTTCATTCAAATGCAACTATTATTAGAAAATGTCTAATATAAAAATCATAGTCTTGGTGAATTTGTTAATTAATGCACTGGATTTCATCAAAAATGTAGAAAAATGAAAGAAATATAAAAGGAACTTAGTGCAGTAATACATAATAATCCACACATTCTTTATTTTGTTATTCTTTATCTTTTGAAAGACTACGAAAGAGATATTATTAAAATCTAAACTGGACAAGATTTTTCTGTACCAATGAATAACATCTGGCTGGTAAAACTGAGATCTACTGTGTATAATGTTGCAATCAGAGGATGATAGAAAATAAGCTTACTAAAGACACTAAAAATACAGTGTTACATATAAAACATGAGATTATAAGATTAAACCCAATATGGCCTGAAATCGCTTACGTGCCTAACAGCCAAATTAAGAGTAGCTGGTCAGTAAATCTGAATCAGCAAGCTTTATCTCATAATGATGTTGGTTGGGCATGAGAATCAAATGGACAAAGGTCAGTGATCTGTAAAGGCAAGTACCTAAGACCACTTAGCCAACAAGGGTCCTTGAATTAATCTCATCAATCATGGATCATAGTGACCAACAAGGGTCCCTGAATTAATCTCATCAATCATGGATCACAGTGACCAACAAGGGTCCCTGAATTAATCTCATCAATCATGGATCATAGTGACCAACAAGGGTCCCTGAATTAATCTCATCAGTCATGGATCATAGTGACCAACAAGGGTCCCTGGATTAATCTCATCAATCATGGATCACAGTGACCAACTTTCAGCAAGAGTGTTTAGAATTATCTAAAAAAGCAGCTGTGTCAAGTTCTACAAATACAACATACCTGCTATTGGAGATGTGCGATCAAAACAAAACTGTAACACTGGAAGAAATCTGTAAATAATGCAGTCATTAGTGTAGGAATGCAGTCATTAGTGTAGGAACAGTATATCACTATGATCAACTTTCATCAGAAGTGGTTTAGAATGATGTTAGGAACACCTTGACTAAATTCCATTGACACAAAAGCTGGACTCCATCAGTAAGACAAAGCTTGTATGTTGAGGATAACCAGATCATAAGTGTTAAAAAAATAGGTCCCTGTTATCTACATTCTGATGGGGTAGTTTACAATGATGCAAGAAACATTCTAACCAAGTTCCATGAACATATCACGCTTGAGTTAACCTGTAATGACATAGTCATCTGTGTAGAAAATGCAAGCCACTGTGACATTTTCACTAAGGCGGTGAAGAATAATGTGAGAAACACCGTAAATAAGCTCCATGAAGATCTAATACATAAGCTGGCAGCAGTAAAATAGATGATGTTGGAGGTACAATATTATCTCTCTTGCCATTCATACAGGTGAGATAAAAATTTAAAGCAGCCATATTTGATGGTGGACTGGCATCATTTAAATGAAATGGAAAGACCTTCATGCCAGAATGCTCTGTCAAATTTTGTTTGTAAGGATTTGGAGAAGTCATTAAAAACTGTTGATGGCCATAATCAGCAGATCAGCACCATTTATAAAAAAATTTAAGAGAAAAAATGTATGCTAGGCTGCTCTCAGCCAAAATTGGTTAACATATTGATGAAAAACACACAAAGCACAATAAACAAGCATGCCAGACACAGGCCCATACTATAAGCTCACTTCAGCCAGATGAGCTAAAAATAAAATAATATACAACCATTACAATATATGTAAAACAGACACAACAAACTAATGCACAAATTTCATTGATAAATATCTGAAATGTACTTATATAATATTTTATAGAATATGGAAACAAAGTTTCCATGGAGTAATATGGCCACCATCTTGCAAATCATGATCTGATATGAATTATACAATAAAACATCAATTGTTCATATTATAGTCATCACAATTTATTGATAATATAGACAAGGAGGTATTTTTAAAAAAACATAATTTATTGAATGCACATTTATCACACATCTGGAAAACCAGTTACATTGAGAAAATTCCACATTTCCTGATGCACTGAGATCATGGATGTTTTACTGTTTACCATTTTGTAGTCAAAATCCAACTTAAAATTTGAATATTACTATCAATAAAATGAAAATTAAAAAAAAAAAAAAAACACAATGATACTAGAAACTGATGAGCTAATACAAGCAAGAAGAAAAATTCATTGATGTAAAGAGTAAATATCTTGTATTTATTTCCTGTCATAATACATATGTATATCACATGTACTCCACACAAGCTTAATGTTGAAAAAAAAAGCTTTAATCTGAAGGGGGAAAAAGTCATACCAAATGATAAAATTACCGCAGATTACCTCCATGATCCATTCTGACACAGGACCCTATCATACTAAAAAAGAAACAGGGTCCTATGTCAGAATGGATAATTTGGGTAATCTGAGGTAATATTGCTATTCACCATGATTTTTTTTCCTTCAGATAATTGCTTTTGTTCAACATCAAGGTTTTACCTGTCATAACACAGCAAGCACCAGTGTTGTATTCATGTATATGGAGATATACATATATTAGAGATTCCAAAATGAAGGAATACTGTTGAAGCATGGAAGGATAATACTATAATTGAAGCATCATTAAGTCCAGAACTGAAAATGACACAATGGTACAATTAATATTGAAGTATATGCATATCAACATTTTCTTAGTTGTTACAAAATTTTGGGAACAAAATGTCTGACAACAGGAATTCAAATCTTGGGGTTCCTGATCGTGAATGCACTGACACAAATGACCTCCTGCTAAAAGTGACCAAAAGCAGCCATGACTTATATGCAATATAAGTTTCAACACTGCAATGAATAGCCATATTGCAAAACCAGACATCACAAAAAGACATCTGGTGAAAACCTTACATCTTTATGACGACTTCCTATGTTACTGTATATACTCATTATGAGTCCAACTGCAAACTGCACAGACCTATATCTGCTGTCGCATAATGTGCCAACAGATCTTGGTCTGTGTAGTTTGTTATGAGTAATCAGTAGGAAAAACAACACAGACCTTGATCTGCAGGTACATTATGCTATGGAAGATCAGGATCTCTGTTGTTTGCAGTTTGACTCAGCTTATATGCAGTATATATGGTACAAAGGAAGCAGCTATTGATGTACAGTCAGCACAGAGAATTGTATGGTTTACTGACTGTAAAACCTGCATAATGCAAAAAATGTCATATATTTTCACCCACCTTTTGCTGTAGTATGCTGGGTATTGCTGCTGTAGCTGTTTTGGGCTTAATGCCATTTCTAAGCCTAAGATAATTCTATAATCATTGTTA
This sequence comes from Sinohyriopsis cumingii, assembly GCA_028554795.2. Taxonomy (NCBI): domain Eukaryota; kingdom Metazoa; phylum Mollusca; class Bivalvia; order Unionida; family Unionidae; genus Sinohyriopsis; species Sinohyriopsis cumingii. Next base: position 59,632,527 of record CM068828.1, read on the forward strand.
AGGCTTATATTTATTGCTTTGTCAATGTTACTGTTATTAAAGCCTGCACAAAGAAGTGTACAGTAATTACCTTTATTTAAATGTTCATGTGTACATCTGTACAGTAATTACCTTTACTTACATAATCATCCTTACATTATAGATGTAATAGTTACATGCTAACAAAACCACAACAAATCCATACTGATTAAAATCTGAAAAGTCATCACACTGTATTAAACAAAGCAAATACTAAAACAGAAGGGAAAATAACATAAATCATAAGCACTACCAGTATCAACACTTTGCAAAATGAACAATACTCCACTGGAAAACTTGGTCATATTTTGAGGGAAGGCAGAAAATTTACCAGGGGAAACAGAAACTGCAAATACAAAGCAAAGCAAAGCAAAGATAAAGTAACAGCATTATTAAAACTATGCAAAATAAATGAATTGTTCCAAGAAATTTTTTTAAATATTAATTATGGGCAGATAAGGTGGAGAACATTTTCATATGTAATACATATTACAGATCTGTTTTGAATTATTGTGAATTTACCATATTCAATGTCATACATACAAATAAGTACACACCCCTCTCTATGGTCAAAAATCTCATAAATATTTATTTTTAAGTGCATGTATTTGATTCCTAGCATTTCCTATGGAAGGAACGAGCTAAAATAAGTTTTGAACATCACAATTTTCCTGAAACCCACCATAACTGTTGTCTTAAACTGGTGGGTTAAATCAATCACAGAATGGATTTTAATGTGTTTTGGTGAGCACAACCATTCTGGGAGAAAGGATGAACCTCCAAAGTGGAAAGCTTTCAGAACAAAAGGGAGTTAGTTCTTCCAGTATATCTTTAAATATTTACTGTAAATATAAGTTTATTATAAGTACCTGTATTCCCCAACCAACCCCTTCTTGCAAGAGCTTAGAAAAACAAAGATCTAAAAATCAGATTCAATATGCTATTTGTTATGTACAATGGTCCCTCACTATAATGTACCTCATTATAACACTGTCCCTGATATAGCATGGGAATGGATCTCATTATAGCACATTCCCTGATGTAGCATGAGAATGGTCATGTATCTAACTATACTGGTTGAATTACATCTTTCTAAACAACGTCCCCCAGTATAAGGCAACCATACCTATATCACAATATGATGTGTTATAGTGAGTGACCATTGTAATATTTTACAGTGGCATGACTCTGACAGTGACATTCTGATTCCTAATGGTTACCTAATGCAAAATACAAGATATGCTTTATCTATATTATTACTATGACTAGATTTTCCACTTGGAATATTAAATTACATATTAAAATATATTATCACATGCATATACATTTTTACAAGCTGGTTTTATTTCCTTATGATTGAACATATATTGATAAATTCTAAAGTCTGACAAACTCCACTTATGGATATTAGTTCAGTTACACATAGCCCTAAAATAACATATCTTTCAATTTTGTTACTAGAACTAAATCTGTGAGTCAAAATGGGAGTAGAGACAGAAATACAGACTGAGAGAAAAATTGTATCCAAAACCCATCCAAGTAATGCAATACCTTGGTCACAAACTGTTAAAAATTCAGCATACTGTTACATGGGGCTTTCATAGCATAGGAAAATATACATGAAATAATCCTTTCTCTTGAAAAAACAAATCACCCATATTTGATGAACTTTAACATAACCTACCTTACTGTCATGTAAAATTAAAAATAAAAACAAAAGATACTAATTTTAAACAACAAAAACCATTTTCTTTTTTACTCTGTGGGTGCAATTTTATTATGCAAATTTATTATGTATACTAGTAAAACTACATTAATGGCAACTGTAACAAATAATCATATTTTAAAAAATGGTATTTTTGTAAAGCTATGTCTTGCCTGCTCCACAGTGACATAATCCAAAACAACTTTTTCTGTGGCAACTAGTAATCTCCATCACCACAATGCCATTGTAAAACTGTTACCTAAGCTTCTAATATATGCTTTGCAGGAGACAAAAACTACTATGTAATGACCCATGTAGAGGATGAGACAGACGTATGAGTATATCCCACTGCTGCCATTAAATAAACACTAATTACTGAGAAATATCAAAGGTATTATAACTGAAAAAAGAGATTCTGTGTATTACTATGATCACAACAGATCTTGTGACTGTTCAACATATGTGTGCCGTTTCCATGTAAATTGATGTATGCTGTTTCCATGGAAATTGATGCAACCGTATGCTGTTTCCATGAGAACTGATGTATACAGTTTCCATTACTCTAAGAGAAGCTTTCTCTGTAAGACATAACCTTGATCAAGCCAAGGTCAAGAAGCCCAGGTCATACTGTTGTATGCTTTCTGAAATCAAGGCTAGCTGAATTTACACAATATCGAACACGAGCAGGCTTTGGTCCATCATCAAACACATGGCCCAGGTGTGCATTACAATCTGTACATCGGACTTCTGTTCTTATCTCTCCTGTTTAAAGTAAATAAAAAAAATCATACATTACAGCACTTACATAACTATTCCAACATAAGACATAAACAATTTATATATTATAATACATACACATCTATTACGTGGTCTGATTAATCGAACCTTAAAATTCAGTGAAGTTAAGTCTACCATAAACTGTGAATAATGTTGGTATCACTCACTACTGTGACAATGAGCAAAAAAATCTACATTATTTTCATGTTCTCCACAAAAGTGTAAAAACAGAGAAAAGCATTTTATATTTAAAATTTGATACTGTTAATGGCAGTCTCATGCTGTGCTAAAAAAAATCCAATAGCCCAACATCCAGGGTGCCTCTAAATGTAGATCGGGCCCATCCTGTATTTTAAAGAAGTGTCCATCTGGCTTGTAAAAAAAAAGAAATTCTCAGAAAAAACTTTGATTGTGCTGATGATGTGCGGAAATGTATTTTCAAGATGTTACCTGTCATAACACAGCAAAATCTGATTAAAATCAGATCACCACTGTCCTACATGAAGTGGAGATTTGATTTTAATGAAATTGTAACAAGGCATGTCATGCTAAAAACACAATATGTACTCCCAAAAAATCTGACATGGTCTTATTTCAAGAAAACAATTTTCAGTAACCTTTGAAAATAGACAAAAAAACCACACCATTATCAGTATATGCCTGTTACATGTAGTATATATAAACAGTAAAAAGTCATGATTAGAACTGATGAAAAACTATCCACTGGGCAGTTTAAACTGTGGTAATTAAATGGCAAAGAAGCCAGGTTATAAACCACCATTTCACATATTATTTGACTGGCTGACAATAGCTAGTGAGATGAGTTTGAAGACTGCAGTGGGTGAGCCCATTGTGCTAATTTGCACAGGTATGTTCAGGATGTCAAACAACCCAATAGGTAAATCAAAAATATGCTAGATGCATGTAGGAGAACAAAAGTTATTATGTATCACTGCTTTGAATGAAAATGTTTAAGTCATAGGTATGATAGTTTTTTGACAAGTTTGTGAACAGTGGCAATGTTTCTTTGAAGTCGAATTTTACTGCAAATATAAATGCAAAGTATGATGATTTCAGTTATCAGAATGGTGTTCAAGTGTGATTCATTTCTGAAGCTGATTTACGAAGCAATTAGCTATCAAAAGTATCAGCAAAGCCCAACAAAATAATTTCAGAACTGGATAATGGAGTTTTACTTTGTGAAACACACCAGCAACACAAAAAAATGGTGGGGGAAGGGTTATGAAATCTTTGCACATACTGCAAAAAACATATTGACATATGCCAACTTAGTTCTGACCATTATCGGCCCAGAATCCAGCAGAGAAGTTTGAACACCAGGACAATCCAGTTTCTAGTGAGTGTGGTGATGAACACTAATAACACCTGCAGTAATTCAAACCCCCAATTTGGTTTATATTTGAACTGTAGCAATTACAATGTTGTGTAACAAATAATATTGCAGATGATGAAATTTTGGACATATGGAAATTGGTGTCTGGGCTTGTGGAATTTCAATCAGGTTTTGTGATCTTCTAATCACCAGTCCTGGGCCTGTGTCATAAAAAACAAAATTGAGTACTGTTGTCGTTACTATCAAAGCATCAAAAGCTACATTCGTGACAGATAGACAAATATTAATTCAAATCCTCAAATGCATGATCATTATTATCAACTACTGGTAATTTATTTCTTCAAAAGTACTTGCAGGATTTTAATTATCACCATACCTTTACAAGGACAGTAGCTATCAAACAGAATTATTTTCACAAAAGTAGTTTTATTTCACAAACTTTACCTTTCTTTTACCTTTAATTGCCCAGGGGATCTTTCTGTTTCCTGTTAACTTACTGTATATACTGTATATATAAATGTATGTTAAGCCCAGCTGCAAATAACGTAACACTTTATCTACCATGATCGCAAAATGTGCTTGATGATCTGGGTGTTTCTGTGTTATTTTTTCTACTCTTTACTTGAAACAAATGGACAGACTGTATCTGTCACAGCATTATGCAACAGCAGATCTGGATCTGTACAGTTCACAGTTGGACTTATAAATGAATACATACGGTATAAGCAATTTTGGGGACAATATATCAAAGAAAATTTCAATGAGGTAGAGAAAACAAAAAAAGAATTAAAAAAACCAAATAAGGGTTATTAATAACACCAAGACAATTGTACAACCTTGCAATCATGGTCTTGCATTACATTTTTACTGGCAAGTAACATATTTTTTGCTAATCCACTCCTTTGGAAGGTGTTACAACTGTATACTTGCTTATAAGTTGAGACCAAGTACAAACAACATGAACATTGATATGCCAGAAAATTATGAAACAGTATATCAGAGTCTATGTTGTTTGTACTTGGTCTCAACTGCATAGACCCAGATTTACAAGTGCATTATGTGAAGGCAGATCTGCAACTCGACTTTTAAGCAAGTATGTGTAGTAATAAAAAAAAGTCCCTTGAAGGGACTGACACATTACTGCAAGTGTCTGCAAACAATAGCCCTGGTTTTATTTGCCTATTTACATCATAGGGCGGATGGCATTAAAAATCCAGCTCAAGTGTCTACAAACAATAGCCCTGGTTTTATTTGCCTATTTACATCATAGGGCGGATGGCATTAAAAATCCAGCTCAAGTGTCTGCAAACAATAGCCCTGGTTTTATTTGCCTATTTACATCATAGGGCGGATGGCATTAAAAATCCAGCTCAAGTGTCTGCAAACAATAGCCCTGGTTTTATTTGCCTATTTACATCATAGGGCGGATGGCATGATGAAGCTGCACATTCCTGCTCCAGAGGCTGGAAAGAATTTCCAGGAATTCAAGATCATATTATTTTTTCCTTGAAACTGCTGAGTGTTGAAACCATCTTTGAGATTCTTTAGCAACAAAAAGATTTTCAATTTAACTGCTGTAGTAGAATTACTGGATGTAAGCTTGGCACCATTTTCATCTAGTACAATCAAGGTGTCATGAGACGTCCTTCAGGAAAAACCTCTTCTTGATAAAACTTTCCATTTTGGAGGAGTAACAAATACAAAATTTTCAAGAAGGAAACCACAGTGGACATATTCAATTGCAGATTTCCACCATTTCTATTTCATATCAATAAAATAATAATACAAAAAGTGTTTTGGTGAAAGCACAATGTCAATTTGACCAGCGATTGTGTCAGATCAGCAAATATCATAAGAAGTATTTCAGTGAAAACCCCATACAGGAGAAACAGTGATAACAATATTATCAATATGGCCACTGCAGAGCCCCAGATAAGCATTGTGTTAATTTGCTTTGTTACTCGCCTATATTTCTGACAATTGGGTATTTTAAAATTCAGTTTAGTAAAGATATAAATTTTGATATCAAAATTGTGTTTAACTGGGTAATAAAACACAAAACAGTTGTTACATGTACAGTTACAGCGGTATGGTTGTGAGTTGCTGTCATGTTTTTTTCTGTTTTGTTGCCGTTAAAACTAACGATAAAATACTGTGTAAAAATCTGCAACAACTGCACATGCTGGGATCTTGTATTAAATTGTCTGATATACCGGATAAAATAATTGTGGAATCTTATGGTTTAGAATGTCCAAAATAGCCCTTGAGTTTGTTTATCTGTGACATAATTCCTTCCTTTCTGCATCCTCTTGATGTCATTTTGAAGGTCAAACCGTCAATGGCACTTAAACACTGGACTATACAAAGCCTCGCAGGTGGTGACATATAAAGTTTGACTTGTTTATGAAAAATATCAGTTCTATATAGTGATGTATAGGTTAAAGAGCAGAAACTAGAACCAAAATGTTGTTTTCATTAAATGGAGGGAGACAAAAATGTGAGAACACAAAACAGCTGAAATGAATAGGTTATTTCAATAATTTGCTTAAAAATGATTCTATTTGCTTTATGTTATGGTTGATTTTTCTGTTAATTTAGTTTTCCATTATTTTAATTGCATATTTATGCAAATATGCAGCTTATATGGGGCTCTGGCAAGTATGGCAGATATACTAAATTTGAACTGCACCAGAAGGACCAACTGGACATCATAAGAAGTCATTTAGATAAAAGCCCATGTTAATAGGACCATCCGTTCAAAATCAGTAGTAACAACAATATTTTCAAGATGGAAGCTGTTGTGGCCTTATTGGACATCAGAATGACACCATTTTCATTTTGGATCAACTAGACATCACAGAAAGTCTTCTGGTGGAAACCCCATGGCAATATTTTTTTCATTCAGGAGGGTTAGCAATAACAAGATTATCAAGATGGTCATGGTGGCAGCCATACTGGTCATCAGATCAGTGCCATTTTCATTTAGGACTCACTAGACATCATAAGAAATGTTCTGGTGAAAACCCCAATGCAATATGGCTTTCCATTCAGGAGACTGCTCTGGTGGCCTAGTGGTTAGAACATCCATTTCAAACTCTAGCCAAATCATACCAAAGACTTGTAATGATACTAACATCTACCTCACTAGACACTCTGCATTAAGAGGTCATTGTTAGGACTGGTCAGTCTGGTGTCAGAATAATGTGACTGGGTGGGACATGATGCTACTTGTTTGCAGCATGATGCCCCAGTGCAAGACATTACTATAAACTGCCACACTGCAGGCATCATAGTGATATGACTGAAAAATGTTTAAAGCTACATTAAAAATCCAAATCACACACAGACACACAAACACACACATTCAGGAGGAGTATCAATAATAAGGTTTACAAGATAGTCTTTATGGTAGCCATATTGGACATCAGATTGGCCCATTTTCACTTATGACCAACTGGACACCATAAGAAGTCTTTTACTAAAACACCCATGTTGATATCATTATCCATTCATGAGGATCAGCAATAACAACATTTTCAAGATGGCCACTGGTGTATGAAGAACTTGGGAAACCCCGGGAAGAGTCACTGTCCCACAGGAAACTACTGGTGAGTTTTGTCACATACCCACATTGACTGAGCCTGAGACTTGAATCCATGCAAACAGAGGTAAGCTGGCAGTGATTGGTAAAAAGCTAACGCTTTGGACTACTCAGCCATCCATTATCATCTAAGACAAACTAGACCATGGGATGATTGAATGTCTATGTGTGTAATGTTTTATGGCAATCCTGCATGTAGTTTTGGAATATTAGCAATAACAAATGTGTGCCAATGGTCATATTGCAGACAACAGATGATGAACGGATGACACACAACAGACCATCCCATAAGGTCTTCTGGCCTATGATCAGTATAGACAGAATTGGAGCTGTGTATGTATTAGATATGTATGTAGTCGGTGATATATATATATATATGTATGTAATGGGTGATAATGTATGCATGTAATGGATAATACATGTATTTAATGGTTGATAAATATATGTATGTAAAGAATAATACATGTATGTAATGGGTGGTAAATGTATGTATGTAATGGATAATACATGTACGAAATGGGTGATAAATGTATGTGTATAATAACTGATATTTGTTTGTGTGTAATGGTTGATAAATGTATGTAATTGATAATACATGTATGCAATGGGTGATAAATGTATGTATGTTATGACTGATATTTGTATGTGTGTAATGGGTGATAAATGTATGTATGTAATGGATAATACATGTACCTAATGGGTGATAAATATATGTAATGACTGATATTTGTATGTGTGCAATGGGTGATAAATATATGTATGTAATGGATAATATATGTATGTAATGGGTGATAAATGTATACATGTATGTAATGGATGATACATGTGTGTAATGGGTGATAAATTTATGTATATAATGACTGATATTTGTATGTGTGTAATGGGTGATAAATGTATGTATGTAATGACTAATATCTGTATGTGTAATGGGTGATAAATGTATGTATGTATGTAATAACTGATATTTGTATGTGTATATATGCACTGGGTGATAAATGTATATATGTAATAGGTAATATTTGTATGTAGGTAACAGGTGATAAATGTATCTAATGACTGATATTTGTATGTATTTAACTGGTAAATCATATGTGGAAATCAATTAACAGACACCTAAAAATGACCAGAGACAAAGCAGATAGGCTTAGGATGTAGTCAAAATGAAAAATAGTGTATTGAATATTTAGTTCACATTAGGTTTCACAGAGGTATAGAGTTTTCAAATAATTACAAAAAAAAAACAAGCCATGTTTTCTGAGCATTTTAATTGTAACTTCTGGATTTCATTTCACAGATCAGATTTAATTTCACAGTTCAGATTTAATTTGGGGTTGCTTTTCAGGATGACTTTCAGACTCCACTGACAACTGACTGTTTTTCAAATTCTCAATCTCATTCGAAGAAATAAAATTAACTGCAGCTGAGTTGATACAATATCGCAAACCAGTGGGTGGTGGTCCATCTTTGAAAACGTGACCCAGGTGAGCTCCGCAATATGAACAAGTCACCTCCACTCGCCTCATACCTAGAGGGAGGAAACTTCAATTACCTTACAGTTTGAATAATTCAATTACCTTACAGCTTGAATAATTCAATTACCTTATGGTTTGAATAATTCAATTACCTTATGGGTTGAATAATTCAATTACCTTACAGTTTGAATAATTCAATTACCTTACAGCTTGAATAATTCAATTACCTCACAGTTTGAATAATTATATTACATTACAGCTTGAATAATTCAATTACCTTATGGTTTGAATAATTCAATTACCTTATAGTTTGAATAATTCAATTACCTTACAGTTTGAATAATTCAATTACCTTACAGCTTGAATAATTCAATTACCTTACAGTTTGAATAATTCAATTACCTTACAGCTTGAATAATTCAATTACCTCACAGTTTGAATAATTCAATTACCTTACAGCTTGAATAATTCAATTACCTCACAGTCTGAATAATTCAATTACCTTACAGTTTGAATAATTCAATTACCTTACAGCTTGAATAATTCAATTACCTTACAGCTTGAATAATTCAATTACCTTACAGTTTGAATAATTCAATTACCTTACAGCTTGAATAATTCAATTACCTCACAGTTTGAATAATTCAATTACCTTACAGCTTGAATAATTCAATTACCTCACAGTCTGAATAATTCAATTACCTTACAGTTTGAATAATTCAATTACCTTACAGCTTGAATAATTCAATTACCTTACAGCTTGAATAATTCAATTACCTTACAGTTTGAATAATTCAATTACCTTACAGCTTGAATAATTCAATTACCTCACAGTTTGAATAATTCAATAACCTTACAGTTTGAATAATTCAATTACCTTACAGCTTGAATAATTCAATTACTTTATGGTTTGAATAATTCAATTACCTTACAGTTTGAATAATTTTGTTAATCATAGTTCTGTTTAAAAACTTTACTTTAAATATATCCTTATCTATAACTGTGCACATTATCTGCACACAAATCAATGTAAATATAAATGTACAATTATGAATAAAAATGTAATTTCTTAAGATGGCAAATAAATATTTTTTTTGTTTTTTGTTATCATTCCTAAATTTGAAAAAAAACTTTTGGTACGTTGACTTTGACTTAGATTTTCAATTTTGTGAACTCAGTATGCAGAGTAAACATTATTATTGCAAAGATTTTAATGTTTATATTGAATTCATAGTCTGGTGATGTTTTAGAAATGAGCAAACAATAAATTGCATGTTTAAGTGGCAGTTGATTAAATATTTTTAGCTATTTGTAATTACAATACTTTTATCTCGGTGTTCCCATAAGTTCAAACTAATTACAATATATGGTATCTGCTGTGCATATATTTGATGTCACATTGCAATAACATATGGTGTAGTGATGTAGTGACCAAAAAGGCCACACAAACTTTAAGGAGGCAAAAAATTAATTTGAATAGCTTGCAGACTGCCAATAGTTTATGAGTAATTTTCACCTTTTCCTAAAGAGACTACATACCACACTCATCCATTAATCTCCCCACTATGTATAAAGCAATTTATATAATAGAATGGAAAATGATGATTCAAATTATTTATCTTTATTGTGTTATTAAAATTTCTCAGCCACAAATATCTCTTTCAATCCCAAGATGAATGGTCAATAAACAAGTTTAGAATCATCATTGAGATTTTCATTAGGAACTTACATTTGTAAACAGATCTAACAATAAGGTTCTTACTAATGGATCCAACTGACTTTTGTTTATATCAGATTTTGTTTGTAAAAAACTGACATAAAATATTTGACTTCAAATGATTGCAAAAATTGTATAATACAGTGGTCTCCATCTTATTCTTTGATTCCTACTGAAATGAAACAGCGGCCATATAAAAAGGAATGGCCTCTTATGAGGTTAATGAAATAGTACAAATATACAAAGCTGGTGTCCAGCATGGTTCTTCTTGGAACAGGGGTGGCCTCTTGTGAGTTTGACGAAATAGTGAAAACATAGAAACTTGGTGTCAAGCAAAATGTTCTCTCACTGGTTATGGCCCCTTATAATGAGAAAAATATTATGTTTTTTTTTTGTCATGCAATGTGGTCTCTGAGAGGGGTGTCTCAACTTAGACGATGACCACTGTATTAAAAGAAAATTCTAAAAGCCATCCCCTCTCATTTTCAATAATTAAGCTTACATATTATTGTTTTTCACCCAAATAACCATATATATGACTAACTCACTTATACATACATACATACATACATACATACATACATACATACACACACACACACACACACACACACATACATACACATGGTTTGCTGTTTTTGTACCAATATGTAAATAAATGATTTGACTTGCAGAATTTAATTTTTAATTTACTCTTGTTTGGAGACTTTTACCACGAACATTTCAAGCAGGTTAAATCTACTGACTGCCACAACAGTATTTTATCATGAACACTTCAAACAGGGTAACTCTACTGATTGCCACAAGAGTATTTTACCATTAACATTTCAAACAGGGTGACTGTGTTATGTATATTTAATTTAATTATCTGCCTGTTAGTTTTAAACTTTTTATTTCATTACATGCTAGTGTAATGTAACATTGTTTACATAACTTGACCTTGTCCAAAACTGAGTTCATTTCTGCTTGACCTGATTGACTTTTTTATTTTTTAAATTTCCTTTATGTAAACAACTAAAAATAGCTTAATTAGATTCTATGTGTATAAGCTGATTGACTGAATTATTATTCAAGTAAACAACATTTTTTAATTTTTTTTAAATCTGTCTCAGAGTAAGAATCATTAAGCTGAGTCAAAGTTGTACCTGGACTACATGATATTTATCATGTGCCAATTGGTAACAAACTTCTATTTTTTCCAGAAGAGTAAACTCTTGACCCCAATCCAGGAATCTGTTTTGTGTTTTAATCCCTCTTATAACTGATGTTATGATGTGGTTTTTCAGTTGGGCTTGCAACACTTGAGACATTAAATTGTATTATGTTGTGACCCGCTTGGGCTGAATTGTTATTTTCTTCAAATTACTGAATTCAAGTGATTATTTTCCCTGGAAATACAAAAGTGCTCTGACAAAATTCTTGGATAAAGACATTCACTGGAATTTATACTGAATTCAAAACTGGAATAATATTTTATGTGATTCAACAAGAGACTGTTGACAAGTCAGTACTTCACTGACCACAACAGAGATGCCATCACCTTCCATGTTGAATATCACCGGGATTTGAACTGAAATTCACTTAGAACTTTTAATTTATAGGACTTGTGCTTGTAACTCTTGGATTATTTTTTGGATCTTTTTCGCAATACCATAAGTTCTTTTTTCTCATTTTCACTTTATATTCTAGGGAAATAAATTGACTGTTAAATTTTTACAAAGCTTGTTGTCTTCACTCTTTTCTGTTACTTATTTTAAGAGCACAGACTCATAACAACTGCCACAAGAGCATTTTATCATGAACATTTCAAACAGTGTGACTCTACTGACTGCCACAAGGGTATTTTATCATGAACATTTCAAACAGTGAAACTCTATTGAATGTCACAAAAGTATTTTATCATAAACATGTCAAACAGGGTGGCTCTATTGACTGCCACAAGGGTATTTTATCATAAACATTTCAAACTGGGTAGCTCTATTGACTGCCACAAGAGTATTTTATCATAAACATTTGGCTCTATTGACTGCCACAAGAGTAAAGCATACCAGGTATTTTCTTAAGAAAACTGAAACCGAAAATCTCATTTACATACAATTAAAAAATTATAGGTGGAAATGAATATGGGTATTTATAACTGTAAATTTTGAAAGATTACAATAAATTCTGGAAAGGATTTTGCATCAAGCTGAAACTACATTTACGTCTAGGGAACATAACTTCAATTGTTTAATCTATGAACTAGGTACATCTGTACTTGTGAAAGTTATCTCCCATCTGAAGCTGTTTGCTTAATGGTGACATTGTTACTTCATTTCTACAGGACTTGAGATTATTTTTAAGTACATAAATCAGGCATTAGTATTTACAATAACTCAATGTATTTATACATATATTCCACCCATAAAAGTAATTAACAAAGTAATAACTAAGTAATTTGATCAAATAATGTGTGCTTCCTACCGTGAGATGTATCATCTACAAGAGTTATACTCTTGCTGTTCATCACATCAGAAAAAGATGGCCATCCACAGCTGGAGTCAAACTTTGCATCAGAGGAAAATAATTTATTTCCACACACAACACATGTATACACACCCTCTTGCCTCCAATCCACATATTTGCCAGAGAAGGGCCTGAAAATGTGAAAGTGGTGTTCAACAATAAGTCAGTACCATCCACTATCAAAACAATATGCATACACCAACTACTATAATGTGATTGCATGTAATTATTACATATCATACAGGTAAAATGTCACTTTATTAGCTAAAAAGAGAACACATGTGATATAAACTACTGTGTGATATATATGCTCTATTGGTCCAACCTCTTATTATACAGACTAGTCAATAACAGATATGATACTGTCTATAACAGATATGAACTTGTCTATACCAGTCCATAACAGATATGATATTGTCTATACCAGTCCACAACAGATATGATATTGTCTAAACCAGTCCATAATAGAAATGATATTATCTATACCAGTCCATAACAGATATGATATTGTCCATACTAGTCCATAACAGATATGAATTTGTCTATACCAGTCTATTAACAGATATGAATTTGTCTATACCAGTCAATAACAGATATGATATTGTCTATACCAGTCCATAACAGATATGATATTGTCTATACCAGTCTATAACAGATATGATACTGTCTATACCAATCCATTACAGATATGAATTTGTCTATACCAGTCTATAACAGATATGAATTTGTCTACACCAATCAATAATAGATATGAATTTGTCAACACCAGTCTATAACAGATATGAATTTGTCAATACCAATTGATAACAGATATGAATTTGCCAATACCAGACTATAACAGATATGAATTTGTCAATACCAGTCATTAACAGATATGAATTTGTCAATACCAGTCTATAAAAGATATGAATTTGTCTATACCAGATTATAAACAGATATGAATTTGTCTATATCAGTCTATAACAGATATGAATTTGTCTATACCATAAGTTATATGATGTTAAAGATACAAAATGTGTTGTTTTTTAAGTAAAATATTGTTCAGTGAAATAAAGGTATATAAACTTGTGTTGAGGCAATATCAGAGAGTATGGACTGCCCTCGGACCAGAACCCAAACCACCAGAATGAAATGGCAGTTGGCTTCAGCTCTGACCAGAGCAAATGAACTGTCAAGGCCTCACCCTACAGTCCATACTCTTAGATTTTACTCTCTATATTATTAACTGTATTTTCAATATCAAATTTTATTAGTGTGCATACGTATCAATCACATGGGCAATAACACAATATACAGGTTCATTTTTAAATTTTCTAGAAGTGTAGTCAAGTTAAATGTCTGCAAGATGGTTAACATGGCATATTTTCGTAGGTTAAATGGTAAAATCTTCCATTCTCAGAAAACGGAAATCAATCAAAGGTATGTTTTAATTTTTATGTGAGGGAGACAGTTTATGTACCTTTCAGTGCCCTTTTCTTGTGTGACCCTATACTGTACAGGTGTCAGCCTCTCTTTGAGGTCCTCTTTAGGGTATGTGACAGGGCATGTTCCGGACTCTTTACATGACTCTTTGAGTTTCTTGATGACAGGGGACTCCTCTTTCTTTGCAGAGACAAGATGAAGAATGTTCATCCAGGCAACAAGGAAGAAAACCAACAACCAGGTATTGCTTCTCATTAGCTGATTATATCAAGTCTGAAACAATAAAAATAAAAAAATGGAGAAAAATAATCAAGAATCTGCAAGACATGTCTCATGCTTAATCTCCTTGATTCTCTTTTTCCCAGTATGGAGTATCACTGCTGTCCAGTTCAAAGGAGAATATATAAGAAATGAAATATAAAAAAGGAACACAAAATTAATGAAAACAGTACTAATCATGTGCATGAATTAACAGCAATGTCACTGATTACTGTAAAAATGATGCAGGTACACAAGTTCCAATACTGATGTCCATTTCCTTTTTATGTCTGAATCATGCTCATTGATTTACATTATCAACATTATTATCTGAGCCATGTACATTATTATGAGACCAGCCATACTCAAACATCAGAATTGTACATACTGCTTGATTAACATTATCAATATTATTATGAAATCAGCCATACTCAAACATCAGAATTGTACATGCTGCTTGATTTAACATTATCAATATTATTATGAAATCTGCAATACTCAAACATCAGAATTGTACATGCTGCTTGATTTAACATTATCAATATTATTATGAAATCAGCCATACTCAAACATCAGAATTGTACATGATGCTTGATTTAACATTATCAATATTATTATGAAATCAGCCATACTCAAACATCAGAATTGTACATGCTGCTTGATTTAACATTATCAATATTATTATGAAACCAGCCATACTCAAACATCAGAATTGTACATGCTGCTTGATTTAACATTATCAATATTACTATGAAACCAGCCATACTCAAACATCAGAATTGTACATGATGCTTGATTTAACATTATCAATATTATTATGAAATCTGCCATACTCAAACATCAGAATTGTACATGCTGCTTGATTTAACATTATCAATATTATTATGAAACCAGCCATACTCAAACATCAGAATTGTACATGCTGCTTGATTTAACATTATCAATATTATTATGAAACCAGCCATACTCAAACATCAGAATTGTACATGCTGCTTGATTTAACATTATCAATATTATTATGAAATCAGCCATACTCAAACATCAGAATTGTACATGCTGCTTGATTTAACATTATCAATATTATTATGAAACCAGCCATACTCAAACATCAGAACTGTACATGCTGCTTGATTTAACATTATCAATATTACTATGAAATCAGCCATACTCAAACATCAGAATTGTACATGATGCTTGATTTAACATTATCAATATTATTATGAAATCAGCCATACTCAAACATCAGAATTGTACATGCTGCTTGATTTAACATTATCAATATTATTATGAAACCAGCCATACTCAAACATCAGAATTGTACATGCTGCTTGATTTAACATTATCAATATTACTATGAAATCAGCCATACTCAAACATCAGAATTGTACATGCTGCTTGATTTAACATTATCAATATTATTATGAAATCAGCCATACTCAAACATCAGAATTGTACATGCTGCTTGATTTAACATTATCAATATTATTATGAAATCAGCCATACTCAAACATCAGAATTGTACATGCTGCTTGATTTAACATTATCAATATTATTATGAAATCTGCCATACTCAAACATCAGAATTGTACATGCTGCTTGATTTAACATTATCAATATTACTATGAAACCAGCCATACTCAAACATCAGAATTGTACATGCTGCTTGATTTAACATTATCAATATTATTATGAAACCAGCCATACTCAAACATCAGAATTGTACATGCTGCTTGATTTAACATTATCAATATTACTATGAAATCAGCCATACTCAAACATCAGAATGGTACATGCTGCTTGATTTAACATTATCAACATTATTATGAAATCAGCCATACTCAAACATCAGAATTGTACATGCTGCTTGATTTAACATTATCAATATTATTGTCAGCCATACTCAAACTTCATATGCTGCTTGGTTTGACATATGCATTATTTTGAAATCAGCCACACTCATATATCCAAACTATATACTGCTTGAATTTTTTTTACATTTGCATCATTTTGAAATCATCCATACTCAAACATCATAAATGTATTTGCTGCTTGATTTTTTACATGTACATTATTATGAAATCAGCCATACTCAAACATGATGTTTTGATGTGCATTATTTTTAAATCTGTTGTACTCAAATCTCATAACTGTATATACTGCTTGGTTTGAGAGGATGAAAATTATGACGTTAGCCACACACAGTGTCAGAACTGTATATGCTGATTGGTTTTACATGTTCATTAATATGAATCAGTCATACCCAAACATGAGAATTGTATATGATACTTGGTTTGACATGTACATTATTGTAATGTCAGTCATACTCAAACATCAGATAAGTAATCCTGCTTGGTTTGAGATGTGCATAATTATGAAATCAGTCAAACTCAAACATCAGAACTGTATTGTACTGATTGGTTTGACATGTGCTGCTTGGTTTCACATGCATTACTGGTATTACCATAGAAGACAAAGATATGTGCATTTCTTATATGAAGTCACAGATGGCATGTTGTTGTTGTTGTTATTGTTGTTGTTGTAGGGTTTAAAGCCATTTTTCAGCACACGATAGGCTGTACATGGCAGCCAGTTTTAATGGTGGAGGAAGAACCTAGGAAAACCCTGGAAAGAACCACCGACCCATGAGAAGCTACTAGCAAGCTTTCTCACATACCCACATTGGCCGAATCCGAGACTCAAACCCATGCAAAAAGAGGTGAGATGGCAGTGATCTGTAATGGAGAGTGCTTTAGACCACTTGGCCACTCGGGGACCCCTGGATGGCATGTAACAAGCTGCAGAGGAATGATGATAAAACAAAGACTTTCTCATTCACATCCTTTACCTCAAACAGTAAGTATCAGCAATGCCAACATTAAATTTACACAGTCAGTATGAAACCTAGGCTTCACTTTTTTGATGGTATGTTCTCATGTGATTTCTAGAAAGAGAAGTGGCACAGGGGCTATGTCCCATGGGTTGTAAAAACAATGGTCAAAACAATAATAGGCTTTTACTTGAAGTTTAGCAAATATTATGAATTGGTCACTGCTAGGATCATGTTGAGTGATTTGGAATGAAGTCAAAGTCCATCATTTTGGATAATACTCCTATCAAATATGAAATATATTTTCAGAAGTAAATTGCTAAAATTTGGAATGCTGTACAATTTTAAAATATTTCTTTTTTGACATCCATTAATAGCCTCCAGAAAATGACAGTGTACAATAATAGTCACAAAAGTCCTTTGATCAATACCTGTTTGGTTTCTTTGTGATATTGTACTATCCATCATAGAGTAAGGAATAAAGACCAACTTAAAATCACTTTTCAATCGCATTTATTTACAGAAGATTTGATCCTTTCATTCTGATTATTTTACATGTTGGATCAGTTCTATAGTGATGAAAATTAATAACTTTGAGACCGAGTTACAAAAAATTTTCATATCAAAGATGGAAATTTGTGTATGCAAACAATTTTGTTTTCTGGTCTGAGGCAAATAATTCTGCTCAATAATCTGCATCATGTCTGAACAAACTAGGAGGTTTATAGAGGTTACCAAAGACTGATAATGGGGTTCTGATTCACAAAGAAAATGTCCAAATCGTGCAGTATTCACAATTTCCCAAATTTTGTCCTTAAAGTTCTGTTCCCAGTGGAACTCATTTTGACTCACACAATCACGGGCCCTGACTCTATGATACATAATTTACTCACACACTGATGGAAACTGACTCCATTCCAAATGGTAATAAAGTGACTCAACAAATGATGCCCTTCCCAGCCATACCACCCCATAAATCATTCTCCATGCTACGTATTTTACTCACACAATGGTTCCTGACTTTCTTGCCAATGGTACTCATTGCTCTCACACTGATGGTCTCTGACTCAACTCCCAATAGTAATCATTTACTCACATTGATAGACTTGGCTCAAATCCCAATAGTGTTCATTTTACTCACCATGATGAGTCCAGACTCCATTACCAATAGTAATCATTTTACTCACCATGATGGGTCCTGATTCCGTTACTAATAGTAACCATTTTACTCACAATGATGGACCCTGATTCAATTCCCATAAGTACTTGTTTTACTCTCAATGACGAGTCCAGACTCCATTATAAATAGTACCCATTTTACTCACAATGATGCACTCTGACTCAATTCCCAATATTAATCATTTTATTCACAATGATGGTCCTTGACTCAGTTCCCAATAGTAATCATTTTACTGGCAATGATGGACCTGACTCAATCCCCAATAGTAATCATTCTACTCACCATGATGGCCCTGACTCCATTACCAATTGTACTAATTCTACTCACACAATATAAGCCCTGGCTTGATTTCCAATCATATTACTGAGAAACACTGAACACTGCAATGTACACTGAACTTCTTTTCTGAACCAACATGATCATTGCCTCTAACATGGAAAAAATACCTCTTACCAGGGATAAATCCAATTTGCAGTCAATGCACAGTTACATGTCCTGAAATACTCATATTTCTGATACCAACATGAATACACTTCAGAAAAGGTACTTATGCAGTAGGGTTCTTGTGTAGTGTGTATGTCAGGTGAATTACCAGTCTACAGCCCTATAAATAGGCTCAGGAGAGAGATATGCCTCTGAGATGCTTTACAAGGTTAATGACTTGGGCACACAAACTGCCAGAGGCTTGTAAACTATACATTTCCTCCTGAGGTGTTTCTTCTTTCTAGATGTACATTTCTTTCTAAGTCTAGAAATAATGGTATTATAATGTCTAAGTCTAAGCCACACCAAAACCAGTAAATGTGAGATATTAAAATGGTTTATTTTAGTTTTCTCTGGCCCCTAAGTCTAAAAATGGGTTTCTTGCCAACTGTGTACACAGTAGTACATAGTCTGCACTGCATATATCCAGATGTAAGTCACTTAAGTGTACAATCTTTACAACTCTGGATAAATTTAGGGCTGCCTTGATAAAGCCATTAAACTGATGGCTGGATGTGTCTTTTGCAAAATACCATGCCCCTAATCAAGCCACTCAAAACGTCCAAAAATGGATAGTAAACAAACAAAACAAAAACCTGCCAAAATTTATTTACCTGGCACGACAATTTAAATATATAATTTAAAAATAATAAATAAAAACAGGCTTACACATTTAATTTGCTTTTTGCATTTTCCAGCAGTATTGAACAATTGATTCAACAGTGTTTTCACTAAACAATGTCTGAGTTTAGACCGTGTAAGACTGATAAAACATGCCAAAAATAGTTCATGTGCATATAAACATATTCTTGTGCTAACAAGGCTTGTTTGCACCAAACTAAGTCTAATTAAACTGTTAAAGAATGCACAAACTGCTTAAATGGCATGAAATCCAATCAGCTCATTTACTTTTTGCATATAAACATTATTACTAAATAGCTACTTCTAAAAGTATGCTACTAAGGTTTACATTCAAAATGCTATGTCTAAATCGTGCAATCAATAAATGAAACAAAAATGGCCTGTTAAATCCCAGGTGCAGTTACAACAAAATGCATCTTTGGATTTTTTGATGTTTTTAAGAAGATAGAATTAGTCTGGAAATATCAGTTTTATACAACTCATATTTAAGAAGTGGAAATATTCATCTGTGTGATAAAACTCATATTAAAAAAAAACTGAAAATATTCATCAAAGTTATACATTTCATATTACAAAGAGTGGAAATATGCATTAGTGTTTAAAAAAACCTCATATTACAAAGTGTATGGAAATCTTCAACAGAGATTTAGTCAACTCATTTTACCAGGTGTGGAAATTTTCATAGGAGTGTTACACAGCTCATATTAAAAGAGTATGGAATCTTCATCAGTGTTATTAAGTTCATAGCCTACACTGGCTATCCATTCAATCCAGAATCAAACACAAAATTTGTTCTCTGTGCTACGTTTCACTGTCGGACTCTAGTCCAACATACCTATCCGACCTCACCCATGTGTACACACCAGCAAGATACTTACGCTCCTCTTCTGACAATCGTATACTCATTATTCCCACTATGAAAACAAAGTCATATGGACAGCGTTCTTTTGCACACCAAGGCCCAGCAACATGGAATGAATTGCCCACTGAACTTAGACACAAAGACACAGTGATCACATTCAAGAGGGCTCTCAAAACTCACTTTTTTGACCGCAAGAACAAACTTAAAGATCTAACAATGTTTCCTACCTTAAATATTCTCAGCATGTTTTTTTATTTTTTAATGTTTTTTTCTAATTTCATGGTATTTGTTTTTGTAATAATATTATTATATGTTTTTTATCTTATAGGTGTTGTTTAATGTTGTAAAGCGCTTAGAGCTTCTAAAGATTAGGCGCTATACAAAGTCCTCATTATTATTATTATTTTTATTTTTATTATTATTATTATTATAAAGGGTGTGGAATCATGGTCCTTATGTTCTACAAGTCATATTATACAACTCATGCTATGAAGTGTCTGGAAATCATCATACTCATGTTACAAAGTGTGTGATTACAAAGTGCATGGAAATCATCATATGAGTGTAATACAACTCATGTCACAAAGTGTGGAAATCTTCACAGGATTGTTTTACAACTCATGTTACAAAGTGCATGGAAATCTTCATAGAAGTACATACTTAATACAACTCATGTTACAAAGTGCATGGAAATCATCATATGAGTGTAATACAACTCATGTTACAAAGTGCATGGAAATGATCATCATATGAGTTTAATAAACTTGTGTTACAAAGTGCATGGAAATGATCACAGGAGTGTAATACAACTCATGTTACAAAGTGCATGGAAATCATCATATGAGTGTAATACAACTCATGTTACAAAGTGCATGGAAATCATCATCATAAGAGTTTAATAAACTTGTGTTACAAAGTGCATGGAAATCATCACAGGAGTGTAATACAACTCATGTTACAAAGTGCATGGAAATCATCATCATAAGAGTTTAATAAACTTGTGTTACAAAGTGCATGGAAATCATCACAGGAGTGTAATACAACTCATGTTACAAAGTGCATGGAAATCATCATACGAATGTAATACAACTCATGTTACAAAGTGCATGGAGATCATAGGAGTGTAATACAACTCATCTTAGAAAGTGTGTTTAAATCTTCCTAGTAGAGTAATATAAATCGTGTTACAAAGTGTATGGAAAATCTTCAAAGGAGTGTAATTCAACTTGTGTTATAAAGTGTGTGGAAAAATTGTCATGGGAGTGCAATACAACTTATGTTACAAAGGGTGTGGACAAATTTTCATTGGAGTGTAATACAACTTGTATTATGAAGTGTGTTGAAAAATCATATTAAAAAGTATGTGGAAATCTTCATCAGCGCTATGCAGCTCATGTTACAAAGGTTGTGGAATCATAATCATCTTAATCAACCCACAAAATAAAACCCCTCAGGGTCTAAAACCCTTGGGACCAAATTTGAGGATTTCAAAGATTTGAAAAAGTATGTCTTTTTTTATAAGAGCTTTGTGACCTGCAAAGAGAGAGAGAGAGAGAGAGAGAGAAATGTATAAAAGAGTGCACAAATTAAGTCTGTCTGATTTGAATTTTTAATGTAGTTTTTTTTTAAAAATCAGTCATATCAGCATAATGTATGCAGTGTGACAGTTTATAGTGATGTCTAGCACTGGGGCACCAGGCTGTAGACATGTAGCATGATGTCCCACTCAGCCACATTATCCTGACACCTGGCCAACCAGTCCTAACACTAACCTCTTAATGCTGAGCACCAAGTGAGGCAGCTGTTAGTACCATTTTTATAAGTCTCTGGTATGACTCGGTCAGGGTTTGAACGCATTACCTCCTGCATCTGAGGTGTACACTCTAACCATTAGGCCACCAGAGCGGTCACCACAAATTAATAAAGCTTCTTTATTATTTAATGAAAATGTATCTGAACAACATACACTGCTTCATCCCGTCATATGATAATATCCTCATCTCAAGAAACATTTAAGGAATGAGATACTTTTATAACTTTATAAACATAAAGTTTAAATATGCCATAAAATTCATAAAGTTCCTATGCCAAATTTTTCTCTGGTTTCTTCAACATAGGTTTCAGCACCAATTTATACTCACTGATCAAATTAATTTTATCCTCTAAAGATACTTCAAATGTTTAGCTGGTTTGGGTATAGACATTAATAATTTACGTCATTATCTGGCTATTTCATGGTGCAAAGACAGGACTGGCCAATGGTCAGACTTAATTTACATCAGCATGCCTCAAATACAGTTTTAACCTTGTGTGTCCTTGTCACATTTTATCATCAATAACAGCAGTGTTTGCTAATCATAAATAATCTGAACCAGTGTGTCACAGTAATTTAGTAGCTAAAACATATTTCCAAGTTTGAAGTGAGTTTCATTTTTATGGGGTTTATTTAAGTGTAACATTTTGTTGGGGGTTGGGCTGGGTTGAAAATTGATTTGCTTTTCAGAGTAGAGTGAATTCTAAAATATGGCTGGCTCAGATTTTTGGCTTTTACTGTATTAGAAAAAGTGTAGAAATCTTATCAGTGCAATACTAACTCATTACAATGGGTGTGTAAATCTTCATCAATGAGAACAAAAATCATATTACAAAAGGCAAGGAAACCTTCATTAGAGAGTTATTCAACTCATAGGACAAAGAGTCGGACTGGACAATACAACAGAAGAAATAAAACAATTTCATAAAAGCAATAACCTACCGGGTTTTGGTGATTACATTATTTGACTGTGTGATCTAGTAATCTAAATTATGGTCAATATTTTATATTTAAAAAGGCCCAACATAAATATATAACACTGACTAATAATAGAAATCTTATTACAAAATTTTCAAAATTTCGCTATTTGAAAAGTGACAATTTAAAATGATCTGAACTGATAAACTGTGAATATAAAAATCCATCATCTGAATGTATAACACTAAGATTAAAGTAATACTTTAATTTCTTTGTCTTCCTGAATTTCATTAACCATGTGTATCTTCACTGAGCCTGTTATGGATGAGATCAACAAACTAACTGTTCACTGCATATCAGATTCTGCATTTACTTGAAAAACCTCCCTCCATGTACTGAATCATTCAACTAGATCTCATGTGTGGCTTCATATGACCTCTGCCAAATGATACTCCAGTTTAAAAAAATGGAGTTTTCCTTGTAACGCCAGAATAAGGCCTTCTCCATAGTGATTTGATTGGCTCATGAGATTAGAAATGTAATACATCATTTGATGATAAGATGATGTTATTTTTTATGTAAACTTTTGACACTTTCAGTGTTTGACTGAGACCTACCCCCTGCATTCAAGATCTGTGTAATGTATAACATTTGATGATATCCTTTCCAGCTTACAATGGAATTTTGGCTTGAATGACCACGGAAAGCATGTCTCAATAAGTTCTGAGATAGTGAGAACTGACTTTTGTATTTTTTTGCTTGTACACTGTATAAAGTTTGACCAAAGCACCTTCTATCTGTTACAGCAATTATGATGCATACTGACCGATCCTCATATAGGAGAGATCTAACGAAGCCATGTGAGCATCTGGCTGCATGAGGCTAACTATCTTATTTGTTTGAAATACCTTCATTTGGACTACCTTCATTCTGAATACCTGTTACAACTTGACTGTTAAAAAACACGGCTGTGTCTTAATTCGCAAAAGTTTCCAAAAAACATTTTTATTCTAACTTCATGACCATGTCCTTTTGAAAGGGAACATGTCCCTAAGTAATCTGAACATACTCAAAAGGTAAATTGTAATCATTTTTATTTAGTTATTTGCACTGTAAGTTACAGCACCACAAAACTTGAGGTACCTTATATCCTCACTTAAAAGATCAGTCCAACAGAACCAGATCCTCTGTCAGATCTGGGTCAATGCAGTTTATTAGGAGTAATCAGCAGAACAAACAACACAGATCCTGATCTGCAGTTGCATTATGCTACAGCAGATCAGGATCTTTGCTGTCTGTACTTTGACGACTCATAAGTGAGTAAATGTGGTAAGTTAAGTAAAACTTGGCCCAGTCAGGTGATTGCAGCAATAAACAGTACTGTACAATTTAATGTTGAATATAAAGTTTCATTTTTGACTGGGTTAGTTAGTCATCCAGGCAATGAAGAAAGAGGTCAAGGTAAGCAACAGTCACAGGCACCGTGTTCACACCGAAATTAACATTTACACCTTTATTTGTTGACTATAGCATAATCTAATGTTATCTATGCCTCAATCAGTATCTCTTTATTGGACATTAAGGTACTTTAATTTAAAAAAATTTTTTAAAAAAACTACTTGTAAAGCATAAGATTTTACAGTCAGCAATACCAACAAAAGGCATTTTTATCAAAACAACTGCCACCAACTGTAATCAGTTACCAATGACACCTTTGGAAATTGCCAGTGTGAATTTTAAAAGTGTTTCAGAAATCATGTGTGAACTTTGAAATCTATTTGGATATTAAACAGATAATATTTGATGATTATGACTCACTTCGTCTCGATTTCTAAAATAAATTATATGGTAGGTTCTAAAATGAGGTTTCTTGAACATTGGTTCAGTGGATTTATTATACTTTACCATTATTACCATCTGGTTTAAGGGTGTAAACCTACTTCTGAGTCCTTCTTAATTACCAAAAGTATAATCTTTCTGATTTTTGGAAAGTAGGTGTTTAGAAAAGAAGTTTCTTGAATGCTACTTGTTTGGGGGGGGGAAGGCAAATTTATTTTAATGTACCAACTATTTATAGTTCTGGATTGTAAATTTAGAATAGTACTATCTTTGACCATGCACAATAAAAGAACACAGAAAATGTATATCTACTCAGGAAAAGCTGATATAGCAAAATGAACAGCTGATGATATGGCACATTGAACAGCAAGTGATCTACACAATGAACAGCTGATGATATGGCAAGTGAACAGCAAATGATATAGCACAATGAACAGAAATGATATAGCACATTGAACAGAAATGATATAGCACAATGAACAGCAAATGATATAGCACATTGAACAGCAAGTGATCTACACACTGAACAGCTGATGATATAGCACAATGAACAGCAAATGATATAGCACACTGAACAGAAATGATATAGCACAATGAACAAAAATGATATAGTACAATGAACAGCTGATGATATAGCACATTGAACAGCAAATGATATAGCACACTGAACAGCTGAAGATATAGCACAATGATATATCACACTAAACAGCTGATCATATAGCACAATGAACAGCAAATGATATAGCACACTAAACAGCTGATCATATAGCACAATGAACAGAACATGATATATCACACTGAACAGCTGATGATATAGCACAATGAACAGAACATGATATATCACACTGAACAGCTGATGATATAGTACAATGAACAGCACATGATATATCACACTGAACAGCTGATGATATAGTACAATGAACAGGAAATCAGCAAAGCATCAACTTCATGTGCAAATCACAACAGACGATAAATACAAGTTTTTATACAACATAAATAATGGCATTGTGCTACAGAGTTTTTGAATGGTAATATAAATATTTCAGAATTTTAACAAAAAAGCAAACATCTCCATAATATGTTGTTCTTCTTGTTGTTTTGAGTTTACTGCCTTTTTTGGTGCATGAAAGGCTATACATGGCAGAAAGTATAAATGGTAGAGGAAAAACCTAGAAAAAGCCTGCTAAGAACTGTCAACCTGTTGGAAACTACTGGCAAGCTTTTCGAACATATCCACTGCGGCTGAGGACAAGACTCGAACCCACTCAGATACAGGTGAGATTGCAGTGGTCAGTAAAGGCTTTTGACAACTTGGCCACACAGGGCCCACTCTGTAATATGTATTTGTTTACAAATTTGAATTTGATAAAAGTATGGTCAAAGCTGTGTTACAACCAAAAACAAAATTACATCCAACAGAATACAAGTGTTTGATCGGCCAATTTCAAACATCAAAAAGATATCCTGATACATTTAAGAAAAGCTTCAGGTTTACAGATTACATTTTATGATCACATCATCAGGATAAGTAACAACAACTCAGACAGCAGGATGGTCAAGACAACGCAGTATGAAGGAGGAATGGATCACATATTGGATGTGAATTTCAATAAGATTCAGACTGCATTTGAATTAAATTATTTCTGCTCCGACAATTTCATGACTAAGGGAGTAGTATTTGACTTAATGTAAGATTAGGGAGCTCTAACATACAATTTGCAGTGACGGCATAATTAGGAGACATTTATGTGGATTAAGTGTACTCCTGAGACCTCAGTTCTTGTGGATTTCATAGCTGTTACTCATGATCCATTAGAGGATGCAGTGTAAAATGATCTGTAAAGACTTATGAATTCCCTGACCCATTAGAGGCATATGAACCAATTTAACTAACAACATCATTTTTACAGAACCATGCAAAATGAGACCCATGAAAATCAGTGAAATGGTAGTATCTACTGATAAGCAAGTTTTTATTTCTTACTAATAGTACTATATGTTATATAGGTCATGAAATTTGTATAAAGTATATTTCATTTAGCATTATTCAAAAGACTTTTGTGAATGGAATATGAAACAAACATTGAACGAAGAATGTAACCTAGCATAAATGGAATATGGAACATACCATCAATCAAATATACAAAATACTGTGAATGGGATATGTAACATACCAGGAATAGAGTGTGTAACATACAGTCTATGGAATATGTAACTTACAATGAAGAGCTTGTAACTACTGTGACTGAAATATGTAACATACCATGAATGGAATACGGAATATATGTGAATGGAATCATTTATATACTGTAACAAACAGTGAATTGAATATATATAACAGTCTGTGAACAGTTTGGTTTTGTGGGGTTCAACACCATTTTTCAGTATATGATAGGCTATAGATGGCAGTCAGTATATTTGGTGTGTTACAGTAACAGGGGGCGCTCACCAGTTAATATGTACTTTTGAGAGAGTGACATATGTAAGGTGAAGTAGTTCGCATTTAAAACATGCATAATGGAGAGAATCTTGGCCTACCTCTATGCTACATTAATGTAATGTGGATGATATTTCTTTGGATATTGTACTTTTGGAAATTTTACAATTTAAGCACACTGCTAACTAAAATGACTGCTCCCTTCTGTTAAAAAGTCAGCCTGAATTAGTCTAAAGTAAATACATAGCAGCTATTAAAATACGGAAAATGAATTTTGCCAGACAAGACAATACCAGCTTCTGAAAGTGCAATGAATGAATTACCAAATATATAAAATGTAAAAAAAGTTATCGGCTCTTTTTTTATACAATTTACCTCTGAAGTTCAGGAAGTGAAAATGACCAAGTAGAGCTAGCACTTTTTTGAAAGGTGCACATCTGAAGTAAGGCCAAGTTGTATACTCTATAACCCATAGTACACCCATCAATCATACAACAAAATAAAGGGAATTAAAGGTTCTTTGAATTAAACCTAAGATATACACGGTCTTTTTTAAATAGCCAGTATAACCAGTGAGGAAAGCTGGGGAAATTCTTTTTCTTTAAAATCCTAACCCTATGCAAAATATGAAACTGTACAGCGCCACCTTAAAGCAAATATAAAAATGTTTGCAATTATTTTTTTTATTTTCATATAATTATGTATGATGTTCTGAATAAAATGGTACATTCATATTGATGTTAAGCATGAAAATAAGCTAATTATGCTTATTTTGCTCTTGCTTACATAATTTGCCATGAGGCATGTTTGTGTGAGTAGTGACCTTAATTATGGGGAAATTAGAAGTCTTAGAATATAGGAATAGAGTCAACTTAAATTTAAAACTGTTGCAATAAGTAAAAGAAATATATGGTCAAAATGTTTCTTTTCATTTATTTGCAAAGAAATAAAAAAAATAAACGATGAGAAAGTGAATTTGCTTCTTTCATATTAAACAATATGCAAATATTTTACACTTTGACCTTTGACCTTTATGAAGCTGATGAGTTACCTCCCTTTTCAAATTGTAAAATTCATTGTTGATATCTCAGAAATAATTCTGGCTAGTTTCATGTCCCTGTCATTCAGCATAACATTGGTTGCTATGTTTACAAAATGTAATGAGCATTCTTAAAATAGCTCACTTTTTATCATGGGGGGGACTGGACTTGTTAGAGACTTTGGCACTCATAAATACTGTTCTGTGAGGGGAAAGGCAGGAGAATTATTCAAAAGGATTGTTTTGATGCTTGCGACTTAAATGTTTCAGCCATATAAATATAATTAAATCATACAATAATAATACCTGTATTTTCTTTATGGGGGTGCTCACCAGTTAATATGTACTTATGTATGTACTTATGTATGTAAGGTGAATTAGTTCGCATTTAAAACATGCACAGTGGAGAGAATCTTGGCCTACCTCTATGCTACATTAATGTAATGTGGATGATATTTCTTTGAATATTGTACTTTTGGAAATTTTACACGATTTAAGCACACTGCTAACTAAAATGACTGCTCCCTTGTGTTAAAAAATCAGCCTGAATTAGTCTAAAGTACACTATACATAGCAGCTATTAAAATACGGAAAATGAATTTTGCCAGACAAGACAATACCAGCTTCTGAAAGTGCAATAAATGAATTACCAAATATATAAAATGTAAAAAAACGTTATCAGCTCTTTTTTATACAATTTACCTCTGAAGTTCAGGAAGTGAAAATGACCAAGTAGAGCTAGCACTTTTTTGAAAGGTGCACATCTGAAGTAAGGCCAAGCTGTGTACTCTGTAACCCAAAGTACACCCATCAATCATACACCAAAATAAAGGGAATTAAAGGTCCTTTGAATTAAACCTAAGATATACAAGGTCTTTTTTAAATAGCCAGTATAACCAGTGAGGAAAGCTGGGGAAATTCTTTTTCTTTAAAATCCTAACCCTATGCAAAATATGAAACTGTAGAGCACCACCACAGAAAAGAAGCAAAACCATCAAGTTTTGTAAAACTTAACAAACAATATAATTATTAAAGTGATAAATGAAACATGTGAGAAGAGCTTACAGCATAATGAAGTGAATCCAAATGAGTCATTATAAAGGTCCTAAATGAATGAAAAGTCCCTTAACATCTTCAATACTGGAAATGTATTGGTCCTCCAAGAACTGGGACATTGTCAAGATGGTGTTGTCCAGAATTCCTTCAAATAATGTATAACAGTTCCAGAATAAAATTACTGTCAAAATAATAAGCACTTTGTATTTCCAATGGACAGTCCAAACAAATGTTTTTCCTCTCAAAAAATATGAAAATACGATATAAAATATGTCTGCAGACTTACAACATGAACACAATAAGTGCAAATAACTCAAAAAATCTAACTGAAACCAAATACTTAATTTTTGCCTTATATACACTGTATGTTGCAACTTTACTTCACAATTGACCCCATGTGACAACATACACCATTGATTTTTGATGAACTAAGCATATTCAGATGCAACCAATGGGAAAATACAGAATTATTCCTGAAACTTCCATATCCTATCAGTCACTTTTCAGAGAAACTATGCCATTGCTACCATGTTATGTCTTATTATTAAGATTATTATTACTACTTGTAAACATGTATGTAAACATCTATTTATAGATCCTATGTAATTTGCATTCTTAACAGATTCAAATCATGTGCGCAATTTATAAAAAGAAATATTCTATACCATTTACAACTATGAATAAAAATTACAAATTAAATAAAATCATGTACCTGGAGTTAAAAAAATATAGATATACATAACAGGTGGAGGAAGAAACCAGGAAGAAAGTGACCAACAAGAAACTATTAGCAATCTTCCTCACATACCAGCATTGGTCAAGTTGTTACCTGAACCCATCTGGACAGAGGACTGATGTGCCTGTGAACAGAATATGTAATACTAGTGTACTGTGAATAGAATAAGTACTACTAGTATACTGTGAACAGAATATATAATACTAGTATATTGTGTATAGAATATGTAATACTAGTATACTGTGAATAGAATCTGTAATACTAGTACATGTATACTGTGAATGGAATATGTAACATACCATGAGTTCATTTATTTTCATGGGTATACATTCATGTGGTTGTATTAAAAGTGAAACTTTCTGTGCTGAATTATATGGGTTAGGGAAGGGCTTCTGTTGTTTACCACAGAAGAATCAGTGCTTATGTTACGTATCATTCAGGTGAGTTAGCATATGCAACTATCTGCATGTAACAGCACTACTGGGGCTTCAAGTTTCTAATTTGTGGTTTGCAACAACCACAAAACCCCAGAATAAAAATGAATTTCTAATTTCCTTTACAATATACACCCTATATTTAAATCAACTAAAATTGGTAATACCAGTTAAGACCCTGCATTACAAGAAAAAACTGGTTTCTATGTACTCTTATACAGGTGCCATCATCATTCTGACACAGATGCCCTTGGCACTCTTATACATCCTTGAAAGTGTATATGTTGAATACAATTTCCTCTCTCTACAAGCACACTGAATCATTTAAGCAGCATATGTCAGACAAATAGAATCTTTTTCCAAAACAGCACAATATTTATCAGTCATCTCTGTAAGTAATATTCTTGTATGATTGATCATAAAGATTACTGGCCAATGTATATCAATGAAGTCAGTATCTGGCCTAGTTATGCAGTCTTTCATTAAACTTACTGTGAAAGATAATTATTTTCTTCTCAGGCATACCACAAATGTGACTTCTGACCATTAGACCCCTTAATCTACAGGTCTCTTTATTAACCTGCATGTCACTTAGTTTGGTCAAAGAACTTACACTACAACAAAAAGTTTTTATGCAAAACTCAGCTATTTTGGAACCAGAATGATATTACCCTGACCTTTTTTGCCCCAAAATCAACAGGCCATTTCCTTACTCTATGTGCAAGCCATCCAAAAAGTGATATAGAACTAACATCATCATGCAGATAAGATGTATTATTCTTTGTGACTCGCTGTGACCATGACTTTACACCTTTTGCCCAAAAATTGATAAACTTCTTCCTTAAGCCAAGTGCAAGTCATTCACAAAATCCAATGCCTGTTGATAGTTTAGAATGAGTTATTATTCAGCAAACCATTTTTCGTCTTCAGTCACAGTGACCTTGACCTTTGATGCTGAAAACCAGGGGCACGAGCTAAGGGTGACCCCTCTCTTGCAGATGTTTAAACAAAAAGGAATCTAACCACAAAGATTAGTGGCTTCACTGGCTTGGGAGGAGATGCTGCAATGGATAAATAAATGAAAGAACATCATTCATGTAGCACCAGAAATTGTTTTTCAAGGCTTTTTAGAGAGTTTTCAGGTACATCCATGCTGTATCTTTTTATATGACATTTCACTTCCCCATATGTTACTTTGTTTATCATTCCACAATCAGTAGAAAAGAAACAAAACTGTAATTATTTATCAGCAATACACTAAAGCAATATGATGCTACTCCATCTTGTTGTTGTTCTAGGGTTTAACGCCATTTTTCAGCACAAGATAGGCTATACATGGCGGCCAGTATAACTGGTGGCGAAAGAACCCATGAAAATCCAGGGAAGAACCACCGACCCATGAGAAGCTACTGGCAGGCTTTCCCATGTACCCATGCTAGCTGAGCCTTGGACTCGAACCCACGCAGACAGAGGTGAGATGGCAGTGATCCAGAACAGTGAGCGCTTTAGACCACTTGGCCACTCTGGGCCCCCCACTCCATCCTGTAACAACTCATATAGCATTGATACACTCCTATTTATCACATTTCATGTATTTATATGCACCTTAATCACTGTCTTGGAATATATGTGAAAAACAAAATTTCTGAGTTTTAAAATGAGATATATTTTATTAAATTTTAATGTTTTGTATTCTCTATGATGAAATCAAGGACTTCTAGGGAATATTCAAGGAGTTAGTCAAGAAATTCAAGAACATGTCAAGGATAAAGTGAACTAAAATGTGGTTTTTTAAAATATATTTTTAAATTAGCTTTAACAATATGAGTCATATTGCTATGATGTCTGCAGTATGGCAGTTAATAGTGCTGTCTAGCAATGAGTCATCATGCTGCAGACATGCGGCATCATGTCCCACCCAGTCATATTATCCTGACACCAGACTGACCAGTCCTAACACTAACCTCTTAATGCTGAGTGCCAAGCAAGGCAGTTGCAAGTACCATTTTTATATGTCTTTGGTATGACTCGGTCGGATTTGAACCCGAGACCTCTCACAAAGATATGGTACAGGCATAGTATTTCTAATTACTTGGTTACAGTAATAAGCTTTCACTGATTTTGACGTGAGAGCCAGTAGTACAAGGTATGGTACAGGCATAGTTTCTGTATTGATAATTACTTCATTATAGTCAAATGCTTTCAGCAATCTGATTAAAATCATATGTTTACTGTCCTACATGAAGAGCTGACAGTGACCGCATATGTTATTACCATAACTGCTCATTTTATTAGACAATCATATGAATTATTATATCTTTGCAGTTGGGAGACTGAATAGAATGGTTGAAGAGCATTAATGTGTGCTGAAAATGATTTGATTCACTTTCAGATTTATAAAAGTTGCTTTTCCACTGGCTAATTCAAAGGTCACCAGAACATGACCCATAAGCAGTCACTGTCAGATCTTCCTCTAGGAGAGTGGAGATCTGATTTTAATCAGACTGAAGCTCTGAGTGACCTTGATGGGATGGCCATTTGTACAAAGTATGATATAGACATAGGGAAGATAATGACTGTTTGGATGTGGAACATACCATCTGCTTCTAGAGGACACTGTACCACATGCAATGTCATCTATTTACTCACCTGCATGAATTATATGTAGGTGAGACAAAAAGTGAATTCCAAGTGAGAATCAAAGAGCACTTGCGGGGTATCTGTATCATAAAGATTCTCCGGTGTCTAAGCATTTTAATTTACCTGACTAAAACAGAGACAGTGTTAAATATCAGATAACAGAAATTATTAAATCTGATCAGTAGCACTATTTTTAGATAGAACTTTATTGGCTATACCAATTACATACTCTACAGCCGGTAGGGATTAGCATCCTGGTCTAAATTGGAGTACTGGCATTTTTAGCTTAATTTATGGTATATGCATAGTGTATGTATTGATAATTTCTTGGTAAAGGCCCTAGGCTTGGAGTGACCTTGATGGGAGGGACAGTAGTCATGAAGTATGTACAGTCATAGTTTATGCATTGCTAATTACTTGATTCAAGTCATTAGCTTTGAGTGACCTTGATGTGAGAGCCAATATTAAAAGGTATGGTACAGGCATAGTTTCTGTATTGATAATTACCTTGATTTGCCTCTACAGATAAGGACTAACAAGAAATGCAAGCAGCATGAGGTCAATTCATCAAATTCCTATATGTATTCACATGTACAACAGATTCAGCCCCTTGAGTATAACAGGACACAATAATACTGAAAGTTTACAACTGAATAAACATATTAATTCCTACTTTCAACTGCAATGAGTAGGTCAGGATGTGTATGTGTATATATCATGGAAAATGCTATGTGGTCATAAACACATATACTTAACGCATGTTAGACAGGCATACAAATATAGGCTACAGTGACTTTATTTGGTTGCATGGGTGTAGTGCTAATAGAGATCAAATTTAATGAGTGAAACATACCAGAAAAAATAACTTCAAATGTAAAATGTAAATGAAAGTTATTTAAGTATGTAACATACTAGTAAGTCATACAAGTCCTCTTTTAGCCAAAAAAGGATGCAGTGTTGAGCTGGTTGCTACAAAAATATTTGTACAGCTATATTTCTGAATGCACTGTGATATGTATCATGATATGATGCAATTATATTAGGGACCAACAATTTAATGTTCTGGAGCAGAGATCTGAAACTTTTTGTTTAATTTCTACCTGTCAATAGTTTTAAAAATATTTTGATCAGATTTATAGTAAAATAATACCATATCATATTCATGATATTATTTGGAAAAAATATAAATTATCTTCTGAAAAAGAAGAAATAATATTTCAGCTCAAAAGGAAAATCATGGTCCTAGCCTCCACCCCGAAAAATGTAATGACCAACACCTTATAGGACAGGAATTTGCTATAAGTAGGACAGGAATTTGCTATAAGTAACTGTTGTATAAGTTGCAATCTAAAAGCTGTAACTAAAGTGTGAAGATTAAGTTTACACTATAGCTGATACTGTTAAAGACATTGTGTTGACAATCAGAAGCCTGTTGATAAAAATTGAAAGTGTTGATACTGAAGCCAACAATTTACTAGCCACACTATTGGTATAATAGGGACAACACATTAAACATGAAACAAACTTACTCAACAAATGAGAAAACATTTAGAAGACATGAAAAATTGATGTAAAGTTCAGACAGGAAACAAATGCACTCCTCAAAATTGTAGGATATATATATCACTCTCTCTCCTATTTATTAAGTCACTGTGCATACCAGCTTCATCTGAAAAGTCATTGTCAAATATTATGTCCATGATATTGTTATCCACCTCAACTAACTATAATTTCTCGGCCTGTATACCATGAAATGCACATAAACAACTTGTTGCTCCTTAAGGTACTCACCCATTATCTGCTGTGACAAAAATGTCCAATCTAATCAATTTGACTGCATTTCTTAAAAGTACAAAATGTGTGTTGGCATTTTTTAATACTTTAGAAAGTACAGCAATAAATCAATCCAGATAAATGGACCACTACTAAATATTTCAAGTTCTAACACAGACCAGGCTGTGTGTGCAAAATGGAATTCTATATGTGCAATAAGGAATGACAGATTGAATATCTCTACATTCTCTCTGTGTTGGATAGCAGAAAGATTAGTCTTCACCCTCCTTGATTTATCTGCAACATTTGACACAATAGACCATGATATATTACTTCACTGTCTCCAGCATGTATTTGGCATTCATGATACAGTCTTACTGTGGTTCAAGTCCTACTTGGTCAACAGGACACAAATTGTATCTGCAAATGGAATACACTCCAGTCCAGTTGATCTATGTTGTGGTGTTCCATAGAGGTCTGTTCTTGGACATGTTCTCTTCATTCTGTACACTCAGTCGCTCTCAAGTACCACAGATCATCATCCAGTGTCTCACCAACTGTACGCTGATGACACCCAAACATACAATCTAGCAACCCAACTCAAGTCGATGCTACCATCCAAGGTGTAGAGAGGTGCATTTCTGATGTGAAATCATGGATGACATGTAACAAGCTGCAGATGAATGATGATAAAACTGAGGCCATTCTGATCACAACACAAAGACTTTCTCATTCACATCCTTTGCCTCAAACAATAAATATCAGCAACACCAGCATTAAATTCACACAATCAGTACGAAACCTAGGTGTTACTCTGGACAGTACTCTCACATTGCACCAACATGTCATGAACATATGCAAGGCTACATATCTTGAGCTGAGATGCATCAGCTCAATTCACAAATATCTTTCAGGCGATGCCACTAAAACACTTGTGTGTTCATTTGCACTTTCAAGACTGGACTATTGTAACTCAATTCTGTCTGGTTCATCTCAATATCTACTCCAGAAACTTCAAAAAGTTCAAAACACAGCAGCTCGGATCAGATCAGAGCACACCTCCCCGTTGCTCTGTACCCTACACTGGCTATCCATTCAATCCAGAATCAAACATAAAATTTGTTCTCTGTTCTACGTTTCACTGTCGGACTCTAGTCCAACATACCTCTCTGATATCACCCATGTGTACACACCAGCAAGATACTTAAGCTCCTCTTCTGACAATTGTATACTCATTATTCGCACTATGAAAACAAGGTCATATGGACAGCGTTCTTTTGCATACCAAGGCCCAGCAACGTGGAGTGAATTGCCCCCTGAACTTAGACACAAAGACACACTGATCACATTCAAGAGGGCTCTCAAAACTCACTTATTTCGACTGCAAGAAC
The DNA here is from genome assembly GCA_028554795.2 of Sinohyriopsis cumingii. Taxonomy (NCBI): domain Eukaryota; kingdom Metazoa; phylum Mollusca; class Bivalvia; order Unionida; family Unionidae; genus Sinohyriopsis; species Sinohyriopsis cumingii. Next base: position 59,669,426 of record CM068828.1, read on the forward strand.
AAACTTAAAGACCTAAATAATGTTTCCTACCTGAAATATTCTCAGCATGTTTTATATTTTTTAATGTTTTTCTAATTTTCATGATGTTTGTTTTTGTAATAATTTTTGTAATAATATTATTATGTGTTTTTTATCTTATAGATGTTGTCTAATGTTGTAAAGCGCTTAGAGCTTCTAAAGATTAGGCGCTATACAAAGTCCTCATTATTATTATTATTATTATTACCACACACCAGGACAGCCATGTAATATTAACTGGGTACATAATAAAATTATATTTGTAACATTCACCATTAATCTGTGACAGATATAACCATTTTGTAAAAAGTTAAATTGTTGAGCTACTAGTTGTGAATAGATAAATTAAACACGATGTTAATATTATTACCTCAAGTCAGTTCCTCTGGGATTTCCATGCATTATTTACTGACAGAAACTACTGATGCACCAGAACAGTGAAAAAGTACAATGGTACAAACCACCAGAACAGTGAAAAAGTAAAGTGGTACAAACCACCAGAACAGTGAAAAAGTACAATGGTACAAACCACTAGAACACTGAAAAAGTACAATGGTACAAACCACTAGAACACTGAAAACATACAATGGTACAAATCACCAGGAACAGTGAAAAAGTACAGGGTACAAACCAGCAGAACAGTAAAAAGTACAGTGGTACAAAGAACCAGAACTGTGAAAAGATACAGTGGTACAAACCACCAGGAAAAAAGATAATGCAGTAAACATGTATACCGGTAATACTATGCAAAGCTAATGAAGCACATACCAAAATGCATCCATATACCAAGATTCATGATTTTAGGTAGGATAGTATGCATTAGGCATACCAAAAATTGGGTGATCATTTGCCAAACCCAAAAACAAAGAAAGGCAGTGAAAGTCAATCTAAGTCATGCTGAGCTCCTTTCACTGTAAGGGTGTGTTAGTGAAAGTGATGCACATCATTATCCATTTCACATGAACAGTGCTGAATACATTAACATAAACAGAAAGTTCACCCAAGTCAGTGAAGTACAAAATATGGGCCATGATGACCTTTATTGTATCAAAGGAGTTCAGCTCATCAAGATGCATTCCATAACCAACCTATGATTTCACAGAGGACAGTATAAAGCGTGCAAAAAAATCTATGTGGTAATGAGCTAAATGCACCTCAGCTAGTAAAAATGTGAAATCTAGGTCATAGTGGGCTTCTTTGCATGAGGTACTGCATCACTTATACAAACATCTAGTATCATACCATATATGGAAAACTATGAAATGTAGGTCACAGTGACCAGTTTTGTTGTAAGACTGATATTAAGAGATGCATACAATTATTTAAGTTTTTTTATTCTGGTAAAAATATCATTAATATGAATAGAACTTGAAAAATAAACTGAAAACATGAAATTAAACCAAATCTGTTAAATATGAAATGTGTATCAGTTACCAACTTTGTGATGAGGGGGTGGCATTCATGACGATGCGTCCACTTAGCAAGTTTCATGACTGCAGATGTAACAATATTTCTACAGTGCATAAAAAAACTGAGCTAAAAAAAATCTTAACCAAGAATGTACAACTAATATACAAACTTAGTCCCCTCCCAATGGGGTAGGTACTATGAAACCCACATCACAGTATTGCCCAGGAAGAAAATGAAGTTGAGATTCATTTAGATGGTACAGATGCAACACAATAAATATTCTGAACAACAATGTCCTGAAATCTGTGTTCAGGTTCAATTCTACATTAAGAATGGACCACTAACAGTATGAATGTCTGTATGTTATGAAATTAAATACTTCTCAATGGGATATTAACAAGATCCAATCACACACTTTCATCTACAGTAAAGACTGATTGTAATGTATCAAAGGGGACTGGGATATTAAAATATTTTAACAGATAAATATTATCCAAATTTGTGTTTTTTTTAAATATTTTGTTCTTGGTCATGCTGATGAGATTTGATATACATGTGGTAAACAATTTATACTTACATGATTTCTGTCAGAACTTGCATGAAATGGTAATGAAAATTTAACAAAACAGCACGTATTTTATATAAATATGTTACTGTATCATGAAGAAGATAATATAAACCAGTAAGCTATACCCCCTGATGAGAGTGTCAAGTGAATTATAAATAACTTTTATGCAAAAATGTCTTGCTCAATAATTTAATGATTGCTAAATTAGTCCTTTAATTATACAGATGGAAAAACAATTGTTCATAACCATGTTTTCCTTTAATCTGAGATTTGTTGATGATAAGTTTTTCAATGACTTGGAAATTCTGTGTCTAAAAATACATTTTCTTTATTTCTGACCAGCAAATTTCTAACCATTTTCACAGCAAACAATATTCAAAATGAACATGGAAAGATTTACTTCAAGTAGACTGTGCTACTGTCCTTTTCCTTTGCCTACATGATACCTGTACAATACATAAAAAAGACCCAAGAAAAACAAGATTGCTACAGTTTATTATTTTCGAATGACTGAACTGAATACAAGCTAGCAGTGTCACTAGTCTGGATTTATCTGAAGCACACGGTCAATGATCATGGATTGAAAAGATAAGAAGATCAAATATTTAACAAAAACACTGCTGTATTTATTTCCAAAGTAAGCATACAGGAAGAAAAATGGAGACTCAAGTTTGAGAAGAATGGTTAATAAATCACACTAAATCATGGTATGGAAAGCCTACAGCAGGGGAGGTTGATAATGATTATGTGTTTGAAGTTTCACGAATAAACAAGAAATGAGTAAGGATATACTTTTTGACATGTTAGAGGAATGAGGCCCCAAATTTTCATTTCTGGAATGAACGATGCATGTTTGCATGGTTTGTCTGCCACACATAAGTTTCCTCCTTATATATTGCAATTTCTCATAGAGTGAAAACCCTTCAAATGTAAGGACAAAACATTTAGAGTTTTCCTTCTCATGTGGTACATGCTTGTCTTCAAATAAAAGTGATTCTTACTGAATAACTTATTAATTACAGAATGGTGCAATTTCTGACAAGTCAAGCAAAAATTCATGTATCCATCATTTGTGCACCATTTTTTAAATTAGAAATACATGTATATTAAAGCAGAAACTGATTTTCAGGTCATAACATTTTGTATAGGTAAGGCTGGGACTAGAATTACATATGGATTGGTACGTAAGTCCTTTTTGGACATAACATTTTGGACTCCCTGCTGATGTACAAAAGAGGCCCAGAGTCACCACTTGAGACTAAGAACTATCAAAGGTAAAGTGTTATACCAGTAAACAATACTATTTGTCTGTCTCTTGACTGCATATAAAACCTATATAATCCTTATAAGTCAAGTCCAAATGCAAACAACAAAGGCCCTGTTCTGTCATTGCATAATGCACTGGCAGTTCAGGGTCTATGCTATCTCTTCTACTGATTACTCCTAAAAAGCTGCATAGCCCCAGATCTGCCAGTGCATTGTGCAATGGCAAATCAGGGCCTATGCTATGTGTTTGCATTTGGACACGAATTATAAGTGTTTATATATGGTACCTATGAAATGAGGTTTCCGAATGTACCATTTGGTGTTAACTGATTGATGGGACATTCTTTTTTTCCTCATTTTTATTCTGAAATAAAATCTTAAAAGCCAAGTTAAAATGAATTAATGGAAAGTTTAATACTTTCTGTACAGCAATTTCCATTCGAAAATAAATTAGTGACATGAAATCAGATGGTATCAAAATGATCTCCAAATCTTGTGTTGCTGTTCTTTTTAATTTTAAAAAAGTTGAGAAATTAAAATATTCTAACAAAAGTAATATATTTATGTTTTCTAATGCCTGTAGAACACAGCAGCACAAATTTCATTTCTCTATTACAGATACAAAAAAAAATCAAAGTGTTTAGGAAAATGGGCATTGATTGGTGAGCAAATTTTTCAGTCAACTCAAATATACCTTTTTTAAATCAAAATTTAATTATAACCAGTAAATGTGGTTGAAATTGCAATGGTACACAAACATATCTTTTACAAATGTAATGATTCTTGTAGAATACTGGTAAATAAATAAATAAATAAATAAATAAACAAATAAGGACAGTGTGGAAAGCAAATAGGTACTGCAAGGTAATATGTCATGTGCCTGAAAGCTCTTGTGACATGCTGGGAGGAAAATAATATCCCTATATAATTCTAGTCCCAGGGTAATATAGGATAAGGGCTGACAGATAAATATCAGTCAAAATGCTAATATCCAATAATGTAGGATATACTTTCATGTAAATTCACCATTTCCAGCTAGATGTTTGCTTGCAAACACAAATACCTGCACCAAATGGATAAGTGGCTCTAAACAATATGTCAAGGCGACCTACTTTAGGCTTGGTTGAGTTTCTCTCTTTGAGGTACACACCAATCTGAATGAGTGTAGGCAAAATAAGGTTCAAGATACTGGGTGTGTAATAAACAGAAAGCTGACATAAAAAGTCATTCAAGCACAAAAATTATGTTACAACAATGGAGTTTCTGTTTGGTTTAAGGTACTAATCTGAAATGCCTCATTCAAGCCAAGTTTCATGTGCCTAGGGGAAAATGAATCCACAATATAGAGGGCTTAACAAATAGAAAGCTGACAATACAAAAGTCACTAAAATCTGAAAATTAGGTTACAAAGAAATAGTTTTTATAAGGTACAATTACACACCATGATAAAGGTACATGTAAGTTTCCACACTGATATTTTTCATAAGTGTAAGTGAAATAGGGTCTAAGATACATTTCTCCCACCAACAGGGTTTATAAACACTGTCCAAAGCATAAGCAAGGGCACTAGATAGCAAGGGAGACAATATTTGCTTAACACTCTTGTCCTACATAAATATTGGTACACTGTAAAATGAATTTTAATATTGGTTTTTGTCACATTTTTTTAAAACTCAAATACCCATGATATATTGATGGCAGACTTTTATTATAAATTAAGTTTACAAGCAGTACTCATAAACTCGTGCATGAGTCAAGTTTGAGTTATTTCCCTTAGAGCATCAAACCGTGTGTATTCATCGCAAGCAAACACAAATAAACAAAAGTTTTATACCTTGAATTAAACTCATAAGAAAAGGAAGCCAAATGCATTCAAATGGTGTATTCATCAGAAGCAAACACAAATTAACTAAAATTTCATACCTTGAATTACACTCATCAAGAAAGGAAGCCAAATGCATTCAAATGGTAGCACTCATTAATTCTTAAATATACCAATTTTAAATGTTGACACTTCTTTGTTCATAAGGTGGTTGCACTGTTCCTGAAGAGAAAAAATATGTATATTTTATTAGAACTTGCAAGTTTAAATAAAAATCCACAGATTAACAAATTCAAATACCGAGATGTCAGCAATGGGTGATTTTAGCAGGTGTTACTGTGATGTTGGCAACTATCCAATGCTGTAATCAGCTGTAGGCACCTAATGTTGTATCACTGCATTGTATATCAACAGTTCCCAAATAAAACCCAGCTAACCACTTAGTATTTAATTAGCATCTCATGGAAGCACTAATTAGCACTACTGTGACAGTCCACTTATTCATTGCACGTTTCAATCAACTTCTTTAACTGGCATTTATTTTCATATCCTTTTGCCACTATTAGGCATTTACCAACATTTTCAATGATCAGTATTTTCCAGTACTGGTATATTGTGGTTTTTTTGGGAATATTTGTTAAACAACCAATGCTACCATTTTTCATGAATTTCACCATTCTTCAAATCTAACTAAAGTTTTGATGGAGTGTATGTGGGGTGTGTGTGTGTGATTAGGATTTTTAACATAGCTTTAACAATTTTTCAGTCATATCACTATGATGTCTGCAGTGTGGCAGTTTATAGTGATGTCTAGCACCGGGGCATCATGCCACAGACATGTAGCATGATGTCCCACCCAGTCACATTATCCTGACACCAGGCCAACCAATCCTAATACTAACCTCTTAATGCTGAGCGCCTAGCAAGGCAGCTGTTAGTAACATTTTTGTAAATCTTTGATATGACTTAGCCGGATGCTCTAACCTCTAGGCCACCAGAGTGGTTAAAGTTTAAATGGAAAGAAATGATTTGTAAAAAAAAACTATCTGGCATTAAATGTTTTTTTCAAACAAAAATCAGGTTTAAATGACATTTATATATTTGATTTAGAATTAAGAGGTACCACCTCTTCATTCAGTCACCGACGTTGCTCATAATTCCATTCTTTCTCGAGAGTGCTCCTAAAGTAGAGATGGCATACATTAAATAATAATAATAATAATAATAATAATAATAATGAGGACTTTGTATAGCGCCTAATCTTTAGAAGCTCTAAGCGCTTTACAACATTAGACAACACCTATAAGATAAAAAAACATAATAATATTATTACAAAAACAAACACCATGAAATTAGAAAAACATTAAAAAATAAAAAACATGCTGAAAATATTTCAGGTAGGAAACATTATTAGGTCTTTAAGTTTGTTCTTGCAGTCGAAATAAGCGAGTTTTGAGAGCCCTCTTGAATGTGATCACTGTGTCTTTGTGTCTAAGTTCAGTGGGCAATTCATTAAACAAATTTCATTAATGACTAATCTAATAACAAAAACATTAGCACATGGTGGACAAAATGGTTTGATTTCTCTGTTTGATGGAGAAATTGCATGCTGCATCATCTGATGAAATGTTGACATTATCTAGCTTTAATAGAACCTAACCATGTTTAGAACAAATATTTTGAAACTTTTTTATTATTCAGATGATTTGGCATATATGACTCTTTGCATGTAAAAGCAGCACTGGGGCTTTAAAACAAATGCTACAATACATAAAGTTTCTTATTATAATTTGTGAATTTCATGAAGATAATTTAAAATGTCGGCAAACTGTTTTTATGATTAAATTAGCAATATATCCAGCTTAATTTTACCAATCTTAATTGTGACTTTTTTAAGGGAAGCAAACAGAAACAAAATACATGTAAAATAAACTCTACATCTGCTTCCCCGTTATAAACTACTCTGCAAGATATCAGAGCAAAATTGAAGGAATGCTGATGACACAGTCACAAGCATGGATGCTTGGTCACATGGATCATTAATTTGGAATCACAATGATTTTGGATAAGAAAAATTTTGGGATTATATTATTGATACTTCAAAAGACTGTTAGTACATAACTACCCTTTAGGGGACTTGGAATACTACTGGAATTCAGTTGGAACATTACACATTTGGACTAAACTTACAGGGCTATTTGGGATTTCATTCAATTAAATTTTTTCACTTCGCATTTTTTGGAAATAAGTTACTTGTTGAATTTTACAAAATTTGTCAGTGTGTTACTTAATATAAGACAGCAGAGTTGTAACAATGCAAATATTATCTAACTGACCTAGTTTTTGGTATGGTTCATTGTTTTTTGTCAAAATTTATGTACATACCAATTTCATGAGTATTTATTAAATAGGGTCAAAGATAAATAAGCTGAAAATACAAAAGTAACTGAAGTGTGCAAATGAAGTCAAAGAAAAAGTTTTTGTATAGTAGTTAAGTCATTTTCATAGAAATCATACCAGTTTTCACAAGTGCTGGTGAAACTGAGTTCAAGATAATACGTGTGTAATAAAGAAACTGCTGAAAAGAATAAATCATTCAAGCATGTAAATTAGAACCCATCCACATACCAACTTTTGTACTAAGTGTAGTTAAAATTGGGTCAGGATAACATAATGAACTGTTCAGGGGTCAGGATAACATAATCAGCTGTTCAGGGGTCAGGATAACATACTCAGCTGTTCTGGGGTCAGGATATCATAATGAGCTATTCAGGGGTCAGGATAACATAATGAGCTGTTCTGGGGTCAGGATATCATAATGAGCTATTCAGGGGTCAGGATATCATAATGAGCTATTCAGGGGTCAGGATAACATAATGAGCTGTTCTGGGGTCAGGATAACATAATGAGTTGTTCAGGGGTCAGGATAACATAATGAGCTGTTCAGGGGTCAGGATAACATAATGAGCTGTTCAGGGGTCAGGATATCATAATGAGCTATTCAGGGGTCAGGATAACATAATGAGCTGTTCTGGGGTCAGGATAACATAATTAGCTGTTCAGGGTCAGGATAACATTATGAGCTGTTCAGGGGTCAGGATACCAGGTTAAGTGAGCAACTAAGTCACCTAAAAATGTCAACTTCACCTTCTTCTGTTATAAAGGCAAACATAACTCCATCCTGTCATATTTTTAAAGGTACATTTAGTGACCATAAGCTTTGAGATGATCCATCACCTTAGCCAGGTTAATTTTAGTGTTGTGTTGTAGGCAATATGTAGGCTTCCAGCCATCAAATACCTGCTGTTGGTATCAACAGTGCCAATAAGCTCTTGCACATTCACAGGCAAGCATTTTGATGGCTGATAGACCATTAAACCCTTTCACAGAGTAAGTTGACAACAGACCATTAAACCCTTTCACAAAGTAAGTTGACAACTAATAGACCATTAAACCCTTTCACAAAGTAAGTTGACAACTAACAGACCATTAGACCCTTTCACAAAGTAAGTTGACAACTAATAGACCATTAAACCCTTTCACAAAGTAAGTTGACAACTAATAGACCATTAAACCATTTCACAAAGTAAGTTGACAACTAATAGACCATTAAACCCTTTCACAAAGTAAGTTGACAACTAAAAGACCCTTAAACCCTTTCACAAAGTAAGTTGACAACTATAACTGCCTGATCTACACAAGTTATTCCTGTGATGCCCAAGTGTTAGACATCATTTTAAACTGCCACATTGCAGACATCATAGCAATATGACTGAAAAAATTGTTAAAGCTACATAAAAATCCAAATCACAAACACATACACTCTGTCTCACACACACACACACATACAAGAAACCAGGATACAAGTAGGCAGTCTAAAAAGCTGGTGGTCAACATCAAGGGAAAAAACTGAACCAAAGTCTACCATTTCATACATTTTGCCTTGAACCTGTAATTAGGAAAGTGGTCAGAGATTTAAATTCAAGAGTCAATAATTAACAAGGTTTAGAAAACTGCATTACTAATGGTGGTACAATAGATATTTCATTATGTACAGAGACATGCAAACAGAGTAAATGAATATTATATTCCATACGCTTCATTTTGTGGACCATCATATATTTGGGACTAAACATGTGCCATTATTATTATTATTACTGCCATAATACAGAGAGAGAATTGTGTTATTATCTTCATCATTAAATGCTGCTTATGACCAACACAGAACTTTGTAACTATTTTTTGATGAACTACTGTCATGGTTGTTTAGGACTTATAAGAATCCATTTTATTTGCAAATAGCATTTGCAGAAATACAGCTCATGTTCAATTCTCCAAGTTTTATACAAAATCCACTTCTCCCTGCCATTAAATGGATTATTCTAAAATATCAGTGGTATTTCATATTCACTACATACATACTCCACATTGCTGTATACTGCATCAAAGTCTGTGGACAAAAAGGTATGGAATTTTTTTAATAATTATTCTTTCATATACTCCATGCTAAATGGTACATGCTCCTAAACTGAAAAAAATGGGACATTACTATTATCAGCATAATATTTTAGCCACTTCACAATCCGAGTACCACTCCCACACACCTGTACCAATGCAGCATTACCAATAGTCAATAGATGAATAGAATTTTTAAGTCTTTCTCAGCCTTATTTATTGTCTATGGACTGACATCTGAGAAAAGTAATTATTGCCTAGAAAGCTGTATTATCACGGTACTTAATACTGTTATCAGCACATATTAAAACTGTTTTGCTATTACTGCATATTTATAAATTGTAAAGTTTCAATGACTTTCCCTCTCTTTATTCCTATAAAAAGCTTTGTCAATCGAAATGCATAAATGTAGATTAAAAAAAGCATATTGTAGCTGACCCAGATGAATGTACCATGGGAAAACAACTCTACATTATCACAGTATTTGCCTAACTTAGGTATGGTAGCACACACACATTATAATAAACATAAATTGCAAGGCACCTATAAGAAAGAATGTCCAAGCTTGCACTGGCAGAATATTTCCACAAAAAAATAATAGGATACAATGATTAAATCAAACACACAAATGTAATTACAAACTAAAAACAATTTTTTTTATCTTTATGTGAATTTTAAATGCAATGTGAGCAAAGAAATAGACTACATAAAAATTATTAATGATATTATTATTGATATATTACTGATTTAAAGAAAGCTTAATTGTTTTTCTATTTATGTACAATAAGTATCATCAAAAGCAAATTTTGTCACGTTTGGTCCATACTGGAAATCATGGAATGAAATTCCATATGCAATCTTGTAAGGACATGTACGTCGCATCAGTCACAGGAGTCTGATTTTTTATCAATAAAGCACGACGAAATCTCTGACAACATGAAATCACCTTATTGGTACTATAAACTAACACAAGGAGTGCAAGCATGACCAGACCCTCCGCTTGATTCGACTGGCCAAGTGGTCTAAAGCGCTGTCCATTATGGATCACTGCCATCTCACCTCTGTCTGCATGGGTTCGAGTCTCGGATTCAGCCAATGTGGTTATGTGAGAAAGATTGCCAGTAGCTTCTCGTGAGTCAGTGGTTCTTTCCGGGATTTTCCTGGGTTCTTCATCCACCATTAATACTGGCCGCCATGTATAGCCTATCGTGTGCTGAAAAATGGTGCGAACCCTACAACTACAACTACTTGATTCGACTTTCCTCACATATATTTTATTGCTTTAAAATTGCAAGAAGACTGAAAAACTGCACATATCCATTCAAAAGACAGTAACATATAATAGCTCTGGGACGACCAATGCATGAATCCAATCCAGCAAATTAACCTTTATTTTCACCATTATGGTCACAAACCCTTTCTACACAAATCCATCAGACAGACGTAGCCCTTTCTATCAGTTTCTACCTTGCAGTAAGGATGCATTAAGGTCTAACAATCGTACTGAACACAGCGCAGAATCTGTGTTGTTTTTTAATTCTAGGGAAATATAATATTGTGGAATCAATCAATTAGTTGAATTTGCTCAGAATAATGAATGCAGCATGAAAATGTTATTTACAGTATTATATTACTACTATTTACAAAAGTTGTAAAGAAAATAATCTCACTCTGCACACACGTACATACATACATAGACATGCATGCATCCATACACACACACACACACACACACACACATACATACATACAGTTGCAAAAAGCATTTAGACTGTCCTCACATTGTATTCACATTAATCATGATAATTTTAGTATTTTGTGTTACCTGCCTCATCTCTCTGTTTGTCTCTCCCTATCACATACACACATCACCATTATCATCAATAGTTAATCAGAGGTATAAGGTATTAGTTCTCCTTTCCTCCTGGTTTTTTTCTCTCTCTCTATCATCATCATCATTATAAATAGTACATCTCTCAAGTATTATATTCTCTTCTTCAATATTAATTTCTGTTATGAAAAAAACTCAGTACAAACAACAAATCATATTACCAGGTAGCAACTTCTAGAAAGTCGATCAAACACATTTTTAAATCAACCGGGTCCAGCATCAGTCTAGGCTTTAATATTTGAAGTGTGATGACATCATCAACCATTATTTCTACGATATGAACTTTCAACTTGTACGGTTTACCCGTAATTTGTACGTTTTTTTTCTTTTTCATCAGCATATGGTCATACAATCATTTTGTACGTTTTTTCGAGAAAAAAAAATTAATGTAAATTTATTTATTTTTTCCATTTTGTGTGCATCCAGGATTCTTTGCAACTTCTTTTTAGCACGAGATATTCAGTGAGACTATGGTGTCCCAAAACAACCAATCAAATCATACTCAAAACCGCACTTTTCCTTTGATCATGAAATGAGTTTCATTCATGGTTCAACTCCAGTGTGTGAAGATCTTGTCGTTTATCACTCGGAGAATAGACGCTCACTCGGATTTCTAATATTGACTAACTACCTGTGTAGTATAATGTTTTCTCATATATTTTATATTATACATTATTATTTTATTATTTATACTTATTACTATCAAATGCATAAAGTTTGCATCAATTTTCATACTTTACTTAGTGTGACAATCAAATTGGTGTTACTGTAATTCGTCCGACTTTTCTGTGTGGAGATAAAGTTGATTTATTAAAAAATCTAACAATATACAAGTTAAAAATAAATGCTCTACTGATTTTAGCACCGGCATTTTATCGTGCTGTTATAGTTTTGAGTTAAGTTTGTCAGATAGGTAATGTAAACAGGAAGATGCACTGCCATAATGACAGACGTATTACAGATACTGAGTGATTCGAAAATATGTAACTGCCAATTAACATCAAGTTTGTGACCAAAATCGCACACCATATAGCAAATTCAGAAATTTTCAAACACCAGATATACAATTTTAATAGAAACGATCAACAGCTTACAAGGTAATAAACTTCCAGACTGCTGCTTTGTAACATTTGTTATTTCTAGATTTCAGTTTTTGGATAACTTCTGGCATAATATTTTGGGGTTTATGGGAACAAATATAAATTTGTAACATATTTGTAATTGGGAGATCTTCCTCTATCACATGTCAAATCTAAATTTTTAAATTATTTTTTTAATTTCTATCATCTAGTTGAAATATTCCATCCATCAAAGGGCTGAGCCTAACTCAAAGAAACACAAGCTTAAAGACACTGACCGAGGTCGTGGCAAGTTTCAGGCTGATTGGATTAAAGTCTTCCCTGGCATTGTAGATGTATCCAAGTTAGGATCTTCACATGCTTTTTGTAAAATAGTCAGTAAAGACATTAAAGTGGTGGTGTCGAGCATATATGATCTTGAGGAACACTTCAGGACAAAACTGCATGAAAGAAATTTTGAAATGAAGAAGGAAGCATTCATCAAAAACTTCTTTGCTTAGCCAAAGAAGGAAGATGATAGTGTTATAAGTAAAAAGAATGAAATAAAGTTTCAGAAATGTAAATAATTATGTAAATATGTGTCATAATAATTTGTGTATAGCATTTGTTGTTTTAAAACTGTTGTTCTTATATAATGTATGAATACATTTTTTCGTGTAAGGTTTTTTGGTCTTTGTAAGGTTTTTATTGGTCTAGCGTACAGGTTTTCATCTCAAAGGGTTGACACCTATGAGTACATGTTTCTGATGTGGAAATTTATATAAAGTTATCATATGATACAATCTGAAATAAAAAGCAAGTTAAGCATTTTATCTCGTGAAATTACGTTTCATGATGTTATTCAACCCATTGTAGAATGGGCTACTTCCATCTGATGGTTTTGTGCAGCAAGGGTTTGTGACCGTTATGGTGAAAATAAAAGTTAATTCTCCAGATTGGATTCATGCGATGGTTGTCCGAGAGTTATGCATTGGTATGTTACTGTCTTTTGGATGAATGTTTTTCAGTCTTCTTGAGGTTCTGAAGCAATAAAATATGCATGATAAAAGTTGAATCGAGCGGAGGGTAATGGGTCATGCTTGCACTCTTTGTGTTAATTTATAGTACCGATAAGGTGATTTCATGTTGTCAGAGATTTCGTCGTACTTTACTGATAAAACGTCAGACTCCTGTGCATCGGTATATGACCTATAATCATCAAACATCAGACGATACACTGAGTATATTTTTTAATCAGAGGCAACGCAGATATTGTAAATTCGACAGGTGTTTTGTATATGATGATCAACGGAATCGCATGCACTTTACAAAAAAAGTGATGTTCGTTGTTTGTCAGTGTAAACTTATAACAAATCTTGACTTAGAGGAAATTGTGATATTAACATATTTGCGTCCTTACTGGCTACAGCTTTACATCTGTAAACAACCGCTAGACGGCGCGTGACCAAAATTAATCGCTTTTGCCGGGATAATATAGAGCCCGCGATAATACAGCGTTGGAGTATATTTTTATTATCATAAACTGCGGTGTCACGACGCAATCTGTAAACGTATTAAAATACGTCCAATAACTGGATGCACTCTATTGTAGAAAAAATTAAAAAGAAGAAACTCAAACAATTCAAACTTACAGATTACAATATTTCAAACAATCTTGTTATCGAAACCATCTGGGATAAGCAATGGAAAATTCCACTTCCGTATACGGCAACTGAATGTTTGACAGTTAAGACGCTTATGTAGACGCTTATCTTTTTTACGCACAGTGTGAAAGATTCAAGCGTTTAAATACAAAAATGCATGGTATCGATCAATACTGTCAAATTTTATCCCAGATATCTCATTGTCTTCAACCAGCAAATTATAGTTCAACTCTGTGTGTGTGTGTGTGTGTGTGTGTGTGTGTGTGTGAAATCCTTAATTACAACTATGTAATATTATTCGACTATTAAAGAAACGTTCTTTTTCCACGTGAGTTTCACAGACTTCAAACTCTTGAAATATGATTTGGGATGGTTATAATGTATACTATGAGTCTGAGAGAAATAAGCAACAATATAAGGCTAGGACCGGATCTGCTGTTGGGGGACAGGGGTTTCCGCACCCCTCCCCTACAAAATGTACGTACACACAAACGTACATTCACTTGTCATTTTAAATTTGACCATATTTTTATTCTTGCGCACGCTTATTAGGTATTATGCACACTTTACGGAAACAGATACAGACTTTTGCTTTGGTGCCTTTTCTTCGAGGAAAGCCATCCCCACTCCCACACCCAACACTTTACCCGAGAAAGGTAGACGGAAGAAAAGAGTTAAGTGGTATATGCAGACACCCAATGATATGTCTTGTATTTTAGACTATCTTGCTAAAATGACCGCTCCGGTGGCATAGTGGTTAGAGCGTCCGCCTTGGATGCTGGAGTTCGCGGATTCGAACCCTGGCCGAGTCCTACCAAAGAATTACAAAATGTTACTAGCAGTTGCATCGCTTGGTGCTCAGCTTTAAGAGGTTAGTGTTAGGACTGGTCAACCAGGTGTCAGGATAATGTGACTCGCTGAGATATAATGCTACATGTCTGCAGCATGATGCCCCAGTGCTGGACATTACTATAAACTACCACACTGCAAACATTGTAGCGATATGACTGAAAACAATTGTTAAAGCTACGTGAAAAATCCGAATTAAACACACACACACACACACACACACACACACACTAAAATACGCGTTTTGTTGTGAAGATGTAATCACACAAAGCAGACTAACTTACCCGCGTTGATTGCATAGCATCTTTGCGTCAAATATTACATACGGACTGCTGACTAATCCATTCACTTCGTGTGACACATTACCTACTTTGCTTTGACTGGTGCAAAGTGTTCGCGGGTGGTTAAATTTTATCTGCGATCCCAGTGTATCACCGACAAATAATATGGATAGCTACGCTTGAGTCATTGCGTGGTCTTCCCTGATAAAGTTACTGGTTTGAGCTCCGCTTAATTTAGTACTGATATTGGTACCCCACCACAGTGGACCAAGTTGAGCTATGCGTAATTGGACTCGAACACTCTGGTAGTTTTTTTAGTAAATACAATTCATACCACTTATCTGAGCCATGTCTTTGTGGTTGATTATGCACAAATGCTTTAATATTTTAATACTCACTGGAAACAGCACTTCCAGGTAAAAGACAATAGCATATGTGGTTATAGATATGAGGAGTTGCAACACTTAATGAAGAACGTGATTATAAATTGAACACAGATGGTGAGCGATGTGAAAACTTGTAGCGTATATTACGTTTTGAAAACTTGAGAACAAACAAACGAATAATTGTAACCAACACCAAAAGAAAGGTACGTATATACACATTAAAGTTTTCACTAAAACATTATAAGATTTTTTACACTGTTTAATAATATCCACACAAGGATGCGAGACAAAGTATAAGAACGAATTGAATCATTTCTTCATAATTGCCACTGTCGGACTCAGAACCGTGGTTTTTGCGCAGCCTAGCAACATACCATTAATGGACTTAGGCTAAGTAAAAATCCTTATGTTTGTGCAATTCTTCCTCTCTAGATGTCACTCTATGCATCTAGGCTAAGTAAAAATCCTTATGTTTGTGCAATTCTTCCTCTCTAGATGTCACTCTATGCATCTGAGCAATCTATTCACATAAGTGTGACAATATTTACGGAGTTTGACTATTTAAATATACAGGATATGTAAATCACAGATTTGTATATAACCAATAAATGTAATGTAAACAAAAGAATTATTACTATAATCGTTATTACTATTATTATTAATGAGCATATTTTACGCATTTGTTACATTTCTTATAGCTTAACTTGTCAAAATGTACACAAATATTTGCAAGAAAATATATTAATTTTATAGAAGTGAATGTTGACTGAACCTGCACTCACACTTTGTTTTCTCAATAAATGATAAATCCGTCGTGCATCTGCCTATCATACAACAAGGATGCACCCATACGCTCACACATGTATGGCTCACATTAAAATATGGCGAGCACATGCTCCATCCTCGTTGAAAAATTGAGTCTCGAGTGCATATATCAAGTTTCTAGTAAAACCTATTCGATGAGCACTTGTAAAAATTATAAATTATTTATAACACAAAAAAATGGGTCAATTAGGTGAATAAACTATATAAGTAAGAGATTTTTCCGTAAAAGAAAATATCATAATGAAAGAAACAGTTACTCGCGAAACTTCATGACCTTAAGGATATTCAATTCTTATGATATAATATATCGAAAACAAAAGCATGCAGCAATCCACTTTCGAGGGCTATTACATCGATAAGTCTTTACCTGTGTGTGAACCATTGCCAGATCACACTAGAACGTTATACTGAGATATATGGCCCTTTGTTCAAATGTATAGGGCTAATAACAATAATTTCCTATTGAACCGGATTTTTGGGAGATCGTTTTTGTCAAGGAAAACTATAAAGAAACAAGCGTGACAAAGCACGTTGTCGCAAATATATATATATATATATATATATATATATATATATATATATATATATATATATATATATATATATATATATATAACTGCGTAGGTTCGAGTCTCGGATTCGACCAATGTGGGTATGTGAGAAAGCTTGCCAGTAGCTTCTCGAGGGTCGGTGGTTCTTTCCGGGGTTTTCCCGGGTTCTTCCTCCACCATTAATGCTGGCTGCCATGTATAGCCTATCGTGTGCTGAAAAATGGCGTTAAACCCTACAACAACAACAACAACAATATATATATATAATACATAAGTACATACATACATACATATATACGTACGTAGGTACGTACGTACATACATACATACATACAGGGGCCCCGAGTGGCCGAGTGGTCTAAAGTGCTCTTCGTTACGGATCACTGCCGTCTCACCTCTGTCTGCGTGGGTTCGAGTCTCGGATTCAGCCAATGTGGATATGTGAGAAAGCTTCTCGTGGGTCGGTGGTTCTTTCCGGGGTTTTCCTGGATTCTTCCTCCACCATTAATACTGGCCGCCATGTATAGCCTATCGCGTGCTGAAAAATGGCATTAAACCCTACTACAACAACAACAACAACAACAACAACATACATACAAACATACAAATATACATATCTTGTCCATTTTCGCTTCATAACTAGATAATGATTTGTCCAGGTAAGCTTGTATCAGAAATTTTACTATAAATATTTATGACATGAAGGAACTTGATATGTTAATCTGTGCGAGAAGTTTGTCGATTATACCTGCCATCACACTTCATTAACCTTGTAAGTGACAAATATGTTGTATATTTGTGTATCATGCTCCTAGAACGCATCGACAAATGACAAAAGATTGTAGCTCGTGAAACACCTGCCCTACCCACCTTTCCCTTAGTGGATATTACTACTGAAATTTTAAAGTCCATTTCGAAGAGTTTGATTAAAACATCGCATTTTCTTTAGTCCATTTTAAATCCAAATATCAAGATATTAATATTTGTAAAATTGGCTTTTTCATTATTATATAAACGCACAAAACGTTTTGCAAATTTACATACTGCTAAATAGAGAGATACACGGAGAAATGAATGTAACATTATGATTATATTGTTCTACTGAAGTTCATGTAGAGTTTTGAATGAGTTCCAATACCTAGACCAACAAGTTGTTTTCTGCCTGCTTTCCGCCACTGTCGTGTCTGAAACAAAAGGAAACAACTTCTTGGTCTATGGCAACACCACATATCCAAAATGCAGTTAATACTTCAAACGCGCTCTTGACACCAGGCTCCCTTGCACGAGTACCCAAGATCAAGCAACATTTATTATCTTATACAGTGACGTAATATCACATATGTCTATTCCAACACAACAGACCAGGTAAAAGCAGAAAATAATCACCCGTAATATTTAATTTACTTTCACTTCGAGCAGGAACGGAAATTAATCGGAAGAAAATGTTGCGAGTTTCGTCCCTTTAAAATGTATGATGTCCTATGTGAGCTATAATACTGAAAACAGGAATACGGTCCAGTTTAATAAGCCCCAGAGGGTGTACTTGGTAAGAGTGAGCGGACTAGGTTGAACATGATTATACATAACGCCCTCAGACCGCACCGGTGGCCTAGGGGTTAGAGCGTCCGCCTCGGATGCGGGAGGTCGTGGGTTTGATCCCCGGCTGAATCATACCAAAGACATACAAAAATGGTACTAACATCTGCCTCGCTTTGCGCTCAGCATTAAGAGGTTAGTGTATGGACTGATCGGCCTGGTGTCAAGATAATGTGACTGGGTGGGACATCGTGTGACATGTCTGCGGCATGATGCCCCAGTGCTAGATATCACCATAAACTGCCACACTGCAGACATCGTAGCGATATGACTGAGATTTTGTTAAAGCTACGTTAAAAATCCAAATCAAACACACCTAACGCCCTCAAAAGAAGAACTATTTTCAAAGCCATCCCAGTTCACCTCAAATCCTTGTTAAGAATCAGTGACAATTAAGTATAGCTGGAACACAAAATAGAATGGCCAATATAAGAAAATATAGCGCCGACGTCACGGTGCACAATCAGTACCAAAATAATCGATAATATGTTGATGGTGGTTTCTAAGTATTAGTAAAATAAACCATTAATGAAAGTCTATTATGTTTTATATAGTGAGCTGCCGGATCTCAGACTCGTAATCCAAAGGTCATGGGATAGATACAAGCTTGTTTGCTCGGAATGATAAAGTAAATAAAAACAATGCTGAAAGTGTAATTTAAAAAATAACCAACCTGTTTTAGCAAGTATATTGAATACAGCATGGTATTTAAATGATCTGCAAATGATACAAGCATACAAAACAGAAAGTAGTACAGGAGAGTAAAAGAGTTCTGAAAGTGAGGATTTAAGTTTATCGAACTGGTCAGCATGGATTAATAGAATATTTACACCGAAATAGGCAACTAACTAGAATGATAGCATCCTAAGTTACCATATTGGCTGAAATAAATAAAATTTTCTTTCAAATCTGGAAATGATTCATTATGAAATAATGTAATCATGCACGGATATTATGTATCAATGAGAAAGTTTTGTAGTACCAGAATTATTATTATTATTATTATTATTATTATTATTATTATTATTATTATATGAAAGTATTAAAAATGGTTAGCAAAATTAACAATGCCATTTTTGTTGTGGATGTAAAAGCAATATCTCCCATCCTTGCCCCGTGTTTTCACCAGCGATATAAATAACCTATCCACAACGTTCTACACAAAGACCAAATGGACTCAATTGACATTATACGTTTTAAAAGAGTTGCTGTTCCTGATATCGAGCGCTGAAAACCAAAACGAGGCTATCACTGCTAGTGAATGTTATTTATATTGACATGGATGTAGAGACCTGCGTTGGAAAGAAGTCTGAATAATATCATGACATCGTGTCTAAGTACTTAGAGTATTCAGCATTAAACATTCAACATTCAATATATATATATATATATATATATATATATATATATATATATATATATATATATATATATATATATATATATACATATATACACACACACACACAGAACAATCATCAATAATCATCAATAATCATCATAATCATCATCATCATCACCACCATCATCATCATTCCCAATATGTTGATAGAAATAATAAACAAGACACACAGCCAAGCAAATGAAAAATATTAAAAGTTTATTATAATGTATTTTATCTCCTTTTGTACCAATATAAGCAAGTTCTTTTTAAGTTTTAATAATATTTGTCAAATTCTATTTGGAGGTACGGCTTTTAAAGCATGCTTAGAGATATGGAGTGTAAAACAACTTTATCAGTGGAAAAACAATCACTATCCTTGCATATTCAGAAGGCAGCAACCTCCACCCCCTCAACCCTTTCTGTTAAACTTCAATTTAAAATAAAATTTCCCTTAGCCCCATTAGACAAACACCAATTTGTAGCCTGTAGCGAAATATAGTAGTCTCTGACTAACAGACTAATGTTCTTTTCAAACCCTGAAAACGTATTCATAGGCCGATTTTCCGAATCCTGGATCTAAGTCTGACAATTGTATAAACAATTTTAATTTAAAATTACCTTATTATATTATTTTAATATTTTAATTTATAATGCCAAAAACTATAGAATAATTTTATTTTAAATTACAATACCAAAATTATAGAATAACGTTTTTATTAAATTATTCTTTATTTTGTTATTTTAATTTAAATAAAATTATTATATTGTTTATTATTTTAATTAAAATAACATTATTTTATCTTTTTAACTGTGAGGCGTACGTTTTTCGGCAAATTTGGGCGTAGGTACACGACACCAGCATATCTGTTTGTCGGCTGACACTAATAAGATTTAAAATTTCATTTAACTGTTTGACGGTTAGACACTGGAAAAATCCTCTGATCTACAATCGATATAATTCTCACGTTCTGACATTTTGATTTGTTTGTAATTCTCCCACCAGTTAGCGTCTCGTTTTGGACTTTCTAGGTTTTGCGAGATAACCCGAAAGCGTTATTATCAGGTATTGCGGAACTGGTCTATTGATAAATGCAATTGGTTCCTTGCCACGTCCTTTTGTCTGTCTTCATCGGCATCAGATTGTCCTGACACGTTAGATATATATCGTATTGTTAGAGGTGGGTCGTTGTCACGTCCCCCCTACGGAATCATTCCTAACCCCAGAGAAGGACGGAGAGTTTAAAGGTTAAATAGCTCTGAGCCCCCAGTCAGTAAAGCCGAGGGTCTAGGTGTTAATACATACAATTTATAAGGTGAAAGGTACAACAACTTAATCAACTATATCACGGTATTTCACAATTACAGGACAATTTTTCAATGCAATTGCTTCCAACCAATCCACGACCTATCCAAACTGCCAATTATTTCATACCGCGAAATTAAGGGTGAGAGGGTTTCCTTCCCGTGTCCCTTCTATGTTAGTCATCTGTAACTTCCGCCTTGTATTCCTTTCCGGCTGTCCTTGTTGGTACTTCCGGTACCATCGTTTCCGTCTCCGGCCCACCTTCCTCGCACAACTGCCCATCTCTACGTGTTCTCCATGTCTTCTCCTCTCTAGAAGGGGTGTACAATTGTGCCTCCTTGATCGAACACAGGAGAATTAACACACTCTCATAGATCTTTCATCAGTATAATGGCAATTAAATCATTAGGTCAACTCATTCACTCGCATCTAAATATATCACACATAAAGGTTATAACAACAACAATAATATCACGACTTCTGATAGATGCTTACGTATCCCTAATTCTCTATGTAGTAAATTATCTACATCAACAATATTTCTACGCATTTTCTACCTTACAAATTATAAAAGACACATACATATATAAATGCCTAATTATACATGCACAAGGAAACAAATGCATAACTCTGTACACACCACACCTATATATTCAAATACAAACAAGTACAAGGTCTAACTACTCTCTATTAAAATCAGTTCTGCACCACGATTCAACATCCTAGTATATTACACCGTCCACTTCAATTTTATCCTATGAACTACATACATTAATCTTGAATATTACTAATTCGCTATACACTACATTACGACATGTTGGTAATTCAGCTATACATGGAAGATTACATTTCTACTAAATTAAATGCACATAATAACGTATAAATGTTACGACATCTAGTTAGGAAAGTGAGACAGATTCAGGCGAATATATTTTACCTCAGAAGCCTTTGTTCCAATCTTGTTTGAAGTTCCTAGAACTAACACCCAGCCCTTTTTAACGAGCGCAAAACAGCGGCACTCGGAGTGCAGTCTAGTCTCTCCGATTTCTCTTTGATATGCCCCCTTCAATGTTCAGACGTGCACTGATTATTTCACAATGGATTAAACAGATTAATGTCTGTCTGCGTGAGAAACCCACCCCAAATTCGATTATCTTAGTTCAGATTGGATTTCTGTGGTCTCTTTGGAAATGGTATGGGGTGGTATCCTGAATTTGAAGTTAACGCAATGGCTAATTCACGGACATGTATTTTCTTTGTTTTAGGATCGGTCTAAAGACGTAATATTATATAACACGTATTGACATTACCCAAAGTACTTTGAATTATGAATTCTATCAGAAGACATTTATAAACATGAGCAGGAATTGTTAACACATTTTCTCACACAACGTGACAATCGTATTATCTGATTTTTTAAACAATTTATATTAATCAAGGAAAGAAAGACGAAAATACAAATCATGCAACATTTGTACTGAGAAAAAAAACCCACCAAAACAAAATCTAAATCAATGAGTTAGAACTAAAGCTGAAATAGAAAATAACAGACAAATGGTGATGGATTAAGTCCAGAATTTGACATGTCTCCACGACCGCGTATAAATGCGCCGTACTGCGATTATACGGTGCTAAATAGAAATTTCTCTTTTAGTTATTTGTAACTATGACAGAATATTGTCTTCCAATAAACCACTCAGACAAAACACTTATTCCTTCGAAGCTTAGTTGACATCCATTTAGTACGTACGCAAAACCTGGCAAAGCTTGACTCCTCCCCCTCCCTGAACACATGCGTACTTTTTTTTACACACCCCTTACCTGCATCCGTACGCTTGACGCACACACTCCCACCCGAATTCTATAGAACGGTCCATTTTTAATCCACGCAGAAACGACCAATGATTAATAATATTAACATGTTTAATAAAACAGTTAGTCCACCGACGTTGAATGTCTGGTTACATCAAACAAATAAGCTGCGTAACCTTTAAAAGTTTGTCTAGTGTCCGCTAAAATTCAAAGGTCAACTGAACTCAGCCCAGCAAATTATTATCGAGGTTTCACCCCTCCACCCGTTTCCTGAGCGTATGTACATTATCAGTACCCCCTCATACGCAAGCGTATGCATTTGTGTTACCCCCTCCCCCCATTCCCTCTCTATGCGTGCGTACTAAATGGACGGCCGCTTAGTCTGTATGATGGACGAATTTAAAAATCTAGAATTTTGTGTGATAATACACTGTTCGACACCCAATTGAAAATAATAAAAAAAAATCTTCCGTCCACTACTATGATGTGTTAGAAGAGAGATGCCATGGTAAAATATAGGAGTATTAGCTCATTGTGAAAGTGATTTAAGACTGCTTGACCGTTGCTGCCTACAGCAAAGCGTTAATCTGTTTTAAATGATAACCGAACCATATAAATCTCTTCACTTGTCGAGGCTGATTTGTTTAGAGAAAGACAAACGATAATCGAATCACACAAAAAAAAACCTTTTCATTCTTTGTGGCTGAATTGAATTGAAAAAGACAAATGATAACTAAACCGTATAATCTCTTTACAATCTGTATTCGATTTGTCTAGAGAAAGACAAACGATAACCGAACCACACCTTGTGACTGATTTGTCTACAGAAGGACAAATGACAACCGAAACAATTGAAACTCTTCACACCTTGTAGCTGAGTTGTTAAGAGAAATACATATATTTTCAAAACTAAACTATTCACTTTAGTAGTACTGATTATTATGCACATATTTTTTTATGTTTCATAATGCTTTGCTGGACATCTTTTATTTGTTAATTCCTGTGCTTTTGTTTCAACTGCCATCTTAAAAACTAATGATCTTACGAGATTGTAGGATTTAGCACGGCTTGTTACTTCATTTGTCTAACCTAGATAGCTAGTGTTGCCTAAGGATAGCCGATACTGCCTTCATATATCTAGAAATTGTATAAATTTAACAATGCATGTCAAAAGCTAGCACAATGACACAGAGGCGTAGCTGTGATATTTTGCGCCCGGGGACGAACTATAAAATTGGCGCCCCAGCCCCCTCCCCGTTTAATCACACTTTTGAATATTACCCTTGTTTACTTATTATAATGTAACGTTGTAAGCCTCATTTTGGCGCCCCTGTACCTTGGCGCCCGGGGACATATGTACCCCCCTGGCCCCCCCTAGCTACGCCTCTGCAATGACAAGTTGGAGGAATGTAGTTACGTGTATTTGCTGAAGCCTTACCAGCAAAGGAAACATTTGGCTAAAGTAAATTTAATTAAAGAGGATAGTAGATAAAAATAGTTTTATTTCGAAAGAGTGGAAAACCTTTAGTAAAATTTGAAATAAAAGTCTTGTACTAAACATTGATTCTATAGAGCGAGTGGTTCAACTACAGGCCAGCATGTCATTTTTTGTGGCTCGCGCTCATACAAAAAGTCACTTCTATAATATAATTTCTGTACTATATATCAGGTATGCCACACGAACTTGACATTTCGGTCCATGTAACCTACGCTGTTGAAATTTCTTGACCACCCTGATATAGAGGAAAACTTTAATTTATTACTTTTTTTTGGGCAATATACAAGAAACTGAGTTAATGTATTATTTACTCTCAGTGCCTGACACTATCTAAACTGATTTGACCTTCTATTAGTAGTAACATTGGATTTGTCTTCGTAACACATAGTACCAGAAATATTTTGCTCGAAAATTATCCTGAAAAGTTATTAAGTTTAAAACATTTCGTATTTTACTATATTAACAACTAATTATGAATAATAATACAGGAAATATAAAACTATCAACTTAATTATTTTTTAAAAACTACTGTGATGTCCTCTTGGGAAAACAAATACTGACAAGGGCACATGAAGGCCAAATATGTTGGCCTGCTCATGATCTGAAATGTGACTGTTTTGACGACGATTTATGATGGTTGAAATGGCTATTTGTGATGGTTGAAATGACTATTTGTGATGGTTGAAACTATAGTTGGTACAATTAAAAATAAAAAGAAGATACATTTTGGATATTTAGTGTTCAGATTACAACATTTTTCTTTTACCTTCTGTTAATTCATTGATGGAGAAATATATCGAATAGTAAAAGCTGCAGTAGCATAAAGAAATGTAAATAGCCTCGCACCTATCAATGTATGTGTCGGTGGCATGTTTGTTGACAAATTTGCATGTGGATGGATTTGGATAAGCTACGTACTCTACCTTCCTGATGTCATTTGGAAAATCTTGGCCTTCTCTGTAACGTGGGGAAAGAGACCTCTGTTGTAATTCCGCTGTCGATAACTATATTCGGAACTAAATGTTTTTTGCCTACGAAACTGAAGAGTTGAACAACCTGCAAAAATAAGCATCCCACCTCCGAAACTGAAGATTTCACAACCGATGTTCTCCAGTGAACATATGCAATTTCACGTTTTGCAAAAGTACACGATATAACACTCTTATGAAGAATTTTAAATATTACAATTTACAATCACTGTATACATTTCATTGATGTTACCAAATCACAACAAAACAAAGTAAAAGGGATCATATTTATAACTATTGTGCTAAGCCCTTAACGCACATACTTGTTCGCCCAAATAATCGGCGTAGGGATACTATCCAAATATTGGTTAGTAAATGGCAATATAAAAGTGATGGTGCAGAGTGCATTTACCACAATATGGCGGCGGAGGGAGACAGTCACAATCGCACCACTCTCAGAGTTTACTGTGGCAATGTGAAGCCGGGAACAAATGACCAAACTCTTAAAATTCTGGACTTGATGCAAAAGAAGTCGAGCGATGTTCTCATTGGCTTGAAGTGGCTGTCTATTGGTTCTCAACAAAGCTTCTTTTTTATCAGTGCCAAGTAAACGTACACAATATATATATATATATATATATATATATATATATATATATATATATATATATATATATATTCCGTATTTGAAATCTGGTTCTACAATCACTTACTAAAGCTTCAGTCGTTTTTCTTTCCTAACTTCTTTCACAGTAGTAAACTTTTTGGGTTGCCATTTTTCAATACAATAACACATGAGTTATATTATTTTGCCAAGTGGCTGACATAATTTAGTGTGCCTTTTATCAGTACCCGGCTGAGCATTGTGCGACATCAAGCTATCTTTTCTCATAAATAACATAACGGGCAATTTGTTAATTACTCTTTGTAAACATATTATCTCGAATTACTACCGTTTTAGTCAAACAAAATTCGACCATTTTCTTCTTGGAACTTTATGTGATATTAGTAAATGGACATTGCCGTGACATTATTTATGTCTGAATAAATAATATTGTTTTCTTTGTTTTGCCCAACCCCTTTCCAAAAGAGAGTAACTCCTGTGAAAAGTTTGGATCTTGCTGGCGATTGGCAAATAATCCATTGATGATATATGGATGTCAAACTGCTTTCGAATCGCCCAATAACATCCACATTAGCTCATGATACAGATCCATTCTCAAAATTTTCTTTGATACCAAAATTCCAACTGATGGCCAGCACCTCGTTGTCAATCTTATTATAGTATTAAGCTAGCCGGTCATCCGGGTATTTTTGCGCCATTCTTCATTCTGCAGCGGACAAAAAATGGCCCATATCATTACAGTATCATCAAATCAAGAGTCAAACCAGATTACAAATTGTACAATACTCTGTCCCTAGAACTATCACACAAATACCACTATAAAATATTTCGATGTTGACAAAGTATATCCCGCGAAGATGGGAGACGCATAACGAAAAGAAAATAGTCTTTACCCCTAGTGCCCCTCGAATATGGCTTTCTTGCATTTGAAGTCAAAATATTCGGTTGGTTTATGCGACATTTTTTTGTAATTGTATTCTGCGTGCATTATTAAAGTTTTTAAAAAAAAGTGTAGTTGTAAAGTAAATTTAAAAAAGAAACAAGATATGACGGAGAGAGTAATAATCTACATATGTATTTTATCCCTGCAGTTTTGGTTGTAGATCCTTGTAGTTCGAGACCTAACAGAAATCCGCTCTGGTCAGAGAGAGAGAGAGAGAGAGTCCGCCTCGGATGCGGGAGGTCGTGGGTTCGATCCCCGGCCGAGTCATACCAAAGACTTACAAAAAGGGTACTAACAGCTGCCTCGCTTGGCGCTCAGCATTACGAGGTTAGTTTTAGGACTGGTCGGCCTGATGTCAGGATAATGTGACTGTGTGGGACATCATGCTACATGTCTGCGACATGATGCCCCAGTGCTAGGTATCACTATAAACTCCACACTACAGACATCGTAGCGATATAGCTGAAAAACTGTTAAAGCTACGTTAAAAATCGAAATGCGTGTGTGTGTGTGTGTGAGAGAGAGAGAGAGAGAGAGAGAGAGAGAGAGAGTGAGTGAGTGTGAGTCTAAAAATAGAATCGATTTAACTGACTGTTCCCTGTTGAGATGTAACGTCCTTTAAGCTGTTGAGACAGTCAGAGAATAATACAAGTGTTTGCAAAAGCAACGGAATCCTTTCCGTTAAGGTAATTAGCAGACGATTTCAAGCTGTAGTTCATTATTTACTTGTTTAGATAACAAGCTGGCAGCTGTTCATATGCAAACAAACTTTTTTCAATGCTAGCAAGGTGTTCTAAAACAATAACAATAACCTTTATAACATGTACACTGACGGGGATCCTGTTTTCCCCTTACTATTATTGCATGTTTTATAATGTATATAATTATCCAAACAAATTTTTATAAGTAACCGTTAGGATACGTCAAGAAGAAGAGTTACCGATTTAATGCGTCGACATAATTTGAAGAATTGATGGCACATCTAGATTTATGTTGTCTTTGTTAGATGGTGTCACAATATAACAGCCTAATAACACAAACCTGTCATGTCTGCATACAATCGGCAAATCGTTCTGTTGACGTAAAACACGTCTTCGTCATCACATACGCCATATTATTATCACATGTAGACGACGACAGCTTAATACTTCCATACATTGTATGTGATTTTTTAAAATAGTTTTCAATCCCCCACCTCGAATGTTCTTGCACTGGATAATAGGAAATAGGAAATGGTACAGAGATAGATGTTCAGATAACATACATTCTAAACTTCCAGTTTTATATAATTTTGTTTACAACACTTATTTAGATTATCTTACTACGGTTGAATAATTCATATACAAGCGGTTTGTTCGTGACTGTGAAGGTTTTACTTTATAACCCGAGTCCCGTTATTGAAAACTTAGACTCACCCAAGGTGTGTTTTGAACAGGGTACTCGAAACCTTAAAGGGCTGTCGAGCATCGTAAAGGTTGACACAAATGTAGTCTCTTTGGGCTATCATCGTTTTTGCTATTGGACATTTATGGGAGAAATAATTGTCAGAGAACCTTCCGTAAAGAAAAATAATGCCTGTTAAATTCGTATTTAATTGAACTTAGTAACTAAATATAAACAGATATAAAAACTGAACAAAAGAAATATCGCTATAGTCCTAAGCAAAAAGATTTTCGACATTTTTTTTTTACACATCAACGCACGCTCCCTGCCTAAGTAAAACTATCCAATCAAATCATAAATGGCGTCTTGGTCACGTGCTAACATTTCGTGGCGTGCTGGCTGCTGATTTTAGGCAGCTATTCGAGCTGCGCCATTGTTCGAGTGCGGAAGGACAGACGCCGTTTAAGGGCGTACTGTCTAATTGTAACGGTTCCTGACAGTTTGAACCGATTATCAAATGAATAAGCATCAAAATGACGATCATCCTTTTTCTAATAGACACAAGTGCGTCTATGAATCAGCGTTCTTATATGGGGACGACCCTTTTAGACATAGCGAAAGCTTCGGTCGAAAATTTTATGAAGGTAATAAGAGTTTATTTCGTATCGCGGGAGTGATTGATCAGTTCTCCGAAAACAGGATTTAATTGGCTTCTAAGTCTGTGCTTTTATTCTTTTATTTAGATAAGGTCCCGCGATCCGAACAGCCGTTGGGACAGATACATGTTGCTGACTTTTGAAGATCCGCCTGCAAATATCAAGGTAAATCGCACTTGCCGACATGTTTTCAAAAATTTAATGATACATATCACTTTCTTGTAACATAATAGACGATTCTGGCACAGTGCTAGACGATTTCATAACTTTAAAACGCGATAAATGTTGAGCAAAAGACGAGCGACATTCCTCTTCACCTATCGCCATTTTCTACTCCAAAACTACTGGAGGATTGTGGGTATTATCAGCAAAAGGTCAATTATGTCAGTTGCATATTTAATTAGGTACAACTTGAGCAGCCAATGCAGTATTGCAGTCATTGATATGGTACACCACTGCAAAACAGTGCATTTGTCGATTTTAAATTATGGGAAATAGTTGGAAAAGACGAGTTTTTTCTGTTTTACATTAAAAATTTTAAGAAAAAATGTATCCATGTTGAAGTTGAAAAATATAATTTGTAGCTAATTTAAAAATCAGCACTATTGCTAAAGACATTCAGTACATTTCACCTTTTATGAGGTTACAGTTCAAGTCATACAGATCGTATAGGGGGATTTGTACTATTTTTGAGTAATATACGTAATTTTCTTTAATTTGATTACACCTGCCTTTAAATGCTTATTTTGCACTCATATATTCTATTTGTTTTAGAAGTTTATAAGAGAAATACATATGGCAACATAAATGTTAAAAGTATAGGATGTGGACATTTTTTATGAGGTCAACCTAAATGTGTGATCCAATACAAGCCAGAATAGCTGTGATATCTAAATGAAAGCGGTACATATAGTGAGAAACAAAAATGTGTACTACCCTGTTATTCATAATGATTAGACACGTTACCCTCTTTTCTTGACCCATATTAGTACTTGGATACCATGGTAAAAGTCCAGAGTTATCAATAACTTTTGTCCAGATGTTTTTAATAACGACATTTAAGGTGCAAAACTTTTAGTCTGGATTGAACTGGCTTTGGTTAAAATATATTAACATCTAATTTTAGACCAACAAATAATATTTGAGTAAATGCCGTACATGCATGACTATGTTGATATACTCTTTAGCATTGTCAGACAAATCATTACTTTACTGACTGGTTTGGAATGGTCAAAACAAGTTTCATGAAAGTGATCTTTTCCCACAAGTTTCATAAATTAATTTTTAAACGAAATATACAATTAATTGTAACTCAAGGTCAAAATGTCAGAGGTCAAGTTTACCTCAATAGTAACATATATTAAAAAAGCAATACCTGAATACCAAATGGTTCAGTAAATGTTATTGTCACTTGTTTCCATTATACCTTATGCAATACCAGTCTGTTGAGGGATATATGATTGTGGGATTCATGTTGTCTAGTATTTAGTACTATTTCTCAGCACAAAATAGGCTATACCTGTAGGAGGAAGAACCTGGGGAAACTCCAATAAGAATCATGGGAATGATCTTATAAGGCAAGTACTTTACAACACTCAGCCACTTGGGGCCCCTGTGGGGTTTATGTTAATTTTGCAAACAAATAAATGTGGGGAAAAAATGCAATTTTGACAAGTCATAACTTTGTTTCAGTAAATAATTGCTGCACACTGCATTATGATTAATTTGGCATCCATGTGTGTCTCCATTCTTGAACCCATTTGTCCATGCCTAGATTAACCTAAATGTTAAACATTCTTTGGGAGGTGTCATTGCTATTGTAATGAATGCCCTCGTTGAACCTTATGTTAGTTTAACATGATAACCATAGCCAGCTTCTTATAGTTGGAAAAGCTTATCCGTTTATATGCCTGCCAAATGATATCTGCTCTCTTATCCATTTATACATCTATCTGTTACATTTTTTGTTTCCACACAATAACTTGTTTTACACCATGTGCGGGGCCCCGAGTGGTCTAAAGCATTCTCCATTATGGATCATTGCCATCTCACCTGTCTGCGTGGGTTCGAGTCTCGGATTCGCCCAATGTGGGTATGTGAGAAAGCTTTCCAGTAGCTTCTCGTGGGTCGGTGGTTCTTTCTGGGCTTTTCCTGGGTTCTTCCTCCACCATTAATACTGGCCGCCATGTTTAGCCTATCATGTGCTGAAAAATGGCGTTAAACCACACAACAACAACACCATGTGAATTTCCCAGATTCTGTTGATGTCTCCATTATCCATATGGGGTAAGAAAAGTGCCTGCAGCTATTTAGGTCAAAGGTCAAGATATATGTGACTGAAATGGATGATGTTACAGTCCAGTAACTTGAGTTCTGCATCACAGACTTGGGCATTGTAGTTGGCTTGCACTTAGTAATGGAGAAACTTATTGATTTTTGGATCAAAAGGTCAAGATCGCTGTTATTGAGAGAAGACTTCTTTTTCTTAACATAGTAACTTTAGTTCAGGACCACATATGTTCACCAAAGTTTGTGGAGGGTTTACACTTAATATATGGAAGAAGCCTATTGGTTATGAAGTCAGATGTCAAAGTCATCTTGACTTGTAGAAAACTGCCTTTATATTTTGTTTTTTCTAAATTTTGTACCAGAGTAAATTCCTGGGTTAAAAAGAAGCCTTTAAATTTGTTAGTCTGGAAAGGGTCAAGGTCATAGAGACTGGTTGTCCCAAGTCAACTGCTATGGCCTAATGCCATCAAAGCAGATTGTTTAACCCTGCATATAATGCATTATTGATTTTACCCTTGTTTCAGTGGAGGGGAAATTTTTTCTCCAGTGTTGTCATTTATAGAATGTTAATAATGATGTGAAACTGATTCAGGATATTAGTTTTTTTTTAGTACACTTAAAAGAATCATTTTGGTACACATTACAACATTATTATATACGAGATTTAAAAGGTAGGACAAATGTAACGTGTAAATAGTCTGGACTAGAATGTCCATACATGTGTCTCACTGTGTTGTGGGTTTAGCACCATTTCTCAGCACAAGCTAGGCTATACATGGCTGCCAGTATAGCTGTTAGATGAAGAACCTGTAAAAACCCGGTGATAACCTCCTACCCACAAGAAGCTACTTGAAAGTTTTCTCACATACTCACAGTAGCTGAGCTTAGAACTCAAACTCAAACTCTTTGGACAGAGGCGATATGGCAATGATTGGTAAAGGCGAGTGCACCAGGACAAGCTCAAATTAGGCTGAGACAAGCTCAGGTTTGCATAACACTTTTCCACAGGCAGTAACCAAAAAGAAACTTGAGGGAGGGATACAAGATTCAAACATTTTTAATATTGGTACAGACCTGCCAACCCTCATGATTTTGGCATGAATTTCAATACTCTCGATAGTGATTCACGCCACATGCAGAAAAATCATGAATTCCCCAATTCTCAGTCAAATTAAATCAGGAATAAAATAACTTTATCCCGTTATGTACTATTCCAAATAAACGCAGCGGTCACGGATGGCAATAATGGTCCTGTATTTGCTAGTCATGCTGTTAGTAGAACTATATCCAATTGCTACAGTTTGTCCTGTAGCAAAGGTTGTAAGGTATATAATCTATATGTACAACGGAAGTTTTCCAAATGTTCGTGAACAAAACGGGGGCCAAACTGATTTTTATAAAATGGCACATGTACATACTTGTAGCAACTGTAATTTTTTGTAGGCAATCATTAAACAAAGACAGCTTATTAAGGTTTATGTATTTTTTTAGATAATGAAAGATTAGCATCTATCGTAATTTGCTTGAGTTTATATTTTGCCGCACATGCACTGACACCACCAATCATTAATCGTTTGATGTTTCATCTTCTGGATTAATACCATTTCATAAAATGAGCTACACTACTGTTAAAATGTTTTCACCTCCAAGGGAAAGATATGTATTCCACAGAAAGTGAAGTATAGGTTGAAGTACACCAAAAATTGTCCTTGCATTCAGCAATGAAACATCGATGGACATTATGATTTTTGCACAGTGGTGTGCCATGAATTTTAGAATTGGGAAGCTCAAGTCCTGCAAGCTACCAATGCTGAAGCATTGTTTGTAAGTTTTCTTGTTGAATATAGGCAGTCTTTCTCAGTTGGAGATCAGCAGTAATGAAGGTGAAAGAGTATTTCCTATTGTTCAGAAAAATAAGACCAACTTTAGTGCCTCCTTAGGTGCTGAAAATTTGCAACAATTTTAGTCGCCAAGATCAAACAGCAGATGAGAAGCCTGAACTGTTTTGAAAACAAATTGACAATAACCCAATTGAGGAAGTCTGCCACAGCATCATACTATGACCAGTAGCGTGAGGTTTGTTTATATCAGTAAATTTGGCTGCAAATAAATTTGTACGTGTAATCAGTGTAGGTATATTTTAGTTTTATTTTGGGATTTTCATATAATGAGGTACTGATCATCAAAGTTGATGAGGCTAGTGTCATGGTGAAATCTTTCACTAATTGTGTTCAAAATTTCCTAATTTGTATCCCTCTTGGCACTAATTTTGTTCAAAATTCACAAATTTGTACCCCACTTGTCACTAATTGTATTCAAAATTCACTAATTTGTATCCCTCTTGTCACCAATTTTGTTAAAAATTCACTAATTTGTATCCCTCTTGTCACTAATTGTGAGTCTGGAAGGTTGGCAGCTCTGCTGGTAGCCTGAGTAAAATACTGTATGGGGTTATTTTAGTGACAGGGGGCCAATCCCTGCCATGTTCAGCACATAATGCTTTGTGTTCTGCAAGTTTTAATTAGCGGTTTTGTATTGCACATTCTTCTGCATAACTGACCACAGTTTCATCTACTGCATTTGTCCTTCCATCCTGTAGTCGTTGTCATGGTCAGTCTTGCATTTTCTCATTCAGATGTGATAATCTCAATATTTGCATTTTATTGCAAGCTTTGACAATTAAAGAATAAATATTTATATTTTAATGTAGCATTTACATTTAAATCCTAATATTTGTATGTATCCTGGATTCACTGACATTCAGGTCCCAAGTTAGGCAGTTTCACATATTGCCGACTCTAAACATTCTGCTTTTCAAAGATTGTACTGATGCATATTTTATTGTGAGTAGGTGTTAATTGTTAATAATACAATTCGTGACATGTTTTTGACAAGCAAGTACTTGACTCTAATGATTTATCACAAAAAAGACATTGCAGTGTGATTGATGTTACAGAAATGTAGCACCCAAAAGTGATGCTTATGATCTTTTGTTTACAGGAAATCGATACATACTTGCAGCTTGGCAAACAATTAGAAGGACAAAAATAAGTGTTTTCATATCATTCTCAAAAGTAGGATTGTCAAATTTTTGATGCATGTCACCAATTTTAAGATGTCCCGATGATAATTGTTATTAAATGGATGAAATCCATATTTACAAATCCTTCATTTAGTACAAATAAATCATTACAGTCTAGCTTTCATGCTTTCTCTCTTTCTTTAGATTTTCCAAAGCGTTTTTTAATTTATTCTTTATCTTTATACAGATCTGGTTTTTGCTCTTCTAACTATATCTGCATTTAACTCTTTCTAATCTACATATATGCCTACATGTATTATTTACATGTATATATTTTGATAACTTTAATTATGGGCATGTAATTTTAAGCTTCCAAGAAAGATGAAAAGAAAACAAAAGTTTAAATAAATATAATATGATTTCCTTTCAAATTCACCATAGTTTATTTTGTGTTATTGTTATACTCATTCGGCGATATTATATTGGGCAAGCTCATATTTTCCTAGAGCAAGTTGAAATTTCCAATCAGCTTATCCATTTGTAACCATCAGTCCTGATAAATCTGTTTAACAGTTGTTTGGTTCAAAGAAATAATTTTGTTTCATGAAAATTGAAAACTGTTAGGTACTTAACAAATTATTTTTTTACATTTAAAATTATTTAATTATTTTATCTTTTTTTATTTAAACACTCCACTCAATACAAAAAGTAATGTTTAAAACAAGTTACAACAAATAAAGTAGCAAAGGCTCTTTAGAGTCCTTTCATGTGCTCTTTAGCTTCTGTTTGAATATTTCACTTTCATTTATTTCTTAATTTATTCAGGCTGGCTGGAAAGAAAGTCACGCAACCTTTATCACCGAACTAAAAAGCCTACAAGCTAATGGCCTGACAGCAGCAGGGCCAGCACTAAAACATGCCTTTGATCTTCTGAACCTCAACAGAATGCAGTCAGGCATTGATACATATGGACAGGTAAAATATTGAAAAAAAATTGTCACAGACATTTTTCTCACACTGAGATGTATTTACATACAGTGATACAAATATCGCGCTGTTACTGTATTTGCAGACAGTAAAATACAGATATGGCACTGTGACCTGTATTTGCAAACAGTGATAACATATGGCAATAATTTAGTTGAATTGATGGTGCCTTTGTAAAGATTTTGTGTGAAGATTTCATCTTAAAACTGGATTCCCTAAAACCAATTATAAAGTGATATAATGAACTTGTCCTTTAGCTGATGTAATGAATTCGTCCATGTAGCTCCTGTCTATTTAAAGGGAAGCACGATGGCTCAGTGGCAGAGTGCTGGACTTGCCAGGTCAGCTGCTGTGGTGTGTCCCTGGGCAAGGCACTTTATTCCCATTGCCTCAGCACTATATAGTCATTGATGTGCTGCTGTGCCATTAAACAACAACCACCAACCAACCAACCTATTTGAAATGGTCTTATCACTGAAAAGGAAACAGAAAGTTTCTGAAGGTAAACTCTTATGAAGGATGTTTAAATATTTAATTCCCTGCCAATAATATGGAAAAGGATTAACATATTGCACTTGTCTTTCTATCCATATAGTAAATTTACAGCTCTGTTGCATGCAGCTTTGTGTGTGGATGCATCTTGGTCCAACACCACCATATTAAAAGTAGGTCATTGTTTGCTACATTTTGTGCCCAAATGACTGATGCTATGTTTCATTTCTTTGGTATTGTTGACATTGTGAGTAGAACAGTTTCCCACTTAAAAAAATGTAGGTTACTATTATAGGACCTTCATGTTCCATGAAAACTTTTCTTGTTTTCCATGGCCTTTATCTTGTTTACATAATTAAAATGAAAGAAATTTCTGCTCCTGAATTTATTCCTATTTAATTTTATGAAACATTAACTCTGTAACCAGTGTATCCCCTTGGGGTGCAAGAGTGAGTCAAAAATCTCCTTGGTGTCAAAACTGGGGGGTTAGACTAAGTAAAAAATAAACTTTGGTATCAAAACGGGGGGTCAAATTAAAAATGTGTGGGTCTCTGAAGCACAGATGGTGGTAAAGGGAAACACTGGTAAACTTGAACCCCTAGATTGGATTCCCTAAGCTCTGAAAATCACGAGAATTTTTTATGCAGGTGTCAAGCTAAAAGGAACCCCATGGAACCAAAACTTCTCAGAGCAATTGGATGGCCAATGGTCTTTAAACAGCCTAGTAGTAAAGTAAAACCTAACTTGGACAAATTAAAATACAGATCCGTTGAAAATCTGTTTTATTGAAAGTTTCCAATTTTCCAAAATTTACTGTTTCAATTTTGCCAAATGATATGCGAAGGAGGATACATCTAATTGTGCGAAGGGGGATGCATCTAATTGTCATTCTTAGTTGCAGTAGAGAACATAAGTTAACCACAAAAAGAAGCCATCAGAAGTTTTTTGGGAGGAGGTCGTAAGGATTTTTAGCAATTAAAACCAGACTTCTTATTTGGGTCATAAGAATTCTTAGTCATGAGGTATATCAAAAAGATTGTTCAAGGATTAAGTCTATATGGAAAGTGTGTTCCTCAATTGTTTAACTCTGATATTTATTGCTTAGTCAGTGTTTTCTATTGGTTCTGTTAAACAAAAATAGAAGCCATAATTTTTGTAAGAGAAGTAATACTCCAAACTATTTGCACTTAAGAAGTGGTACTTTTTGAGCAAATATGCAAATTTCATGAATTCTGTTTTTATTTTTTTCTTCTAAATTTAAATATTTCCAGGGACGTTGTCCATTTTACCTTGAACCAGCTGTAATCATTTGCATAACAGATGGAGGAAAGCTCACAACGCCCAATGGAATCCATTCAGAAGTATGTACAGAGTATATTGTTTTTAGCAGCACATTAGCACAATATTTGCTATATAGTAACACATAAAAATGTTAGTTTCTTAAAATGTATAGAGAAAATAATCACCAAAATATTTATTGAAATAAACCCTTCCAAAATAAATGTAAACATATAGCTATACAAGAAAATGTTGTTGTTGTTTTGAGTTTAATGGCATTTCTCAGTGCAACACAAGCTATACATTGCAGCTAGATATAACTGGTGGAGGAAGAACGTGGGAAAACTGGTAAGAACCGCTGACCCATGGGAAGCTACTGGCAGCTTCCTCACATACCCACATTGTTATTGCTACTCCTCCTTAAGGACTTGGAGGATTGCCGTGTAACTTTACACACACATTCTTCCCATTGTCTAGTTCATTTTAAATGAAGGATTGCTCTGACATTCAGTATGGCCATCTTGAAAGTCTTGGCTGACCTTCTCCTAAATGGATGATCATATCAACATAGGGTTTTTACTCAAAGACTTATTATTATGTCTACTTGGTGCAAAATGAAAATGATGTCAATCTATCATCCAGTATAGCTGCTAATTCATCCCTATGAAAAATCTTGATTTTGCTACTCCATCTTAATGGAAAGTCATATTTACATGTGGTTTTGATTAAAAGACTTCTTATGATGTCTAGTTGGTCCTAAATTGTGCAAATATGATATCTAATTTGGCCACCACCACATTCCATTTGAAAACCTTGTTATTGCTATGCCTCATGGATGGATGTTCATATCAGTCAGTCATGGATGGATGTTCATATCAGTCAGGCATATATGGATGTTCATATCAGTCAGGCGTGGATGGATGTTCATATCAGTCAGTATGGATGGATGTTCATATCAGTCAGTCATGGGTGGATGTTCATATCAGTCAGTATGGATGGATGTTCATATCAGTCAGTCATGGATGTTCATATCAGTATGGTTTGTTGCTAATAGGCTTTTTATATGGTCTAGTTGGTCATAAATGACTGGTGCTGATCAGACGCCCAATAGCAACAATGAATCATTTTGAAAATCTTTTTGCTGCTACTCATAAATGATATGAACATTGAGTTGTCTGGTTGGATGTAATATGAAAATTGTGCACATGTTACATCCAGTATGACTGTCAAAGAGGCCATCTTGAGAATCTTGTTATTGCTGAATGAAAATAAATATTGTGATGCAGTTTTCTTATAATGTCTAGTTGGTCCTGGATGAAAATTGTGCTTCTTGCACATCCCATATGGCCAGCACAATGGCTGTCTTGAAAATGTTGTTATTGCTACTTCTCCTGATATGATAGATGCATCAGCATACAGTTTTCACTGAATATCTTCTCGTGATGACTAGTTGGATGTAAATGGAAACGGTGCTGTTCTGACTTACAATATGGCCACCACAGGAACTAATTTTACAATCTTG
The DNA here is from genome assembly GCA_028554795.2 of Sinohyriopsis cumingii. Classification (NCBI taxonomy): domain Eukaryota; kingdom Metazoa; phylum Mollusca; class Bivalvia; order Unionida; family Unionidae; genus Sinohyriopsis; species Sinohyriopsis cumingii. The sequence continues at coordinate 59,708,228 of CM068828.1, forward strand.
AAATTGCTAAAGAATATCTGAGACGATTTCAACACTCAGCAGGTAAAAAGATGAAATTAGACTGTCTTGAATTTATGGAAAATTCTTTTCATTCATTTGAATTTCAGTCCCTTTGAGATATTTTTGTTTTGAGTTGCTTTTCTTTCAACTTTATAATTAAATGACTAATTGTATATCTGCAAAAATTAAATCCAGGTTTGTCAGCAATGGTGTGCATTCAACCTTGAAAATATGTTACACTAAGGACAGTTGAAAACTACAACAAAAAAATAAAGCAATTTTTATCACCTGTAGTTAATTTGGCTGTTGATAGAGCCAGTATAGACCTGGATAGATGTGCATTAAAGAAAGTAGTATGCAGGGTTTTTTGCCTGACAAAAAGTACTCTCATAGTGTGCACTGGGACCAAGATTTGGAGGAAACTTGTGATCCATTGCTCAAGGTACAAAACTGCAGTTGTCAACAAATTAGAAGGGTGACCTGATTCTAGTAATCCAACTTAAATCAATTAGTCTGGAAAATGTTGTTTGCTTCAAGGCTTAATTTTTTTCTACCCCTGCGACGAGTTATTGATAAATAATGTCTGTTCTAGTTTTCAAGAAATAAAATATATGGAAGAAATGCCATTTTGTGCCACTTATGCAATCTCTCTAGTGGGCAATCTGATATCCAAATGGGGTAGCCCAGGTCTTGCCTTCTGGTAGTGCCTAGACTGAGGGCAAAATATTTGTTTGTTGGACATATGGCTAAGCATTTAAACACGGTGGAAAAGGAACGAAGACAATGCTGCTTGATACCTGTAACCGACATTAACTGTTATTTTGTGATCTTTTGCTGCAGTCATGATTTGAAATTGTGAAATATAAAAAAAATTAAGCAAAAATCAATGTTACCATTAGTAATATACATATTTAAAGAGATTTATATCGAACTGGAAACATAAATAATTATCCCAACAGTTTTGAAAGTAAACTGTGGGAATTACGTGATTCTACCTGTGTGCCTTTTTAATATGGTGTAACCATATCTCATTGTGTTAGGTTTAAAAATTTGGGACATTGGGGTGGGAGAAGGATGTTACTGTAGATGTACAATATGGTTCCAGAATGTTGGTTCCCCCCTCCCATTTGGGGGTCCGTGACGTGGAGCATGGGATGGGGTAGGGACACTTTGACATGTATGTGAATTTAAACCTCTAATAATAAGAATCCATAATATTTTAGCTGAATCTTCCGATGAACATATCAATAGTCCCAGGATCAGAGCTGACCAAGGAACCATTCCGATGGGACCAGAGGATATTTGGTATTGTCCTAAAAATTCCAGGCAGTGTGCCAATAGACCTAAACTCCAGCACTTACATTCCTTCAGCTGAAAACCATCCCATCGATGCCATGTGTGAAGTCACTGGAGGTAAAGCATCAAGTGTTTGTATTATTAAGCCCAACCAAAAACTGGTGAGGGCTATATAATTTTTTTTTACATCCATCAGAATTTTGTTTGCAGAGCACACTTTCAAGAAACCATTGAAGATATCTGTATGAGACTAGGTTAGGTATACATATTATACTGTGTCCAGATGGGCCTTTTGCTCTGTTGACACATCATCACTTTCAGTACTTTTAATCCACTTTTCTATCCATCCGTTATCCACAGTTTTATTCTGAGGTATTTCTATGAAACTTTTTGTATACCTAGTAGAGTTTTTATCTTTAAAACTACTGGTCCAGATGTGCCTTTTTGCCGTCTTTCATATTCAATATTTTAGTCTTCATAATTTGTTGTTCATCCATCATTCATTGTTTTGCTTCCAGAGTATAATTCTCAAGACCCATGAAGATATCTTTTAAACTAACTGCACATCTGGATTCAGTCTAGAACATGTTCGAGCACCAATGGAACAGTAAAAAACATTACTGGCCTCTTAGGAAAATTAGCCAGGTTGGTGCATGACAACTTAAAGTGTTGAACTCTTGACACTTGCATATGCCACCACTTAATTTTTTTTCGGAACAATTGTTATGCATATTTAATTTGTTATATTTTTTTTCCTTCAATTATTTTTATTTTTATTTTATTACATGCTATTGTAATGTAACATTGTATGTTTTACTTGACATTGTCCAATACTGAGTTAATTTCTGCTTGACCCAGATTGATTTTTATATCTTATTCTGTGTAAACAGCTAATACATAACTAAATTGTTCTTTGTGTGTATGGATTTAAAATCAGTATTATTATTAATAGAAGAAAGAAATGTTTATTTGGGTCTAGGTTTTGGAATTTCCTCAGTGAATTCTACGTATTTAGGTTATTGTTTTGTAAGCATCAAGATCTATGTATGTATGTTTAACTGAGGGGATTTTATCATTCGTACTTTAACATCTAGCTCTTTCAAGTTGTATATTAATCGACTCCCATGATAACTTGCACACTGATAACTTGTGAAGTGCTTATAATGCAGGGTCAGGAGTGGATCCCTTTTTTTAAAACCAGAAAATTCCCCCAAAAATGATCCCTATTTCTTGAACTTGAAAAAAAATGTGATCAAAATTGGTAACCAAAACATTGATATATCACTAATTTTATGGTAAAAAAATGGTCAATATCACCCGGAAAATGTAATAACATTTTAAGATTATCAACTTTTAGTAAGAAGTCATATAATTGGTTACTTTTTCTTTCCAAACGACATTCTTAGTACACCGTAATTAAAAATATTCAAGAAAATTTTGATCAATGAAATTGTCACTTAAGCCTAGTGTATGCAGTACATTAATATTTAAATGGCAATTAAATAATTTTTATGAAGTGAAATTTGTGTTTAAATTCTATCTTTTAGTTCCACTTAAGTGTTATCATCATAAATGCAATGTGTATTTAAATGTAAAATATGTCAATCTATCATAACAGCTATGTCTGCAAGCGTTTCTCAGAGAACCTAATTAAGTGTCGACCGTGTTTTGATAACTGACTTGCAGAAGTATTTGTTGTATTGTTGAACTGAATTAAAAGCTGGCCTCCTTTGTATTATCACATTAATTATGTCTTTTGAATCAAATAAAGGATGTGGATTTTTTTTTATAAAAAAAAAGGCATGCAAACCCTACATACTTAATATCTAGTGGGCCCTAGTCATATGTCGGGTGAACTCACTTCATTTGATCAGTCACACACTGTTATAAATGTTATTGTCTTTGTAACATAAACTACTTAAATTATGCGACTCCTTCATAACTGTGATCAAAGACAGCAAGGCAACAAAGTGAAATGAATACTTTGTAAAATAAATAGCTTCACAGATATGGACCATTGTGGGTAAGCTATTTTCAGAGAATTCCTGAACTGGCACATAGAGACATCCTCAAGGATGATCAGAAGTTTCCCTATTTCATTGAAATCATGACATCAGTATTGTACAAATTGAACAAAACAAAAATTGAGTTTTGATGTAGCCATTTGTCTCACAAAATAAATGTTTAGTTTTTTTTAAAAGAAAAAATTTAATCTTCTTTGGTGGTGTATCTACAGTAAGTCTAGTTCTTGGCTGCTTTAACTCATGACTTGTAGTATACTAATTGACACAACAAAGAGCAGTGACATAATGCACAGATGTTTTTGCATACACATGAATGTTGTTGAAACCAGTTGGTACGATCTTTCCTATGTTGGACATTTTGAAAATAAATGTTATTTATAAAGAATAACAAACTACTTCATTACGAAAAGTGCATTATTAAGATATATTATCGACATGATTGTAAAACAAGGATTCATTCATTAAACTGCCCAGTTCCCTACTACCCCTCGGCAGATTTCTTGATGTATAAGCGGATTTTTTCAAGTTTTGGAGGTCCCTCTTTAACTTGTGTCCTCACTTATAGTGTGGTCTATGTTTGTGGACCCCATTTTGAGGGAGAGGCGTATATATTGTGACCAGTAGTTTTGGGCTGGAATCATTTTTGTTCAAATTATTGAATTCAGGTGATTATTTTCTCTGGCAATATAAAAGTGCTCTGATAAAATTTTTGGATAGAGACTTTCACTGTAATTTATACAGAGGTCTCATTAGGATTTTAAAACTAGAAGTCCTGGACTCCTATTTTGGGAAAAACAGGAGTCCCACCAGCAAAGTTGCAGTCCCTACCAGAAGCATTATTGGGCACACCAGAAGTGGCTAAATTTTCAGATGAGAAGAACCAGTGATTGCAGTTGAGTTTAATTTTCTAACTTCTTTACACCACTGACATAGGCTGTTGCTTGTCCATTTAAGTGAGAGTGAATTATGTCAGGCCAAGAAAGGTCTTACTCCAGGCAGTAAGCTAGGCATCACACACTTTCTTACATCTGGCTAGTATTCCATGCGAATTATCAATTCTAGCAACTTTAGCACTTTGCTGAATCTCATTAGAGTCTTTATCAATTTGCAATTTAACCCCAAAATACTTATCATATTCTTCAAATGGCATTTTGTCTAACTCTCAACATGTCTTGATTTCAAGGTCACATCACTACTTATTTGGCTACACTTGGAAACAAACACAGTAATGAAAGCTAAAGTTGTTCAGTTGATGTACTCTATACACATTTACATCACTCTGTCTTTCTGCCTCTGAATTCAGTCATTGTAACTACCATATTTACCATATGTTTTTGGACTGCAACAAATAATTACTTTTTCTGGTCATCTGAATACATATTAAATTCTTTAATTAGGTGTCTGAAAACATACAGGTGAAGATAGATTTATCTCTCTACCCCCCACCCCCCATCCGTAACAAAGTTACTGTTAGCTCACGTGATGATGTGCTGCCATGAAGTAAAACAAGTAATTTGTCTAACACAATGGAAAGGATAATGAATGAAAAACGGGCATTACTTGCCTATTTTTGTCTATTTGATACATGTCCGTCCACCAGAAAACACAGCCATACATTGTGTGCATATTTTCCAAAAGAATCGCCATATTAGCAATCATGCAATCCACAGTTTAACCCTCTACTAATCAGTGATCATTCAGATCTATGTTACAAATGATGCAAGCTTTTTTTTCTGTGTAATTAAGATATTAATACAAACTAAATAAAAAGATTTTGGAATTATTATTCTTAAGATATTTATGACGGAAACATTTTAGTATCAAGAGTAGAAATACCGGTACATGTATGATGGCTAATCTTAGAGCACCAAGGGTGAGCGGCTCCATGTGGTGTGAGTGTTGTATGCATGCATAGAAAGGGTAAAAATAACAAGCAAGTTACAAAATACGAATATGAGTGATTAATATGTTGGTATTTTTAAAAAATAAAAGGTGATCTATTTGTTGTGTTTCTCTCTTCTTTTTTTCCCCCACCTAGCTGATGGTAGCTTCAAAATGAGCAGAGCTTGCTGACTCAAAACAATCAGATGCTCAAAGATTGTTTTGATGCATGTTGGAGATTTCAAAGTTTCTAGGTGATAATTGTTAACAATATAACTTGTGGGATTTCTATGACAGGTGTGTTCGGAAATAAAAGGCAGCCATCTGGCCTTCAGTTAAAGAGCACACGATGTACCAAACATTTAGCACCCACAATCAATATTTCTAGTCTTCAAAGAGGTTTATTATCTGTAGAACAATAACTATGTTTAAATCTTGGTATATAATGCCTCATGGATAAGGGGTTTGTTTTGTTGCACAATGCCAATGAATTTTACTAATCCATACCGACTCTCTGATGTATTCTTTAATGATATAAAGCAGGGGTCATGGTTTCTAATCAATATAGCCATAACTGTCACGCCTGATTGAAGTGGTTTCGTGTGTAACAAGTCTACACTGTTTGAAGTGGTTTCGTGTGTAACAATGTCTACACTGACAACCAGTCATATTTTTTTAACCGAATCAAGCGATTAAAATATTAAGTATAAATAAAATTCCCACCACTATCAAAAGTTTATATACTGGATAGCTGTCATTGTGAAATATAATATTGTTATTACTGTAATAATTGTGATGGATAAGTTTATCATACATTCTGCAACAAGCGAGGAGGCACTGCCTAGATCGTGGAGGGACTCTACCTTCCCAAAATCATCTCCAAAGAGGCCAGTAGGCCATCCACAGAAGCGACTTCGAATTAATGATTCTGAGGATCCATCACAAAAAGCACTGTATGTGATGATTGCTCCACCCAGTCCTGTATGTGGTCACTATAAACATTATACATTAAAGCAAAAGCAGGATATCGTTAACAATGCATAACTTCTGGGAGTTAGACCTACAGCAGAGTAATTCAAGATTCCGAAATCCACGGTTAGTACCTGGATGAAAATTGACTTTTCTGCAGATCTGAACTTGAACAGACATTTGCCCAAATGTGGACGACCCATTTCATATGGATAAGCTATGGATGATAAGATAGCTCAATGGGTGCTTGCTCATTGTGACTTAAAAATTCCAGTAAGTGTTGAGGGAATATGTATATATGCCAGGGAGCTTGTCACAACAAGAATTTCAAGAGAGCAAATTCTATGCCAGTCGTTCTTGGGGAGAGAGTTTCATGAAAAGACATGGTCTTGTGCTCAGAAGAAGGACCTCTCTTGCCCAACGTTTACCCAAAGATTTAAAAGATTGCTTCATTCCACAAGTTTTTGATGGATAGATGTGAGGAGGACAAGTTTGACGATAAGTTTGTTATCAACATGGACGAGGTACTGATGTATCTTGTGCCAGAGAAAACGGTGGACAAAGAAGGAACAAAAAGCATTCTGATTCGTACAACTATAGCGGAGAAGAGACATATTACTGTCGTTTTAGCCGTTGCAGGTTCTGGTGAAGTATTACCCCCAATGATTATTTTCAAGGGAAAGAGACATCTAGATCTGAAGGCACCAAAAGGGTGGATTATCGCAGTTAAAGAGAAGGCATGGATGGATGAAATACTAATGCTGCGATGGATTGAAGAAATTTATTTGCCATTCACCAGAAGAGAGCAATCACTGTTAGTTATGGACCCATTCCGCCTCACATCATTGGTGACATAAGGAAACAGTTGCGGCGCGGAAATGTTTTGCCAGCAATAATACCAGGAGCCTGTACAGCCAAGTTGCAACTTCTTGACATGAGCATCAATAAACCTGTCAAAAGCTACCTCCACTGCAGCTGGACAGAATACATAAGGCATGCTAAGAATGCATTAAAATCATCTGATGAAAGCAGCAACAGATGGATCAAGACAGCCAGCAAACAGACTGTATTGGACTTTGTTGTAAATGCCATGAACACATTGAAGGAAAAGCGCACAAATGATAAAGAAATCTTTCAAGGTGTGTAACATCAGTGACGATCTGAGCGGAAGTGAAAACGCACTGATCAGAAATGACAAACAATTAAACGATATGGATGATGATAGTGATACAGAATTTAAGGTTTTTTTGCCCGAGGGCCTAGAAAAGGCTATGGACAAGCTACTTGTAATTGAATAATATATTTAAATATATTACAGGATTCAGTCATATTTCTTTTCATTCTTTGATATTGCTATTTATTGTGTATGGCTTAATATAAAAACAGGTATCTATCTATCAGTCTACATACATACATACACACTTACGTACATACATACACACCCATATATACGTACATGCATACATACATATGATCAAGAATCTTAACTTATATTAGTTCATGGAAGTTCATGATCACATTAAATAATTGGCGACCAAATGAAGCCAACTTTGGACTAGTTAAATTAATAGCAAACACGCTGTGAATTTTACATTAAAACGATGCAGCAGATCTTCCAAGATTGTTTTCCAAAAACATAATTGTAGAAAAAATTATAGTGGAGCGATATCCGAAAACTTGCAAGGCATTTAAATATTATTGTCCAAAAACATACGGTATCAACACATTTCCCCACCACTCAGCAGCCACTTAAGTCTTTGAAATTGCCGCCAAGCTATTGGATCATGTTTTTGTGATGTACTCTTACAATGACAACATGTACATATGGGTGTCTTTCAGCCATTAAATTCTCTCATTGTAAATATCAGCACAGCTAAAATGATCAATTGCTTAACACATTTTCCCACTCAGCTGGTATTTGAAGCAGGACTGGCAAGCCTTTGAATTTGCAATCTAGCAATTTTATTTGTACATATTACTCCTGCATAAATTAAAAAATTATGTCCAAGTATGCATGATTCCGAGATCTCAGTAAATTCAAACCTGAAATTATATTACTGTGATTGAACAAAAGACTTGGAACATCAACACATTTGGAGCTATAACAAACACATCATAGCGTTCAGTTTTTGGATTTATTCATGAATTGTATTCAGGACTTTAAATTACTAGGACTTGTCTCTGTAATTCTTGGATTATTTTGGAATTAAATTTACGATACTGTAAGTTCTTTGTTTCTTTCATTTTTACTTTGTATTCTAGGGAAATAAATTGTTTGTTAAATTTTACAAAGCTTGTTGTTTTTCACTCTTTTCTGTTACTTATTTTAAGAGCATAGACTCTTAACACTATTGTTTTTGACTGTTAAAGCATGAATGTGACATTTGTCAAAATATTATGTGATTGAAGCATGGTAGTATGATATAGGCAAGATGCCAGCTAATGACTGATTGATTTACAAGTTCTGAGACATTACATCTGTTTTGCACACATTTGTGTGACATAGGCAAGTTGCCTGGTAGTGAGAATTAAGTTCTTAGAAATTACATCTGTTTTGCACACATTTATGTGATATAGGCAAGTTGCCTGATCATGACAATTCAGGTGCAAGAAATTACATGTTTGACACACAAATTCATGACAAAGGCAAGTTGCCAGGTAATGACAGTTTGATTTTTATGACAAAGGCAAGTTGCCAGGTAATGACCTTCATTTCTGAGATACTGCTTCAGTTTCACATACTTGTACAGGTCAAGAAGAGCTATTATTATTTACACAAGATCAGTAATGCATTTTGAAGAGAATATAAATTTGCTTAACTGACTTTTTGGACCTGAAGTTGGCAAGATCATCAAGCAGTTGGCCAGAAGATGATAATACCAGTAAAACAACATTTTCTGAGAACACCACTGACATTAATAATGATCAGTTATCACTGAATGTGCTGAAAGTTAGAGAAAAATCTGACATGTATAGTTAAAAACCCACGTGGCTGAAGAATTATTACTGGCAAGCAAGGACAATATTTCAACAATATTCAAACCAAATCTTGATGATTTTTGTAATACTTACACTAATGAAAAGTATGACAAATTTATTTTTATTTCACAATTGTAAACATTTTAGTGATAAACTTTTTATCTTGAACTGTCAACATTAATTGTAATTTATTGATATCATCAATAATAAGTTCTTTATTTTGGATCATTCAGTACTTAGTCATTCTTATCCAATGTACAAAATGGTAACCATGTTGTGCTATTAGAAAAATAATTAATATTTTAAGCATAATTTTGGGTTACATTTATTATATAATCTTCATGCAACTGTTAGTTAAATCTGTAAGATAGTGGCCCATGTTTTATTCACGGTGGCTCCATTTCAAAATTTAAATGGGTTAATGGATTCATCGTGCCAAATCCTAGATTGAACCCTGCACATATTGAGTTAGGGGTGTATATGTTCCTCTTTGCTAGTCTAAATTCCCAGTTTTATTGTTTTTGTTGTTCTTAAGGTGTTCATCAGATTGACACTATGATGGCCATCTTAAAGATATTGTTATTACTATTCATACAGGTCATATCAATAAGGGGTTTTCACCAAAACAGTTCATATTCTAGTTGACCTAAAACAAAAAAGTTGCCCCCTTCTGATAATCCAGTGTTTCCACTGTGGCAGCCGTCTTGAAATTATTGTTATCTCTACTCTGCCTAAAATGGAAAGTTATAGTCACAAGGGGTTTACCAGAAGTTTCTTATGGTGTCTAGTTGTCATTAAGTGAAAATGACAATAATGCAGATCTGACACCATGGTCAACATCTTGAAAATTGTGTGTATGCTACTCCACCTGAATGGATGGTCATGGAGTTTCCATGATGAAGTCGATCTGAAAACTCGGTCATAGTGATCCATCTTAAATCAGAAAGGATCATGATGTTGAAATGGGATTTTCACCAAAAGACGTCTTAGGATGTCGGATTGGTCCAAAATAAAAACGGTGCCAATTTTGCATCAGTTTGGCTTCCTTGGTGGTCAGTTTAAAAATCTTGCTATCCTTCTGTCACTAGCAGACATCTTGATGGTTCACTTATTAGAATAATGGCGAGCACAACAAATTTTTTTGGGCAGAGGATATAGAGGTCTGCCATTTTCTTCACGTATATGATTTGATTTATATTATAGAACATTTTTATGTTCGGATTTACATAATTTTACATCTTTATTAACCTCAAGAACATAATAAAACTTCCCTGATTCTGCATAAATTTCACTTGTCCGTGAACTTTTGTATTTCTTAAAAGGATTCAGTTTAGAAGGTGCACAGCATCACAGTGTTGAACCGTCAGCTTGAAATCACACATCTACTGCAATTTTTGTTTTACTGGTCTGCACTCATGTACTCTTCTTTTTTTTTGTAGGGGAAAAAATTCAAAACATCCATGTACAAGTTTTTCTTACAGTATGTTTATCCATATCTATGCTGGTTCTAGCAATAGCCAGAGTTGCTAAAGCCAATACAAACTTAAAATTGGTTAATTTCTATTTTCAATCATTTTTAGCAATCAGAAATTCAAATATATACTATTCTGCCGATGTGCAGTGCAAAGTCACTGATGGCTGACATTTTAACATATTTTCGAGATTGAATTAATGAGAAAAGGGACTAAATTTCTGGGGTATAAAACTTTGCACAACAGTTTTGCATTTAATCAGTGAATTATATTATTAGTTAGAAAAGAATAATAATTCAGGAAGCATGGGAACTACAAAGCTAAATTGAGTTAGCATGAAAATCAAATGAGAACAAATTTAAAACATAAAATTCCCATAATGCGGCTATTTTCAAGTCAGTCAAATTAAATATTTGTATGTATTACCTGATTACTAGATAAAGGGTGTACAAGAAAAGATGATTGTGCAGTGCAGACAACAAAAATTAAATGCAGTGAGACAAAAAGGTTAAGATGACAGATTCTTAAAGAAAATAAGATTATCTTTTTTTGCCACTAATTATAAGGCTGCAATGTTTGCCATAGTTTCTGAATGTATGCACAGTATATATAAACAAAAACACCATTTAACTGAATTGATTAGAAACTCAACCTTTCCCCCTGTCTACCCATTAGGCTTACTAAACAGCTGACAGCTATTATAATGTGCATTAAAGTTGCAACTGTTTCTTATGCTGTATGTATTCTGACAGTTTTCAGTTTGCATAACATGTTTTTATTGAATATATATGACAATTTCAGTGAAACATCCCAAGGCTCATCGTGATATTGCTTCCTTATACTGTATACATGTATAAGATGAAAAACTTGATAATACAAGTGGACATGCACATGGTATGCTTTTGTCGAATCTGTATGGCTAAAATCATTACTGTGGTTTACAAGCTTGAAACGACATTTCTTTAAAATAAAGTATTACTAATAAAAGGTTCTGCTCACATACCTGTTGTTTGAAGATAAATAATGTAGTTTTAAGAAATTTTTGTTGGTGTTATCAGTACGTGATGTGTAATGTGGACCGTAGCCAATTCGTGTCAGCTTGCTTTTTTCTAGTGATGCCATATTGGCTATGACAGTTATACATACTGTAGAAAAGGTTTAACTGAAAAATCCTGTTAATTAGTCCATCTAAGAAGAGAGGTTTATATATATCACTTAATTGGAACAGGTATTTCCTTTGTCAATGATAGCCACATGTATAAAAACATGTTCATCAGTTTTGTACTTGTTTGCAGGCAGTAACCTAAACTGAGCCATTTACATGTGTAAACATTTCAACTTGAACTACTTGTGCACAGTGTTCTGTGTTCTTGGTATCCTAGGTACAACACTAAGCACTTCCTTTTCTGGGTCATGTTTTAGGCATTCCAGTTTTTTTACAAGGATATTTGGTACTTTGTGTTTTCATCTCTAGATCATTTTTTTTATGATTGTGCCCTTTCTTGTCAGATTTCATTTATGACTTTCAGATGCAGCTAAACTCCTTGTAAGAACCTCTACATATTTCCAGTTGTTACCCCAAAATGCACTGTATATTTTTATGTCAACAATAATCAACAAAAACTTCCTGTTATTCAGTACTGCATAATTTGTGGACTTTCTGAACTGTCTATTCTCATTATGCTAGTTTAGGTACTTGTTTGATATCCTGAATCATTTTCAGTCATCAGTATTCAAGTCTGTTCATTGGTCCAGATCTGCAGGCATGTTTGCTGATTGGTTTGATTATAACTATCCTTATTTGATGCATGAAAGAAAATGTTTCCATTTCTACTGTTGACAGTAATTGGACATTGTCAAAGTGCAAATTTACGACAGAAAACAGATCAATCAGCCATGAAAGGGCATGTTATCATGTTTTATTACTAGATAATATTCAACACGATTTCACCTGTTAACTTATTGATAGTGATGTGCAGAAATTTTGACTGATCCAACAGATTTGTGAGGGCTGTGGTTTTAGTGATATGTTGGCAAATTTGCTGATCTTGAATTAGTGGATTAACATTATTTTGAGCCCTGGACTAATGTGATGTCATTAAAAAAGGAGTTTCACAAAAAGAATGCAAATTTATCACCTTTATAGGTCTTTATATTTAAAACAGACACATTTTACAAGCAAAACAGTTTAGCAGAGTAAGAATTCCTTTTCAGATATGTTCCATGTAGTATTTTATAAATATAAAAAAGCAGAATATAATTGTAATTATGCTTGTTTAAATGCTATCAAAAACAACAGCAGAAGGTGAAATCATTTGACAGAAATGAGTGGCATGCTTTAACAATTGTAAAGAAAATAGTCTTTTTTAGGGTTGTTGGGGGCTGCATTGGACCCTTTGCATACTTTTCGCCAAGGTGTCAGATTGTCATTATAAAATGGTTACTGCTGGAAGATTAAAATAGATATAAAAGTATTAAATAAGGTCAGTGTTTAAATCCTTCACTTCATATTTTGACTAATCTTCATTCTCTTCATCAGTAGATCAAAGACTCATATTGTCTGCATGTGAAGTGACAGTTCTTTTATTCGTTTTTTTTTTTGTAGTAGTTACCCCGTGTCTTGTCTATATAATTGAGAGTAATGAAAGTAACTTGCAAAAGAAAATAGAATTGGAGTGATATTTGCTGTAAAGTAGCTGAATCCAGGACATTTTGGTTTCTTTTTATTTAGCAGGGTTATGTTGTTTTTATGTAATACATGTTTTCCTTATGATATTGAAGATTAATCTTGCCCATTTGCAGGTCGATCATATGCAGTTTACTCTCAAAAGTTGCTGAACAGTACTGTTGAAAGCATTGTGGGGAAACTGCAGAGTGGTGTGGTGATACATTTTGAGAAGATAGGACCTGATCCACCACCTGTACCTGATGGTATACGATTTTGAATTATTTTTTTGTATCACTTGCATATGAATAGAGCAAAACAGTCTCTTAGTTCGCACACCGTCAAGCCAAGTAAGCTTTTGGTATGGCTCTGCATTCATTGTCTATCTGTTTGTTTTTCATTGGTCAACATTTACATAATCCTACAAGTCTGATAATTAGAGAGATTAAAGCACATGTTTGTCTGATCTTTTCGAGAACAAAATTTCTGAACTGATTTTGATAGTACTTGTTATGTAGGTTTGCATCATCAAGATATGGTACGTGTTTGTTGTTAAGCAAGATTATCTTGCATCTGATTGGCTGAACTTGTTAACACTCTGGAATCTATATTTCTGATGATCCAAATTTTATTTAGCTTTGCACATGGGCTTCAGTTGGTAAAGTTTTATTTAGCTTTGCACATGAGCTTCAGTGGTCAAATTTTATTTAGCTTTGCACATGGGCTTCATTTGGTCAAATTTTATTTAGCTTTGGGCTTCAGTTGGTCAAGATATTGGAAGGCTTAGAGGATAAGCAAGATCCACACATGTTGATCATGTGACTTGCATCTGAATAGTTCTGCTTGTTTCCACCATTTTACTGATCTGATTTTGATTAAACTTGCTAAATGTATCAAATTTTATATTGGTTCAATTTTATACAAGATCCTAGCATTTTAATCAACTGATCGTTCATCTGTTTGGCTGAGCTAGTCAACACCTGAGTGACTCAGTTTCTGATCAGATTTGTGTCAGTCTTGGTAAATTGACATGCCTTCAAGATATCCAGTGAGTTTTATTTTGAGTAATGTCTGTACATATTGTTGAGGTGAACTAGCATCTGGTTGGCTTTGCTTCTTGTGACATTATGAGACTGTGTCTGATCTGATTTTGATCAAACTTAAAATATATAGGCTAATTTTCAAGATGTCTTGCTGTAAGTAGTTTCATTTGGGTTTTGCTGCAGGTTGGTAAATGAGCTTACATGTCATTGTCTTTGACAGTTTCTGTAATGAGCGAGATGATCTTGCATCTGATTGGCTGACCTTATTACCTCACTCGATATAGAGACTTTATTTCTCATCCAATTTCTGTAAAACTCGGTAAAAAGATTTATATTGTTAAGGCCTTAGAAGACTTTGATTAAGAGTAAAATGCTTTGCATAGTAATCTTGCCTTTATCTTTGGAGATGACTCAAATTGTGCTATGATAATATATGTAAAATTCACATGATATCAAGTTTATTCACTTAGTATTATATTCCTGAATAGTATGGAAGCCATTTTAGTGAAATAGTCAACTGTCAAGTTAAGTAAGCCAGATGAGCATTTTCATGCCCACTTGGGCCTCTTTTAAGATCTTGAAGATATTCCCACACTCTCAGAAAAGTGTGTGTCTTATCTATGGATGGTTCATATACTGCTGCCCATGTCTACCTGTCATGTCATATATTGTCACATCCGATTCCCTTCTCTTAGGAAATTTTTATTTCTCATAAAAAACATTTGAAGGACTTCATGGATTGAAATCAAATGTGGTACAGTGCTTTACATTAAAAAGACCAGGGTCAAGATGTTTGGTGTTAAGGCATGTGTTTCTTAATTCAGTTGGATGTTCATATTTTTATGGAGATGTATTGGTCTGGATATACTACCAGATTACCTTTCTGTGTTGGAATAATGACTATTGTTATATATGGAATATGATCCTAAGATCTCTTTAGATATTTAACTAAAAATATATAACTGGTGGAAAATCAGTAAGACTTTAACTCTTGTACATTTCTCCTTCTTTTGCTTAATATCCCACCATCAGTGCCGTTGGGGCATGTAGTTAATCAGTTTGTACATCCACACATCCCTTTGTCCAGCTGTTTTGCATAAGAGTTGGTCTTCTTGCACCATGGCAGGACATTCATATTCCAAGAATACATTTCTCTTTTGAATACATTCCCCAATCACATTAATCTTAGGAAAATAAACTCTGCTAACTCAGAAAACCAGTCCTCCAGTAAAACGAAATTTTTTTGTCTGTATGCCATGTTGACCAAGGGAAGAAACTCTTACTCATTACCTCCCCAATACCACTGCTATATGGCTCCAGTTTTAAGCTTTTTCTTAGCACTATTAACATAGTTCTGCTGACCCTCCGAAATCAAGAGATTATCTTCATCAAGAAAATCTGTTTGTGTGTATAAAGCTATTTACTACTATGTAT
Source organism: Sinohyriopsis cumingii (assembly GCA_028554795.2). Lineage (NCBI taxonomy): Eukaryota > Metazoa > Mollusca > Bivalvia > Unionida > Unionidae > Sinohyriopsis > Sinohyriopsis cumingii. The sequence continues at coordinate 59,723,991 of CM068828.1, forward strand.
AATCATTATTTTATATCAATATTTATGTGAATATTTTTGCAGTTTATTTAAACATTATGCTCCATTACTCAATTGTTTTTCCATGTTAATGTTTCTTTTTTTGCACTCACTGCATATATATTTCTGCTCAGTTTAGTAATGAGTACTTTTGTTGTGATTTGTAAATACGAGTTATTTTCCAAAATTTTTTGTTCTTGTAATTTTATTTAAACAACGTCATCGAGATAGGGTTAGTGCAAGAACCTAATGAGGATGCACATGAAGTGTTCATCATCCTCAACAAGCAGTTTATGTACATTATGTTCAGAAGATATTTGGTTGATGGAAAAAAGAATAGACTGATGTGTGGAGTTTTGGATGGAGCATTGTGATGTTGATCCTTCAGCTGAATTACTGCCAGGATACAAATGATGCAAAATTTGTATGAATTTGTGCACACCTGCAAATTAGTTTAAAGTAATATATAAAATGTATTCTGCACAGTTGTTTTTTATTATTTTTATTTAACTGTTAACACTTTAAGTGCTAAGTCATAACACTAGTTGTGCCACCTTGTAGAGGTCTCAAAGTTCATACTGCAGTATTTGTCATTTTTCAGAATGGCAACTGTTTAAATATCAGGATCCTTTGGATTGACATGAAAACCAAACTTGATTAACATATCTGGCCCTGGAACAAAAATTCTTTTGTAGTTTTAACTTTGCATTCATGAAGGAAGTTTTACCAATACTTGTTAAATATGGGCTACCTAGAAAATCATGAATGGTTGATGCCCAGCAAAGTTCATCCTCAGATGACAATTTGAATTAAGCAATTCACATGCTTAAAATACAGGCTACCTATAAAACATAAAATGGCTGACTCACAACATGGTTCATCTTTATATGATTCAGTTCAGCAATTACTGGTTGAAGATGATAATTATTGTTAAAGTTTAGAAGCATTTCAGGAAATATCAGTGAGTGATTTTGAACTCTAAAATGATTCGATTATTATATGTTCATTTTTTTCTCTGTTAACTTTACTTTGTCAGAATCGTTCAGTATTTTATGATATTGCACACCTTCATATTGCATTCATGTGTTTAAAGGAACTACTTTCTGTTGTAAACAAACGATGGATGCAGACGCCAGCACTTCTGATTTGTAAACAAATTTTGTACACTTGTGTAGTATGTGCTTTACGTTTTAGTATATGAAATTTGTTTCTGAATGAAGTAGAGCAAATATTTCATGGACTGCCACATACCATCTGCTTTAGCACATTCTGCATTAACTTTCTTGATAAAATGTTTTGGATTTAGGCTAGCTATACAGTAGACACCAGCAAGTGTCCTTACAAAGAACATAAAGTGACAAGGCATAAACTGTCTTCTTTACTGATAATAAGAATGGCAAAAATATATACTTAGTTTTACATTCTCAATTTCCTCAAATGTACATTCTTAGTTCTGCAAATCTGAATTACATGAGCCATGTCATAGGTTCTCAATCTTGATTACACATTTCAAAATTGTACTGTAATTTCGAATATAAGTGAAATTGCATCCTCCTTACTGCACTCAAAATGAAATAAGCATTAAATTCCATAGCGTCTTTTTGATAATTGCAATTGAAAGACTTCATATTTTTCCCACATTATGATTTCAATCAATCAGTGACAGAAACACATTTGCAGATGTCAACTTGCTTCTCCCTCGCTTCTTCAATCCGATTTATTTCATGTGGAATTGTCACATATAAATCCAGTCCATAATCATGAAATTTCGTAAAATCAACAAAAATACCAAATTCTGGTCATTCCAGATCAAATGGAAAACTTGTTGCAGTGCGCATTCACAATATGACTCCAAATTTCAATTTCAATTTTCTTTTGAAACTTCTGTCTAGCACACGACTAAGTTCAAATTTATCTGGGCGGAGTTAGGTGTGCATTAATATTGTTGTGTGATGATGAATATGTGCTTGTGTATTTAGTTTGGAATACGGCATACATTCATTTACTTTGTTTCTTGTAGTGTATTTTGTTTATATAATTAAGCCTTAGGTAGAATAGGAAAATAAGCATATAATAAAAAGGTTACTGCATTTGTTCGTGAAAATATGGACTCATTTTATCAGATGGATATGCTACACTCCCAAGGTCGTGCAGTATTTACATTCGAAAAACTTGTTCATATTTTCCCATACAAATGCAGTTACCTATAAATATGAATCTAATGTTCATTCAATATGGACAAAAACAGGTAGCATGCTAGTCAGTCCCATATTCAGCATTATTTTATTGAATTCCAAACCTAATTAAAATACAGGCAATTTAAAAGCAAAGTGATATTTTCATATTTTTCTCAAACAATTCAACCCTGAGTTATCTTGTTCTACAAGGGTTAAGATAAATTGAATAAAAAAAGAATCTGAAAAGAAATGAAAAGTGTTTGTTTATTTGATAAAAAATAATTCGTTGTGAACAAGCATACAGTTATTCATGGACTTAGAGCATTGTACAGCATTTTGGAACAGATAAGAAACCTGGCATAGTAGTCAGCAAAGCACTGATTCAGGGAAATGAAATTTGGAAGAGCTCAAAATTTTACTTTTGAGCAGCAATATGCAATAGATACTACTTGTGAGCTGTGGATAATTGTACATAACAACCATAAAGAACAGTTTTCCAACTTGCTAACCTAGCTATGCATATGATTTAGCGGACTATGATAAGGGGTTCTCAGTACATTACATTACTCATTCACAAATAAGGAACAGATTAAACTCGGAATAAACAGATTAATCCTTTTATAACTACAGGAGACATATTTCAAGGAGACAGCATCATTTGGTAGATTGGTGGAGAATGTTATAATGGTCCTCCCTACCTATACAAAACTTTATCTGTGCAATGCTGACTGCCACGATTATATTGGGTGAATTGGTGGGTAAAGGGCTTACAAAATTGCCATCCTTGCAGTCTTCCAAGACACAAGTTCAGCTGCAGATGTTGACTGATACAGAAGTTTTTATGCAGCTGCTGGCTAAAGGGACAAGATTTTCTCTATGTCCATCACAGACTTTATGGATGCTTTGGAACAGATTGTACATATTGTCTTGTGAGCAGAGAGCCATCACTTCACTGAGTCATGCCCATAATAGTGTCATGATATATGGAACCCTATAGAGATAAGACTGTCTGATCTGTCTTTTTTTGCTGACTCCTTTGCATGGGTGGTTCTGACAGTCCAACAAACCACCCACGCAAAAGCCATGCATACCAATGAAGCAGGCAGTTGATCCAGCTGTCCATCATGCTCTCCAGCCATTTGTATTAACAAGACTTGCATGGCTAATGCAACCAGTGGGTAATACACTTTGAGATTATGGCAACTCCAAATACATAACTCTGGGGATGGATGTGCTGAGAAGGTCTGCTATGGTTGACTAGTCAGATCACCCATTCCAGTTAAATATAAAGATCAATATCAGACACTTTCCCACTTTCCGTATCCTTGTGAATTCACTGCAAAGAAGGGACCAGATCCTTCATACAGATTGGATAACTGATTCATTAATTGGTCTCTTTGGATTTCTGCACTTTGATGGTTTCCAGTTATATACATTTTTGTAACAAGGAAGAATCACAAACTGTTAACCATTTGTCTCTCTTATGTCCTGCACACATAAGCCTGGCTTGTGGATGTATTATCAGTCACTTGGGAGCTGATTTTTTGCCTTTGTCTCCATGGTGCTGGTACCCAAAATTATGCAGTAGTTGAGAGGTCATAACTGATTTTAATCATCACTAAGGTGGGACTAGTCTTGGGTCATTGATTTACTATAGGATCCCGGCTAATTAGATGATGGGAATCAAACACGCACAAACTTCTGATCATGATTCCAATGCTTTAGTGACTGAGCTACTTAATATCATTGGTTGTTGATCTCACTTGTTTCAATGTTACAACTCAATGTGTGGGGCCACTGTTAGCTAAAGATAAAACCATGAATCCAAGCTGACTGCACAAATTAACTGATTTGATAATGCCAGGTGAGTGTATGTACTACAAGGGTAGGTGTGTGAATCCATGCTTAATTCCCAGGGTCTGAGAGAGATCTGGGGAAAAATGGTGATTGTGTACATGACTTGTCCTTTGTTTGCAAAGAACGTGACATATATATATATATATATATATATATATATATATATATATATATATATATATATATATTAGTTAATGGAACAATATATATTATACCAACAATAATAGATTTTATAGAAACTGTATGAATGAGTGATATCAGGCCCACACAGGAGTCTTATTTCAGTATTTTCAACAAGATACATTGTAAAATGTTTAGCACACCTGGTTGTTACCAACTTGGACTCCAGTAACAAACTGGCTTGGTGATCATACCGATCAATGAGATTCAAAGTACCTGATTGCAATCCTGATGTTGCCAGTGATAAATAATGAGGTGTCTAGAAAAATAAGACATAGTTCACTACAGTGAAACTTTACCTGGCCAACAGAGCTTGTGTTAATGTGTGTTTGCCCAGTACATTTGTTAATCTATCCTGGTATGTCCAGGCAAAGGATTTTTTCAGCACTAAGTGTTACACAAAACTTAAACTGATTTACTTATTTTCAGAAAACCAGGATCCAAAAATACCAGATGTAATTGAAGTTACTGAAGAAGACAAGAAACCCCAGGTGCCACTACAGCCAAATAACACGGCCTGGCACAGTTGTAGGAGGTTGATATTGGTTCCTAGATCAGCTCAGAAAGGTTATTCCGTGGGGCATTGGCCTATACCTGAGGCGTTTTGGCCAGATGTCAATAATCCAACTTTGGTGGGTTTCGGTGGTATTAGGATTGTTTCTATAAATTTGCATTGACTATCAATTGACAACTTTGCAAATTCATCAGTTAGTTTTTGTAATTTAGGATTATTACCCAAAAACACTTTTTGGAGCTTTTCTAGATAAACGGATTACACTGAAATATTTTTTTTTGTCAGTTAGCTCAGTTGACCACGTTAATTTATTATATGGCTCTGCATCTGTCATGTGTCATCCATTGCCTTTTGTCTGCTGGTCCATATACACTTGTACACATCTGTCATGTGTCATCCATTGCCTTTTGTCTGCTGGTCCATGTACACTTGTACACATTTGTCATGTGTCATCCATTGCCTTTTGTCTGCTGGTCCATGTACACTTGTTTGCGAGTATTCTAGAGGCTTCATTTCTGATCAGGGTTCTGTCAGAATGCTGAAGGGTTAGATTATGAACAAAATCAATGGATATTAATGATGTGATCTTGCATTTGATTGGCTAAGCTTGTAGGCACTCTGGAGGCCATAACTTTGCTATTAAGCTTAAGCCAATATCATCAGGATTTCAGTTGAGTTTGATCATGAGTTACATCCTCGCAATAGTAATGATGTAATTCTGCATAAACTGATGACCTCGTTAATAGAGGCAGGGAGAAATCCAATAGATAATGCAGGATGTATAAATAAAATGTCCTGTTTATGTAAAAACATTGATCTTATATATATGTATATATGTGGTCTTGCAAAAGGATAAATTAAATCAGTAGCAGATGACAGTATAGTGTTTTATACTCGACAGTTTAAATACTTCTGTCAATTAGCATTCTCAAGCTGACATCTCAACTATCAAGGTAAGCGATATCAGGTACAATGTAGCTTCATTTCAAAAGACTCAAACATTTTTAGTTCCACAAATACAGTGAAGCCAAATGGCTGCTAATGTCCTAAGTAGCAATGATGATCGCATATAATGTGTTGGAGAATTTGACGTTTTTGTAATATTGATATTTTTGCACAGTGGCATTTCCATGGGATCTCGAATCACTAAAAAGAGGTTGGTGAAAATTATATTGTGCTACTCATACTTAGAGAGTTAGGAATAATAATCCTCAAGTGAGGGTACATGGAAAAATGGGGGAAAAGTACCTTGCCACAGTAACTTGTCCATAAAGTAATAGCTGGTAAAGAATTTTAAAAAATTTCAAAGTTGTACAGATTGAAAATCATGGACTGCTTTCCAAATACACAATGAAAAGAGTATGTGGGTGTGTGAAGCTTATTAGACTATCAAAAATCCAAATAACACACACATTTCTTTCACTGGACTATTTTTGGAATTGTTACAATTGTAAAATAATTTTCTTATGCATTATGTAATAGGAAAGTCACAACCATGTCTTTTTATGTTCTTTTTTTTCCCATATTTCATAGCACTATGATACACATTGGTAAAAGGTGACATTATATTACTGATGTCATAGTCTAATGATCACATTGTTTCAGTCTTTGCAAAAAGCATGGATTTTTTCAAAAGGGGTTTGCAATGAGGCGTAATAGTTCTTGAAAAAGTTTCAAAATGAAAATGGATTACAGTGTTGTATTTAGTTTAGTTTGAAAACACTATTTCAAGCAAAACTCTTTGTTGTCAAAGAAATTCTTATTTGTGCTTGTATATATCTGTTTTTATCAACCATAAAATTGTTGAGAGGTCAATCTACCTGATCAGACTGGTTTAACTTCAGCATTTTCAAGGCTGCAGATCGACCTTTTATGAAATAAGACAAGTTTTGTTTATGTTATACAGGTTTTTCAATAGATGCATACCCTTGGGTTCAGACACGTGGACTTTAAAGATGACCCATTTTTGATTCGCAGAATTCCAACTTATGCATCTTTGTGATGCACATAGATTTGGGCTGGAGCATAAATCTTGATTACCCTTGATTTGCCTCCTGCTTAGTTTCTTACTAATTGCACTGTCCATAACAAATTTACTGTAGGAGGCATTGATTGACATCTGCTTGAGAACAATTTACACCTTGATGGCCAATAATATTGAACCTAAGGAAGATATTTATGAACTGGGTGGAGCTAATACTTAGGTGCAGCTGAATTTAGTTGAATTGTTTCGAGATTACGTTTGAAGTTTATGATAGAGGAAATGATTATGATAAGAATGGACTACCTTTTGATCAAATATCAGAACTGGTATGTTTGGACATCAAATTATAATCAACTAGTCAGAACTGGAGTGTATGGATGGTGGCTTGCGAAGCCGGTTGTCAAGGTGTGGACCAACTTGAATAAATTTACTGGCAATCAATTTGCTTCATTTAGCGAAATGTTTAAAATAGGTTATGTTGAGAAGTTCAAACTATTATAAAGTATAAAATAATCCTCTGTTTCAAATACAAAATATACACAAAATAACGCGTAGTTGGAAAGAGAAAGTTTCACAAAAATCAGATTGTATGTTTCTTACAAAATAGTGTACAAGTATTTCTCAGTATCCAGCAAGAGACAAGAAATCTTAATTATCATTTGTTTCCACCAATGACAAGGAGTCACAGCAATGGGCTCATGACTTCAAAAGAATTGACTCTTGAGATTTCAGTTTTTACTTTTTTATTTTGACTCGAGATTTTTGAGTGAAAGGTCAACTGACTCTTCACATTTGAAATGTATTGAGAACCCTGTCATAGTAATATATTGTGTCATGCTAACTGGAGATATATTTTTTCCAGTTTCTCCATACTAGGAACACGTTGAATGAAAATCATAAATGGCAGATCTCTCATATTTTAAAATTCTTAAACATTAAGCATATTAACAATAAAGAATAATGTTAAAACTGATGCAAGACATAATTTCAGCATCCTATAACTAATTATGTTGTATCAAAAATTAATATTTTTGTCAGTAATTATTGCATAAAAAATAAATTACAAAACATAACAGAATAATCTTAACATTGATACCTGTACTGTTTTCGTTTTTTCAGACCCCAAGAACTGCTCATCCAATTGTGAGATTCTCATGTGCTTATTGTGAACCTTTGGTAATAGACAATTTACCCTTTGATAAGTATGAACTTGAACCCTCGCCTTTGACTCAATACATTTTAGAAAGGCGACAGCCAAATATGTGTTGGCAAGTATTTATAAACAATAGTGCTAAGTATAGTGAACTGGGACATCCTTTTGGATATCTGAAAGCCAGCAGTACGTTATCGTGTGTGAATTTGTTTGTAATGCCTTACAACTATCCAGTGCTACTTCCTCTGTTAGGTAAGAATGTACTTTCATATGTTTGATTTTTGTTTCTTACAATCTTAGATGTGTTGTTTTTTCCCCATTAATTTACCACTTGTTAATGTTTATTGAAAAGTTTCACTGTAGGCCACAAATCTCTTACAATAGGTCAAGAAATGGAGGCAGGGTGGTTTTGTTCTAAGGACACATCTGTACCTACAGAAGATCTATCATGTCTTGTTTATTGCAACCTCTGAGTTATGTTTTGTTTTGGGAATAAAAACATGAATAAATAATGCATGACAGAAAAGTTGTAGTTTCTGCTTTCTTGAACATTCATAATAAAAATGTAAACTTCTGTTTTACCATCATATAATAAAATATTTGAAAATGTGTCAGCATCACAAAAGAATGTAAACTGTTACTATGAGATGGAGATTTTATTGTATTGCCTGCTTTAGCAGTACTTGTATCACTTACGGTGCTGATATACTCTTCGTGTTAGGAAACATGAAATTTTATGAATGGTGCATCAGGAAGTGCCTTTCAGAACAGACATTGTTTAATGGAATCCTTTCCTTGTGTAATGTTTTATTGGATACACGAGACCTAAAAGTGTTTTGTCTCACTTTCAGATGAATTATTTAAAGTACACAAACTGAAACCAAACAACCAATGGCGACAACGATTTGAGAATTACCTGAAAACGATGCCAGGATACTTTGCGCAGGTGAGAAAGTTTAATTAAAAAAGATAATTGCATCTTCTAAAATGGAAGTAACTAATTATGCATTGAGATTCAGTAGCCCTATAGTAGTTACCTTTTTTGCTCATTCTTCTGTCTATTACCTCAGGTTGAATTCAGATACCATCTAGGCCAGCCCAGGTTGGCTGTCTCTGTGTGTTCTTGGGAAATGAACTTAGCTTCTATTTCCTTTGCATGTTATAGCCATAAAAGCATGTGTTTTAAACCAGCCAACATCCACAGCTGTCAGTCCATTCACACTTAGTGTAACCACCAAAGACAGGTCTCAAAATCCACAATAGTCTGCATGCCTGGTAAAGTTACAGTCTGACTTAATTTCAGTAGGCTGCTGGGTAGTAAAGTTCCAGTTGTTACAATTAAAAACTTGTTTCTGGTAATTGTCGAAAATCATAATAATTGGATGATGTAACACTTGAAGATAAATGTGTAAATCCCACAGATTCAGTTTCCCTTTGGAACAATTGAGATTTGACTTTGCATATTAAGACTCTATTTCCAGTTTTTCTAAAGGAGGCAAAAGTGCTGTTTACAAACAAGAAAAATGTGTTTTTTCTCCTTCAAATACGTTTTCTGTTCATATTAATGTTGGTGGGGGAGGTGGCGGAGTATAAGCCTGCTACCTCCAGAATGCAGCCCTACTAAATAAGACAAAAATACTTAATGTTGGGCACTGAAAACAAAGGGCAGTAACTTTTGCCCATTACCTCCCCAGGCCATCATGAGGTGTCACTAGCTTGTAAGCTTCACTTCTGTACTGTCAACTTCGTATATGATATCTCCCATAAATCAACACCATTTTGGTGTTGATTTATGAACCTCAATCATCCAGGAATTAGGACTTGTTTAATAATCATTCCTCATCATGTGGTTTAACATAATTTTAAATTTTTGCAGATTTTATTTGAATTTGTCACATTCTCAGACTTTGTCTGTTTAAACTGCTATACAACATGCTATCGTTGAATGCTTGTTTTGTCATTCTTGTTTTAGAACCCACTGCCTATTTTCTGCTTACCTTATATTTCTTTTGGTGTCATTTCAGTAAAAAAACATGTTGACCAAGTGTGTTAAATGTAAGAACTTGATAGTAAGGGAACATACACAAATGTCCTGTATACTAAATGTAATTAATCTCTTTCATGCAGCGTGTACAACATATGGTCTGAAGGGTTGGACAGAAGTACTACAGAATGGAGCCAAAGGGAAAGAGAAGAAAACCAAATCTAGTAAAGACAAAGCAGACAAGGGCCCTGAGTGGTTGAGTGGCCTAAAGCGTTCTCCGTTACGGATCACTGCCATCTCACCTCACTCTGTGCTGGTTCGAGTCTCGGATTCAGCCAGTGTGGGTATGTGGGAAAGCTTGCTGGTAGCTTCTTGTGGGTCGGTGGTTCTTTCCAGGGTTTTAACTGGTTCTTCCTCCACCATTAATACTGGCTGCCATGTATAGCCTATCGTGTGCTGAAAAATGGCATTAAACCCTACAACAACAACAACAGCAAAGCAGACATCCTTAGTATACATCTAAAGTCAGAATATCTTGTGAGCCTTGTAGAGGATGTTCTTGCTCCCTCCCCCCATGTGCCACATTTACAACAGTCGGCCTCTGTTACCTCTGTAACCATAGATGATCAAAACACTGATGATTTACAGTCTACCGGCTTGGAACAGATGTGATGTCTAGTTAGAGAGATGATGCAGTTATTAAATTCAGGCCAACTTTTACTCTTGTCTCTCTGTTATTTTCACAGGATTTTTGTTATATATGTGTTTAGGGAGTACCCCCTTCCCCATTTTAGGTAGCCCTGTGGACATAAGAGCATGCCCAAGAATGGCCTTGTGGGCTTTAAATCAGGTCTTTTCGGTATGACACAGACCTGGTTTACTGTAAGTTCACAGTCTATGCACTATTGCATTAGAGTGACCTATATAGAGGTGACAGTTTATCTATATGTGCAAGCTGATGGAGACTCTTTTTTGCATTGGGTGTGAAGATAATCCTACACAACAGCCATATTTAGCCATGGAGCAGTCTTCAAGGCTGCCATCAGAGAAATATACAGTGTTGTTGGCTTCAGAATGCCTTCTGCCACTTAACTGCCGTGCACAACTATATGGTAAAAGTGTTGTTAGTTCATTGTCCTTCCAACTGCTTTCCCAGTCATCAAAAATTAAATTAATGATCATCAGTCTGGAAGAATTTTTAATCTAGGGAATGCAAAAGCTTTCTTTTCTGAAAAACAGGTGTCAATGATGTTTTCATCTAGCTGGTACAAAAACCACTCTGATGACATGTTTGGTGGTTTACCAGCTGTTGCAAAATAGGGCACTGCGTATGCCTGGGAGACGTTGGGTCATTAAAAAAGCAGGACCATGGCAAATGTACTGACAGCTCTGATTCTTGAACTGACTCCACGTGACGCATGTTTACGCTCCACATTGCTCAACCAGCATCTTACCCTGGCTTAGCAGGTGACCCACTTTAGTCTACCATTAGTCTTTGGGGGCAAAATTGAAGATTTTCAGAGGCACTTAGCTCCGGAATTGCTACTTTAACTCTACACTCAACTGGCACAGGCTTCTAGGACAAATCAACAAATGCCAGAGCAGAGGGATAATAGGCAGGCAAGAGACAAAGGGTCTTTAAAGTTTGGATCCCAGCCTAATGCATGAGGCAACAACCTAACCAGTTTAGGAGGCAATCTTACAGGGGAGACAAGAAACCAAAAGTTTCTCTGCATCCATGCCTTCTTTCAACATTGACCTGCAAAGCCCACCACCTGCAGACAGACTACTGGTGGGAAATCAACTTATGCATTTCCACTCTCACTAGATCCTCCTACTTCTTCAGAACAATTTGGTAATCCAATTCATTTCAAAGGAGCATTGGATTTCATTTATCCAACCAATGTCTCTTTTCTCCTCCCTTTTCACCAATGTACTGTCAGATGGGGTGAATTAAACTTTTCTGCAACAGAAGATATGATCGCTCTTCGACAAATGAGCAGTGGGGATTGTGTAAAATCTACAATCTCTGGGTTTTGTTTGAGGCTTTTCTTATCCGGAAGGAGGATGGCAAATTGAGGTAGGTCATCTACCCATGTCACCCCAACCCATACATTCAGCAACCAAAATTCAGTATAGGATGAGATCAATAGGTCTCCACATCAGAAGGGATGAGTATGCCATCAGTCTTCATCTGACCAATGCATATTTTTATGGGGGGCCCTGAGTGGCCGAGTGGTCTAAAACGCTGTCCGTTATGGATCACTGCCATCTCACCTCTGTCTGCACAGGTTTGAGTCTCAGATTCAGCCAATGTGGGTATGTGAGAAAGCTTGCCAGTAGCTTCTCTTGGGTCGGTGGTTCTTTCCAAATTTTTCCTGGGTTCTTCCTACACCATTAATACTGGCTGCCATGTATAACCTATCGTGTGCTGAAAAATGGCATTAACCCCACAACAACAACATAATTTTGTGCCCCTTTCCACCCCACGTCATAGAAATTTCAGTTCGCTTACTGTGACATCAGTTTCAAGTTTGACCCTTTTGGTCTAAACATTATCCCGTGGGGTTTTACGAAAATCATGGACTTTATCTTCACTCTGTTGCATTTGACCTTATCTACAGCGACAGCAGCATACATGGAAGATGTACTCCATAAAGATCTTTTGGCCAAATTTGGATCTGAATCAACTTAAAATCCCTCACCTGTTTTGGGGTTTTAATATGACTCACTTGAAATAATTTGAGCTTTTATCCTGCATTTTGCTGAAGCTGCTATCCTACAAAACCTGTTTCCATTTAGCCTTATCATCACCATCCAGAGTAAATGTGTTATATACCCTTTCTATTGACCCAAACTATCTTAGTTAAGATTGGATGGTTCATTGGTCCTCTTAACATGACCAATCTTTGCAGCCCAAAATAGGTTAATGTCAGTCAGCAATAAGAGAGTTGTCATGTGTTCCCTCTCCTCCTTAGACATGTTGAGAGCAACAGCCATGCAAGACCCTATTTGTGCCCTCAATCACTACTTGAAAGCACAAAGGCAGGTCGTGGTACCATCAAGCAACTCCTTTTCCTGGCAAAAGTAGGTGCCAGGATATCCCTCTCAAGTACTATCTTCATGGCTGATGTGGGTTATACGTTTGTCATACTCTAATGTCGGTCACCTCATGACAATTTTTAGGTAGTGAAATTGGAGTAATCTCTACAAGCTTCAGATATAACTTTTCTATCCAAGACATGAGAGAAACTGCTGGCTGGCACGCATAATCATCCTTACAGTTTCTAACGCAGCAACATTCCTTCAATCTAGTAGTGCAATGGCGGTGGCCTAAATGACCACCAGACCCAGTTAACAGTCAACACAGCCTGTTAGCTTCACTGGATTCTTCATTGAAATTTGGTTGGTAAGAAGATCAGTAATGATCCTCTTAACCGAATGTAGAGGAAACAGGGTGACATGACCTTTGACTGTGTGGCTTATCAGATTAGGAGAATGGGTTATCATTCGCATGGAGAACCCAGCTGCAGTCCCCTAGAAGGATACCCAAGGTAGAGGTTGGATGCTCAGCATTACCTCCTATTACTATTCTCCTAATGATAAAGTGATATGGGAATGTATTTGAAGGAGAAAGCAAATTTTTAAGTAAATTATGGTTCTCCAAGATTTCTCACCTTACCAACTTGTTCACCATGGCAGCTTTGCATAAAAACTAGTGACACTTGGTGGTGGCAAGGGGAGGTAATGGTCAAGAGTGAATGCCCTTTGTCTATGGAAGATAAACAGAAAAGACAGATTTTAATCTTTTTAGAAGGGCTGAATTTGGGAGGTAGCAGGCTTATATGACACCACATGAATGTGATTGGATAAGTGTTCTCAGAGAAAGATAATTTACTTGGAGAATGACATCAAAGAAGAGAATAATGTTTGTGATAGGGTAAAGCATAAATGAATGTTTCAGTGGACATGGACAAAAGTCAGAAAAATGGCTGATTCTTGATTAGAACGATGCAGTGCAGTGTGACTGGTGTTTGAAGTTTCTGAAATGGACACAAAAATCCAATTTGGTTGCAGGTTGTTTTAACTTCATATTTTAATCAGTTATACCACATAGCTGCCCTCACGAATTTGGCGTGAATTTCATGACTTTTTCAGCTATTCACAGATTCACGCCACAAGCCAAAAATTCACAAATTCTCCAATTCTCAGTTATTTTAAATCTTTAATAAAATAACCGATTTCCCGTTAAGAGCTAGTTGTGATATTTGCAGTTGCTGAAACAGTCCGGTACTCCTGGTCGCGACATTAGAAGAACTACAGCCAGTTAGTACAGTTGGCCTGGTAGCAAGCATTTTAGCCTGATTTAATCTATATGTTTAAGTTTTACAAATGCTTTTGAGAGAAAATGGGGTCTATCCGGAATTTTGCTCCACACATGCATCACAAACACTGACTTGAGTTACCATTCATCATCGCATATAAGATCTTGAAAATGTCTTCACCACCAAGGAAAAAGAAATGTATTGCTCAAAATGTGAAGTTTAATTTGGAATATATCAAAAATTGGCCGTGCATTTTGCCATTAAACATTGATATACATCCTGCTTTTTGCACTCAGTGGCACTCAGTGTACCACAAATTGTAGTATTGTGCATGGTCGCAGAGACAATGTGAGGAAGCACATTGGTTGCAGAAAACACGTAGAAGTTGGAAAAATTAAGAATTCGCAGATTTCAGCTCCAAAATATTTTAAGCCATCGGTGGAAGACCTGCAAGCTGCCAATGCTGAAGCATTATTTGTGAGTTTTCTTGTTGAAAACAATCTACCTTTATCAACTGGAGACCATGCTAAACATTTGTTCTGACAAATGTTCCCAGACTCGAAAATCGCTTCCAAATGTTCCTGTGGAAGAATCAAAAGTGCTGCAGCTCCAGTGCATTTCTCATTGCAACAGTGACAGTGAAAGAGTATTTTCTGTAGTGAGAAACAATAAGACGGACTTTAGGGCCTCCTTAGCTGCAGAAAATTTGTCAGCAATTTTAGTCACCAAGATCAACCAGCAGGCAAGAAGTCTGAACTGTTTAGAAAACAAATTAAGATCAAGCAGTTGAGGAAGTTCAAGTCTGCCACAGTATCATGTCTTGATAAATAAATATTTCTGCATATATGTAGTGTTTTAGTTTTATATTGCGATCTTGATATAGTGTAGTATTGATGGTCAGAGTGGATGGATTATTGTCATGGTATTTTTCACTAATTCATGTCCAAATTCACGACTTTTTATCCCTATTTTCACTAATTGTGAGCCTGGAAGGTTGGCAGCTATGATACCACATAAAAACTGAGCAACACAAAATTTAGGGAGAAGAGCAGCTGTGCAAGAATAGCGGGCTTCTAGTAAAATCTTGGAAAATTTAAATCAGACTGTGTTGTGTTTAACTGGCTAGTGAATGCTGGCAGATTTGGACCCTGGCTGGTTTGAACCAAATTAATGGATGATTCAGACCAAATTCCAGGCTGATTCAGACCACATGAAATATTTTATAATGAAAAACAATGGAACATGCGTACCTGAATTAGGTTAGTCATTATTCCAGTTTTGCCAACACAGTTTATTATGATAATTAACATGAGATCCAAAAGGTTTCCAGATTATAGACATGTGATGTGTAATATAATATGGTATAAAGATAAAGACTACATAAATATAACAAAAAGCATTAACATACTCAGACTAATATATATGGACAGACAGGTTTTACTATATAGGACCAGTTTTTGCCTTTTCTAGTGTAAGTAATTATATTATTTCCTTATAAAGTTAAAGAAAAACTTTCTTTTTTTGCACAGAGGTGAATGAGCTGCTTTGAACATGTTTTCCTATTTGCAGTCAAGATAAACAGTTATAGAACTGTTCCATGAAAACATATCTGGGACCCAAGAAGGCACTTTTGATGTGGGGTACTCATCAATTGATGCAGTTTCAGATTTTCTTATCATTTTAATATGAACTCTATGAAATCAAGTACCCTGGCATATTTTTTTTTAAACAGCCTTCACTGGGTACCATGTACATTTAAATGGAATAGCCCTTAGCTCATTTCATTTGTTTTGTATACAGAAATATGCCCTCATTGTAAGGTTCATTTCCTTAAAGGCATTTTTAACTGTTCGGTGTACCTCTGAAATAATGAGAAAAATCCTATTTCAAACAATTTAAATATCACATTTACATCGAAGATGAAATTTAAAAATATTTCATCAGGTCTAAATCAGCTTGCTTTCTTCTGTGAAAAAGCCTGTTCTGAATCGTCCTCCACCTGGGCTATACAGAATAATGACCGTGACTCATTTTGAACGGATATGTAAAGTAGCTTTCTTTGTTTATTGGAGCAAAGTTCGTACTTTTATATCATGCATGATGGGGATATTTAAGAAATAATAGTATTGTGACTCTAGATAAGTGTCTGACTTTGTTTTGTGGAGGTCTATTGGAAATTCAGCAAGTTTAGTTAATTTCTCAACGTACTAGCCTTTATGGCTTCATAGAAATTTTGTAAATTCTAGACCTGAAAAATCTTCAATCCTTGCACATAATTTCACATCATTAGTAGGTGAATTTCCTATTACAGTTGGATGTGGCTTTAAAAAGTTTAGTCTTTGATTCCAGTTTTGATGGAGTGATTGCCCTTGTTCCATAATTTTTAAATCTGCACTAAGGGGGCAGGGGCCAGTTTTTATGTACAAATTTAATGTCGCAATCAGTGACCTAGTATAAAAAATATTTTAAAAAATTCAAATACACAAGTGAGGTCAAAAAGGTCCATATTTTTAGATACCTATATTAAAGCAAAGCATAAGAATATTATTCACTTGATCAGAGAAGTCAGTGGCAGTTCATAGCAGAAGAAGTTTATGCACCCCAACCACTATTTTATACATGCATATTTCACATCCGAAGGCCATTTTTGACAGCATGTGGTGCTTACAGTGCAAACGCAAGCCCTTTACCTGGATGAAAATTTTGAAAAACATTGTCTCCTAAATAGCTTGATGCAATTCAGAATAGTTGTCATCCAAGCTGTTTTTGATATATTCTACTCGCCTTGAACCCATGTATCTACTGCTATGGGAGGCTAGCTCTTCTTCCTAGCCGACTATTGGTATTTCACTATCAACATACTGCAGAGCAACTATGGAAGGTGTACGTGCCTGACCTCAATTTCAAGAACAACACAAACCAAAAACACCTAGTTCACAAATATACCCATATCTATAAACAGTAAACAATAATAGCTGAAAAAGTCACCATAGCCTTAAGTTAAGAAATTTGCCAGGGGCCAATTTACGAAACTGGACCCTGCCACCTAAGCAGATACTTGTAGCTGGCATGACTGCTGAACCATTCAGTAGTCTGATTCAGGCTGTAGACCTCAGACATGTCTTTTATGTGTTTTGTCTCATCAGCACCATTTGGGATAAAGTTATGGCCCCTGACCTCTGGTATAGCTCATGAACCAGTCAACATTTTCAGCTTCAGTTTGTTTTGGTATGAATATTATTTCAACAACCTAAATGTGGCTTTTATGGATTTTGTCTCATCAGTTCCATTGTGGATTGAGTTATGGGCATTGACAATTAACTTTATATCATTAATAGGGATGTAAACCATTCAACATATTCTGATATGTGAGATTTGTTTAATAGATATAGATGCTTTTATCTCGTCAACTCTGCTTTGGGCAGTGTTATGTTTGTTGACAGTTAAATTAATATCTTCATAAGGGATGTGCTTAAAACTGTTTTAAGTTCAAGATATTGGCTGACACTATTTTCCTTAATTTGTTCAAGAATTAGCTAGAATGTGTGCAGTTTTTATGTTTTTATGTTAATTGTTTGGATTTATCAACATCTTTCATTAGATTCTACTCTTGGGTACACCTTTCAGCTTTTTTTGCATTTAATTAATTTTTGACAACGGATCACTGCCATCTCACCTCTGTCTGCATGGGTTTGAGTCTAGGATTCAGCCAATGTGGGTATGTGAGAAAGCTTGCCAGTAGCTTCTCGTGGGTCGGTGGTTCTTCCCGGGGTTTTCCCGGGTTCTTCCTCCACCATTAATACTGGCCGCCATGCATAGCCTATCGTGTGCTGAAATATGGCGTTAAACCCAACAACAAATTTTTTACAAACGAAATTATGTTGCTGTTGTACTGATACATGTGAAAAACAGTTGCAGATTAGACATACAGTATAACAAACACCTTGATCAGTGTCATGGAATAGTTAGATATTAGAATTAGCTGTGACCTTAATCTATGTGTAAATCATGAACATATTTGCCTTGTAAATGTTGTTTCCCACTTAAAGAACATTTGCTGAGAATCATCTCCCCTTCTTTAGTTAATGTTATTACTGTTATCACAGGTCTGTTGTGTATAGGATGTAATAATATGAGATAAGTTTGGCTTGTCTGCATACAGACATTTGAAAAGTTAAGTAGCCCATATAGATGAATTAATAGACTGATTTACTGATTTATTTAACTTTGTTGCAGCCTTTGAAAAGAGCCCTAGGAAGAATGGGTGCACACAACCTTGTCCCAGACAATTTGGACAACTGTTTGAGTTATAGCATTGTAACCTACCTCAAGAAACTGAAAAACACTGTGAGTAAACCAGTCTTGTTTTGTTATATTGATTGCAAGGTGCTAGAGAGTAATAAGGAATTGAGAGCTGCATTTACTTGAGGGTAAAAGTTGTCAGAGTAGCCATGCCAGGAATGGTTACTTGAGTTGCTTATGTGAGAGAGGTCAGGAATGCGACCAATTCTATGTATCAGCCATTCAGGTATGAGCTATGATCAATATGGAGGTGAAATTTTGACACTAGAATAGATGAGAAATGATATAAACAAGAACTGACATTTTGGAAAAGGCAAGCCTTTCTTTTGGTGTACAGACATAAATTTTAGCCTTTAAATGTTCTTCAGCTGCTGCCTTTAAGAAACAGGCTTGGATTTAACATGGTTAGATCTTGTGCAATTCTGATATAATATTGAAAGAGATGCCAATAATTCTGATTTACTTAATGTGAAATATCTCATTTGGAATTTGGCAAAATTAAAAATTATTACATATTTACTGATTTTTTTATATAATTTCCAGGCAAAAATGGAGATGGACAGATTAATAGCTTCTGTAGGTCAAAAGATTTCCCTTAGTGAAGGAATCCGAGTTAGTTCCAGGTGAGATTTATTACAGATTCTTTGTAATTTTCAAAATTGGCTGTTTACAGCATTTCTGCATGTTTAATTTTATTCTGCTTGAATTTACCCTCAAAGTAGAAGACTATCATTGTCAAGAGGATGCACTGTTGCCATGGTAATGGCTTTGATTGTGTCTTAGATTACAACAATAAAATGAAATGTCTTGAAAATATTGTTTAAGAATTATATTTTTAGAATTAAATCTGTGAAAAACGTAGAAAAACAAACACATTTATCCTTGAAGTTTCATGAAAGTATGGATTTTTATTGATCATTGTTTTTACGAACGTATGGGTTATGAAGGAATTGTTTTAAATGGATCATATTCCATGTTCAGTATTTCTTGTACCCTGTTTGCAGCTTTAATTTTTGTTATTGAAGAGATAATGTTTGATAGTGGGGGGGAAAAGATTCGGTGTAACAGTACAGTTTACATTTCAACAAAACCCAGTGCTAACAGGTATTGACATTTTTGAAGAGTACTTAATTGACTTTATATAGACTTTAACAATTTGTACCATTGTCAGTAGTAATTCATTTTTATTATTATTTAAAAACTATTTTATTTCTATTTTAACAAAATAAATAGTACTCATTTTATTTATCATTTGCAAAATAAATATGTAACTGAATAAACTGAATACACAATAGAGCCTTGGCAAAAAGACCTCAAGTTTTGTAGCCAGTAATGCAACATTGTAACTTCCAACATAATGCATCATTGTAACTTCCTGACTAGCCTGCATATTTCCTAGTCGACATGTTTCCAGCTAGAAGTTCAGGTCTGCTGACTTTAGCTGCATGTTGCCTATTTCTCTCATCAGTGGAATTTGCACAACCCGCATATAATTCCCAGCTACTTCAGTGACTTTTTGACTGAAAGATAACATCTCCATCTGTCTGAAACTTGGGGGACTAGAATAGATCTGGATTCACTTGTTTCTACTACATTCATAAAGAATCTGGTTCTCGATTTCCACTCCTTCATGCAGATGGATGTGGAATCAGGGATCTTATTTACACTCCCTTCATGCAGATGAATAAAGAATCTGGGTTCTTATTTTTTCTTTGAGTACTTTCCCTAGTCACATTACATCAGAAATATCAACCTGCTACCTCATGAATCCAGCCCTGCTACAAGATGAAAATCATCTTTTCTTGTCTATCTCATAGACAAAACACAGAACTCTTGCCCATTACCTCCCCTTGCTACCCCTAGGAATCATTAGGTTTTAGCTTCACTTCACTGCTGCACTGTTAACATTATACAGTTTATCGTTCTAATTGACCCATCCTACATTCTTTTTGGATTTATTTTGTGTATTAATCATTCTGCTGCAGGTTAAATACATTCTTTTTTACAATTTCTGCCAGTCTGAGTGATTTTGTCACATTTAGGGACTTCGATTTTTTAAGACCACAACATACTACGCTATCATTGACCTCTGCAAGGTCATTATTAGTTAGCATGACTTTGATTTTTTTCCTTTGCTTGCTTTGTTCATAGCAGAGTTGGTTTTGAGCAAGTTATTTACATGCTGCATTCCTTATGTATGCTTTGTTTTCCCTTCTGTGTGTCATTTCAGTAGAAAGGTCACCTAAATACTTGAATACATAAGCTCGAAACATAGTCTTGAAGTTTTGAATGCGACACTGATTTGTTCGATCACTTTGTTAGTAACAGGAATATATTTTTATTAGCAAGTTAGTAACATGATGAATTACTAATTTATGCTTTGCTTTCTCTTGTGACTCTTGTATATACTAAGTGTACATCATCGGTGACATGTGTATGACTTGTGTACAGGAAGTCTTGGCTACAGTATTAGATAGTTAGTAAAATACTGAATTGCAGCTCTATGCTTTGTTTTTTCTTCTAATGTCATTTCAGAAATGTTCACTATATGCATGAAATGCACATTCAAAGCAATAGTCAGTACAACATTGAAGGGAAAGACAGCTGTAATAAGCAAGGAAGATAACCTAGCTTCTTGTTGGTGATAACCAATTCATTGGGAAATGTTCCCCAATTTTAGGCAACCAAGTGGGCACAAGTCCCCCTGCATGTATGTGTGTGTACCAGATCCATTGGATCCAGCTGCTGATACCACTGCACTGTTAATGGCCATACAGCCATCACCTTCCAAAATGGGAGACCTTTTAAGAATTTAAGAAGGCAGCCCAGCCAACTAGTTTGTCACGTGCATTTCCAACTCATTGGGGGAGTGTTCCCCAATTTTAGGTAGTTCAGTGGGTTTTAAGTCCCCCTGCATGTCCGAGCATGGTCTTCGGGCCTATAAGTCAGGACACATTGGTTTTGTACCAGATCAGTTGGATCCAATTATGTAATCCTTTTCGTTGAATGGTCCAGCCAACTATGTTTAACGGGGATCTTATGGACAGAAATCTGTCCATCTAGGCCCTTGAAGCAGCTGGGACTGGTGATAACTGGACCATCTTCTGTACCACCAACTGCTAGGCTGACCATTTGCTGGGCAAACCAGCTGGTAGTCCTGGCACTGCCAGACTTCTGTATGTTCTCTGCCTGTCCACAAGTGAGAGCTAGCGACTTCTTCATGAGATGGAATCGAGTCTTCAGTGCCACCTAGTATGGCTTCTTGAGAGCTGCAAGTAGACCCATATTGGGCCTCAATCAACCATGATTCATGTCATACTCAGATCTAACTATGGAATAGACTGAAGTTTGGCTTTCAAGCCGCCATCGAGAACATTTATGGGATAGTGGCTACTTCATAATGCCCTTCATCCCCTATCGCTTCTCAGGATTATAATGCTAAAGAATCAGTAGATCTCAATGAGAAGGGAGATTTCTTCCCCAATAGGCTAGACTTAAGGTGACAGATTCTTCAGTACTGATCTTCCAGTACTTGCAAGAATATAGCAGCCGTTTATATGTCCACTGTTTTATCAGGTGGACAAAATGTGCTCGGTGCCACATCAGAGCTGTTGGATATGCCTCATTGGCACTTTTCAGACTTGACAAAGACACTCTTCAATAGCCATGCTTGGGAGACGTCGGCCAGAATCATTAGGTCATTGATCAGGGTTGCTGACCATACCATTGCCAGTACTTTGATGGTTTCGGCCGATTTACACCTGATACATGTCACGCGTCTGCGATCCACATAGCTCAAACCTCATCATACCCTCCCTTTCCAGACGACCTTGTTTGGATTACCATTGCGTTTGGAGGAAGAATAGAGGAAATTCCCTCAGAAGCAATGGGGTCGGGTTGATCCAGGTGATTTTGGAGGGCTTCGGCTTTCATCCATCAACAACCCCTCTCCTGGATGGACCATTAGATCAGGAGAAGGATGATTTCTACCAAAAGAGATATGGTCGCTCATCATTTAGGAAAAAAATGCGGTGACGCTTATGCAAAGATTATAATCCCCAGGGTTTCATTCAAGCCTGTGTCTTATTCTAAAAGCCAATAGCTAGTTGACAGCCATAGTCGACTTGAGGCACCTCATCCAATTCATTGTGATTTTAATGTTCAGTTTGGAGATTGTGGGATTGATCTGCCTCTATTTAAATGGTGGAGTATCCCTTCAGTCTCGATTTGCCTGATGCATATTTTCACATCCAAATTCCAACCTGTTCAGTGCTCAAAAAAATTGATAGCCTGATGCCCAAGGCCCCTCTAATTATAGTTCAGGCCTGTCCTGTATTCAGAGTGAGGTACCCATTGGGCAAGTCGAAAAAAAATTAGTTTGATTGAGGAAACTTTGATCGTGCTGATGAAATGAGTAAATGTACTTTTCAGGATGTTGACATGCATGCCATAACACGGTGCAATGTAAATCAGATTACCACTGTCCTACATAAAATTGAGATCTGATTTTAATAAAATGGAAGCTATGCTAAAAATACAATTATGTACTCCCAAAAAACACAGGGGAAAAAACAACAAAGAAAACCCTTTCAGTCTATGCCCGTTACTTGTAGACTTGTAGTATGTATAAATGGTAATCTGTAATGATTGGAACTGATATAAAACTATCCTTTGGGCAGTTTAAATAGTGGCCATTAAAGGAAAAGATGTCGGGGTATAAAATCAAAGTTTCACATTAACTGGCTGACAATAGCTAGTGAGATGTGTTGAAGGATGCATTGGGTGAACCCATTGTGCTAATTTGCACAGGTAGGATCAGGAAGTGGAACAACCCATTATAGGTAAATTAAAGAGATGATAGTTGCTTGTCAAGAACAAAAGATATTACATATTACTGCCTTGAATGAGAATGTTTGAGCCGCTATGTATGATATTTTTCACAAGATTGTGAACAGTGGCAGTGTTTCTTTGAAGCTGGATTTTACTGCATATATTGAATGCAAAGCATGATCATTTCAGTTATGGGAATAGTGTTCAAGTGTGATTCATTTCTATAAAATTTATGTTCGAATTGTAGCTATTGCAATGTTGTGTGACTATATTAGAAAGGGGGAAATTTTTTGGAGTCTGGTATATACCTGACAACTTTTTAAAAGCTAAGTAGGGAGTATAACAAATAAAACAGTGAGATTTGGACCTAAAATGGGGAGGTTTCTATGAGGCATTTTTTAAGCACTGGTTTCAATAAATATTGACCAGTCTTCCAGGTCCAATAAGGGTGAAATTCTCAAAGAAAGCACCAGAGGCGCCTGCAGAAACTTGGGGGTGGGGCGTACTTCTAGTGGTCAGCCATGAAAGTTTTATGAATGTAGGCCCAAAACATGTTTAAAGGTGAAATTGGTGGAAGCGATGGGAGGCACCAATTCTTCCTGTGACATGCTTTATTTTCCCCCAGGACAAGCTCCCCATTTCATATTCTGGTCAGCTGTGGCTAAACTGCATAATAGCTAAAGGTTAGACTTAAGTACACAAGCATAAAGCCAGTGTGACAGATTAACAGTTAATCCTTATCAATGCATTTATCTTGTGAAAAGGACTGCCCTTCAGACATACTTTAAAGAAACCATGTTCTACAATGTGTATGTAAGCACCAGCAATTGATTGGCCAATGAAAAATGTCCTACTTACAATGTCAGGACTTCATTTTAACAGTTCAAATCTGCAGTCACAAGATAACGTATATGTGGCAACTGTTTTTTCCATGTTTTATATCCCACCTTATTTCCTATGGTTTAACTCTTAAGGCATGTAACACTGTTTACTAAATAAAATGTTTACTCTGAATTAGTTCTTTGGGGGCACATATACTGCATGGTATATTTTGTTTTATTCCATCTTTTTTTTTTAATCATGGTAATTAAGGTTATGTATATCGTAGAGAAATGCCAGGTGTTTATTAACTGAGTTTCTTTGGCAGAAATGGATATGTAATTTTGTTTGCAGAGAACATTACACAGCATTCACAGTGATCATGCATGGAATTGAAACTAATTGGTGACAATTTTATTATTTTTTTTTTTTTTTTAACCATTGCACTGTTGTAGAGGTTTCAAAAATCTGAACTTCACTTGAATAGTGTTTAATCTTAACATTCTATTTACTGAAGGAAAAAAAACGTTGTGTGATATTGATTAATTCATCACAACAGTATTCAAAAGTGATAAAACAGAATATGGCATTTGTGGATTGCTTACAATATATCTATGTATTTTTTTCTTCTTCTGAGAATGAAAATTGACAGACATCTTGAGTTCTCTACGAAAAATTGAGAGATATTATGAGATTGGGAGGCAGGTGTGCAAATAACCAAAAAATCGAGATGTTTTTCTCCTGGCTTGTGAGTTGACCGATATGAACTGTCCGGGTTTGTGGAATTTCAGTCAGGGCTTGTGAGTTTATTTAAGTCACCAGCCCAGGGCCTGTGCCTAAAACAAATTTCTGTGAGCACTGCTGTGTTATGAAAATTTATCCGCTTTGCTTAGCACAACACTGTTTTTTAGTTCAAAGTTCTCCCCTTTGGCCTCGGCATCAGTGCTTGCCAAGATTATGGATTGCATCATCACTCTGTTCTGATTGATGTCATCTACATTGACTTCACCTTACCTGGATGACATCCTCCAGAAACACGTGCTAAATTCTATTTTAACCCAAGGTGGGAACAATCTCCTTTCTCTTTTAGATCATCTAGGCTTTCTACTGAACTCATCGAGTCCATTTCCAACAGGACTTGGATTTCAGCGGGTTTTTGCAACTCCACCATTTATTCAATGCCGCAACAGACTTGATCCCGCTTGACTATCTTTTTATGAGGCCCTTACAATGACATTGCAAGCACAATGACGCTCCTGTTCAAGTCCTCTCATTAACAGTCAAGATTAAGCCCAGGATGCGATCATTCCTGCGTCAGTGGCACAAGCCAGTTGGCTGACCATTGGAATCCACAAGTGTAAATAGGAGTATGTACCGACAACAGTGTGTACAGTTGGGGTGACCGCCAGTTGCTAGACTTCACTACCATCAGCGGCATATGGGAGCCAGGGGAATGGCCTCTACACATCAACATCATAGAAATTATGGCTGTTATCAATGCCATTTGCTTCTGCAAAGATCAACTCAGCAAAACGATCCTCATTAGGTTCATCAATGCTGTTGTGGTGACCTATCTCCACAAACAGGTAAGCACCAAATCACCTGACCTGTGTATTCTGATTTGGCTGTTTCTACATTGTTGCAACAACCTCATTGTCAAAGTACAGATTAGACACATTCCCAGCAGGCTCATTGTCTTGGCTGACAATCTATCCCATAGAGGTCAAGTCCTTCACATTGAATGGTCTCTCCATCAAGCAGTCTTCACTCAGATTTGTGCACTTTTGATTGTGTCTTGTGATTGACCATTTGCGACAATGTGGATTCACCCGTTACCTTCCTTCATCTCACTAGTCCCAGACCCAGAAACTTGGGCTGTGGATGCACTGTCAATAAGTTGTGAGGGATTGTGGGCATTTGCCTACCCTCCCTCAGTCCTGATACTAAAAAATAATCCAAAAATTACAGGGTCAAAATTGAAGATGCTTCTGATATCCCCTCTCAGATGGGACAAGTCCTGGTCCACCGATCTACTCCTTCTTCTGATAGATCTGCCAAGGAAGATTCCAGCCAACCCAAAAGCAACCACAGCTCCTATCAGGACAGCCTTGTGAGATGGACAATTTAAAACTTCGATCGTGGAGAGAATCTCAAGAATGGATCTCCACTCAGAAGATTTCAGAAGGAAAGTGGCAGCATGTTTTCAGGAACTGTTGCCATACCAACAACATACCTCTGAATGCCACAATCCCTCAACTGTCCAACTTTTTTTATCTGGTTCATTGAGTAGAAACAGTTGGTCACATCTCTATCAAAGGCTACCGCTCCATGATATTGGACACATTCCAGCATCTTGGCAGACATGATTTTGAGTATAATAATAACTTATCAGATCTTCTAGACCGTTCATTTTGGTTTCAATTAACCAAAATCCCTCACTCTGTTTCCAGATGGAACCAATCATGGTGTGTAACATGGCTCAATTTAAATCAGTTTTAGCCCTTAGCCCACACTTTGCTAAAGTTACTATCATACAAGACTTGATTCCTGATAGCTTTAGCTTCTGCATGCAGGGTAAGTGAGCTGTGTGCCCCTTCTGTCAACCCGAACACTCTTCAGGTCAGAATGGAGGTTTTTTTTTGTAGTTCTCTTGACTCAGCCAGGCTTTTTAGCCAAGAATAAGTTACCATCCATCGGTAACCAAACAGTTGCCACTTGCCCATTTTCTGTCATAGTCGGGTCAAGAACAGCAGCCTTGCAAGATCCTGTTTGCACTCACAAGCACTACTTGAAACGCAACTGAAACAAAGTGTGGCACTCGCAAACACCATTTCCTTCCGGTGAGAACTGGGATACAGGATATCACCCCTCATGCCATTTCTTCATGGCTGACACGAGTTTTATGCTTGCCATATTCTAACATTTCACTAGATCAGAGTTGCCTCACAAAGATTACAGCTCAAAGACTTTGAGCCATCTTTGCAAGCCTTAAATAACGTTTAGATCAAGATATGTTAGAAGCTCATGTCTGGCATGAAGTGTCAACCTTCTTGAATTTTTCTGTCAAAGATTTAGTATCACAGAGGGAATCCTTACATTTGGTTGGTCTGAGGGTGGCAGCATAGATGGCCACCAGATCCAAATAGATCAACACAGACTGTTAGCTTTGCTGGATCCAGCGGTGAAATTTTGTAAGTAAAATGATTTCAGTATTGATCCTCTTATCCGGATGTAAGGGTCACAGGCCAAGTGACACCAGGCTGTGTTGCTTATGTAAATAGGAAAATGGGTTATCATTCGCATGGGGAGCCAACCATCATTCCCTAAGAAGATACCCAAGCATCCCTTCTTCCTATTGTTCTCTTAATGTAATGTGATTAGTGAACATATTTAAAGGAGGGCAAATTTTTCATTATTTTGTTTCTCCGAGAATACTTACCCAATCATATTACTTAAAAACCTCTCAACCACCCCATGATGCGAGCGCTCTGGTTAGGTATATCACTCGGCTCAAAACTAGTGACTCATGGTGGCAGCAAGGGTAGGTAATGGGCAAGAATTATTGACCTTTGTCTATATGAGATGGACAAAGATGATGTTTGTCTTTTAGTAGGGCTGGATTCACGAGGTAGCTGGCAAATATTCCTAACGTAATGTGATTGGGTAAGTATTCTCGGAGAAACATCATTTATTTAAAAATTTGCTTTTTACACCCATTCATGCAGATGGATACAGAATCTAGTTCTCATTTCCAGTCCCTTCATGCAGGTGGATCAGGAATCTGGATTAATAAATTGACATTAGAATGGAGTCTGAAGTTTTGAAACCTATTGATAGACACCTATGTTTTTTTTCTGGCTTTCAGAACAAAAACCTCCATACTGCAGAGGAAGGATTTTAAGCAGCTACTACAGAATGTGGATGGGAATATGTCATCCCTGAAGCAGGAGTTGACAGACTTCAACACATTCACCGTGGCAGTCCCAGACAAAGATATTAAGCCACAACCCTTCAGGTAGAAGTAGTCTGATAGGGCTCATCCTTTTTTTCCCTTTGAAGAGATCTTTTAAGAAGCCATTTAAATCCAAGGAGTTTGCAGCTGAAGTTTCTGAAATTGTGCAAGCGGCCATTAAGGTTTAAGTGTACTGTATTGTGCCAGTTGATGTTAAGGATAAAGTTTTCCATCAGTATGCATTGGGTAGCACATGTACATGAATGAGCATTGCAAAGTCAATGATACTATTATTGATATATGCATCAATACAGGGATCTCACCTTTTCTTGTTTTTAGATCTTATTATTACACGTCCAGTACTGTTATATTTGTTGTGATTATCGGTAATCTTGAATAACAATATATGTTTGATTGCTTTGACTATGGCTTAGTTCTAGTCTTGGGATCTTGCAATGTGGGTATGCAAGAAAGCTTGCCAGTAGCTTCCCATGGGTTGGTGGCTCTTACCAGGATATTCCTCAGGTTCTTCCTTCACCAGTTATATTGGTTGCATTGTATTGCCTATTATGAGATGAAAAATGTTATTAAGCCTACAACAACAACAATAGTGCATTGATACTTCTGTCCTTAGCATATGATGTCATTCAGGGTTATATCTTACTCTGAAGTTTACTGCTGTACCATGTTACAATCTTTATAGAACATGTGTACTTGAAAATGGGATGAGAGTTGTTAAAGTGAAACTATTAATTAAATTTGTAATCTTGGAAGATTTGAGAAAGATATGTATTTTTGAAGATGTTTAATTAAAATGATTTAATATAGATATATATTTGGTTGTGAGTTATAGGGACATACATATTTTAGTCTGTTGATCACAGGTTTAATTACGTACACCCTGAACTGTAAGCTCATCTCGTGTGAGTGTAAAACTGCACATATTTGAGTTCTGTCATAGATTAGTCTCAGTCCGAGACACTTGGTGTGTAGAGGAAAGGGAAAATTTTGGTAGTTTGTTGTAGATGTGACAAAAATGGATAATTTCAAGCAGAATTTATAGGATGTTGATAGAAAGCAGGGGAATAATTTGAAACTGGTTATAAAGCAAGTTGATGGAGAAAAATGTTAGAGAATTTTATTGTGTAATTGAGGAAGATGTATGGTACAAATAAATGGATTGTTAAGAAATGAAAATTAATTAATTAATTTACAGATATGAAGAACTAAATATGCAATCGTTTTATTGAAAATTGCTGGATAATACGAAAAGGAGAAATAAATAAATCATTTATATCTGAATCGTAGAATTTTGTGAAAAATACAAGAAAAGTGTAGCCAGCTTCAACTGTTTTTGTTGGAGTATATGGAATAAGGTCTGCTTCAACATTTAAAAACTAGTTGAATCTTGCCTTGTTCTTTTATTGGTAAATTGTGCTAGTAAAGGGAACTGTCTCTTTTGGTGATCTGACTGAATGATATTCTACCGAATATTCACCAAGATACAGCTTTAATTAAAAAAATTAAATATAAATATTAATGTAGCTTTGTCTTTGCTTGACTTCCCCATAGTTGATTAATGGAGTCACATAATATTTATCCTTTTGACTTCAACCACACCACACACTTAATATGTCTCTGACCTATCCATTCATTCATCCTTTCCATTGTCCTTCTATCCATTCTGACTTGACAAATATTGTATTGTAGCACATTACAGTACTTTTATTTGAGTGTAATGACTTTTCAACTGTATGTTTTATATGCAGTATATGATATATCATTGTACCTTACTGAAAATTGGTCTGTCATCTGTTTTAATGAGAAAGTCTTGTTATGGTTGGCTAGTCTGCAGTTGTGGGAGATCTATTCAGTCAGAATTGGCAGGTGTGCAGTTTTGGGAGATCTGTTCAGTCAGAATTGGCAGGTGTGCAGTTTTGGGAGATCTGTTCAGAACATGTAGAATGCTATTAAGATTAATGCAGAAGACAACTCTTGACCAGTTATGCTGCAGAGAAGACAACTCTTGACCAGTTATTATGCTGCAGAGAAGACAACTCTTGACCAGTTATTATACTGCAGAAGAAAATGAATGATAGATCACGAAACATTTCACAAAACTATAGGTTAAAATTAATAAATTCTTTCTTAAGTGATCTTCTGCTGATAATAAGAAAAATAGGCATGCAGAAGTTGCAGAAACTACTTAAATATTGAAGAAAACAAAAAATAAAAAAAAAAACGTGTATATTTAGAACTTCCTAAGATTGATAGATATTATTTTCAGAAATAATTAATTAGCACAGACATTGTCTTCACAACACTGCTTAAGGCACAATCTTTCTCCATCGGCACGTGCTTGCTACCTAGCATGGTCTGATATTGATCAAACTTGGTATCGAAATTCAGTTTTTCAAAAACTTGGATAAATTTGATTATAAGCAACACCTTCACTTGTTAATATGTCATTTTTACATCTGATTCAATGAGCTTGAATTAACTTTAGAGAGAAGCTTATATAAGGATCTCGAATGAGTGTAATTATAAGTAATACCTGAGAATATTAGTGATGCCTTCTGACATATGATTGACAAAGATTGCTACTTCTGTTGATGCTGTAGTTCTGATCCATTTTAACTGGTATTTGAGTTTCCATCATCAAGATCTTGGACGAATTCAGTAAGAAGTAACATCTGTATATATTCAGGATTTCTTTTGTTAGCTAGGTGAGTGACATCAGCCTCCCTAGATGATTGAAAATAGGTAATGATGTGAGTTCTACCAACCAGATGGGCATTTTTGTGTAATTTATACTTCAAGAAATATAGAATATAAGAAATGGTTGAAAATCAGTTTTGTCACGAGTTGTACTTTTATGTCATTCTGATCTGTACAACATTGATTCTAACTAAATGAAATATTTTAACCTGTTTTCAGAAATCCATATGATATCCCCAGAAAGAATCTTTTAGATCAGATAGCTCGAATGAGAACAAATTTTCTGCAGACTGCTTTCAGTGCAACAAAGTTGCAAGATGAAGGTGAGTTTTGAAGTTGGAAAAGCAGTGAAAGCAAATATATAATGGTAACTTTTGTAATTACATTTTTCAATTTATGGGTTTGTTTTGCAGCTGTTTTTACAACTTTCTAGTAATAATGGATGTTTTAATTTTTCATGTGTTAATTTTTATGGGTAAAGGAGACCATTGGAAATGAAACACTCGGAATTCTGATGCAAAACCTTTCATTTGTGTTAATGTTTCACTGTATAAAAAAAAGGGGTGAATTATACGTCATGTAATTATCAATATTCAATACTCCCTTAGTTCCTAAAGTACTCAGTTCATGATGTACAGAAGTCAAAAATGCATTGGAGTCACCATCTCTTTGGGAATGGGAAGCTATGCAACATGCATGATATAGCTGACTATCCTTGTTATTTTTCCTTTATAATCGGCTGTTTTCACTTGGAATTTTGGGTCGTGATGGTGCACTCGGGTAAATGTGTGGGATAAATCAGCATTGTGTTGTATTACTGGTAAAACTTTGTGTGGTAAAATTAGGCTTATTTAAATATTTACCTACTTTATTTTTTAAGAGTGAGTTAGATGCATAAAAATAAGCAGACACTAGCAGCTGATAAAAACAAACATTACACAGCAAACACAGTAATTTGAACTGTTGACATAATATGAATCCAGTTACTGGGATCGCTAAGTACAAAGATTACTAAATGAAGATGACTGCATTTTATATCAAGTGCTAATACATTGTATCTGTTTCTTTCCATTTTTATCTTTTTCTGGTTATCTTTTTTCATGATCTTATCAAAAACTTGACTTTTTCAATTGCCAATTAAAATTATGGAGCTGGTAATATGTGCTAGTATTTTCTGAATACAGGCATAATATTTGTTATTTATAGCATGCCCAGAATTGATAAAGCTTTGTCCACTTGGAACATCAGTGAATTCTCAATATTTTCTGATACAAAGCTAAAGTAATGGCAGGATTCTTTCTTCAACAAAATTATTAATTTACATGTCATCAGATGACTTAAAAAACCTTTGTTATACATGCCATTAGATAACTAACAAAACACTATTGATTTACATGCCATCAGATAACTAACAAAACACTACTCTTTTACATGTCATCAGATGACTTAGAAAATACTGTGTTGCTTTACATGCCATCCAATGATTTTCAAAACAATAATGCTTTACATGCCATCGGATAACTAACAAAACGCTACTGCTTTACATGCCATCAGATAACTAACAAAACACTATTCTTTTACATGTGATCAGATAACTTACAAAATACTGTATTGCTTTACATGCCATCAGATAACTAACAAAATACTATTGCTTTACATGCCATCAGATAACTAACAAAACACTATTGATTTACATGCCATCAGATAACTAACAAAACACTACTGCTTTACATGCCATCAGATAACTAACAAAACACTACTGCTTTACATGCCATCAGATAACTCACAAAACACTACTGCTTTGCATGCCATCAGATAACTAACAAAACAATATTGACTTAAAAACACTTGTTATACATGCCATCAGAAGACTTAAAAACAGTTGTTTTACATGCCATCAGATGACTAAAAAACACTTGTTTTACATGCCATCAGATGACTTAAAAACACTTTTTATACATGCCATCAGGTGACTTAAAAACACTTGTTTTACATGCCATCAGAAGACTTAAAAACACTTGTTTTAATTCCAGCAGATGACTTAAAAAACACTTGTTTTGCATGCCATCAGATGACTTAAAACACTTGTTTCATGTGCCGTCTGATGACTTAAAAACACTTGTTATACATGCCATCAGATGACTAAATAACTTAAAAGCGCTTGTTATACATGCAATTAGATGACTTACAAAATGCTTTTGTTATACATGCCATCAGATGACTTACAAAATATTGTTGTTATCCATGCCATCAGATGACTTACAGAATGCTGTTGTTTTACATTTTTCTGATGACTTACAAAACGCTGTTGTTTTACATGTCATCAGATAACTTACAAAACACTTATTTTACATGCTGTCAGATGACTTACAAAACACAGTTGTTTTACATGCCATCAGATGACTTACAAAACACTTGTTAAACATGCCATCAGATGACTTACAAAATGGTGTCATTTTACATGCCATCAGATGACTTACAAAACACTTGTTATACATGCCATCAGATGACTTACAAAACGCTATTGTTATACATGCCATCAGATAAGTTACAAAACGCTATTGTTATACATGCCATCAGATGACTTAAGCAATTGTTATATTAGACTTTAATGAAGAAACATCTTCAAATATTATTTCTTCACATCAAAATGATGCCAAGGTTAGAGCTGTTCTAGTAGTACATGCATGGTATCAGGCATGACACTTCTAACATGGTGTATTAACTCATAAATGCAATTTAAAATTTTCTTATCATTTTAATACGAACTCTGTGAAATTAAAGTATCATGGTATATTTTTTTAAAAAGATACCTACTCTAGATACCATGTATGTTAAATAGAACAGTCCTTACTGAAAAGTACATGCAAATACAATTATGAAATTGAGAGAGCCAGGTGTGAAGCCATAATTTCTTGATTTATTAGACAAACCGTCTCTCATATTGCATGTTTATATAAAAGTCATATATTGAAAGTTTTAAAACTTGTGTCTTCACTCCAAACATAATAATTTCATGATTTGGACTTGTCTTAATATCAGAATTGCTTCAGGTGCACGTGTTAAAATAAAAAGTTAGCTTCCTTTGCAACATGTTCTTGATTGATAACAAAAAAGCAGAATAGGCAGAAGTAATTGATAATTAACTTAAACTTGATGTAAAAGTACTGTTGAACTATGGCATTTGTTAAGTTCAGAACATGACACAGATTTATTCGGAAGGTGCAAGTCTGCATCTTCTATCCCCATGGACAACTAAGTACTAAAATCTTCCTGCACAATTTGTACCTGGTCAGAATGAGAGGAAAGGTGGTTTTCCAGAGTCCAGTTCATTTCATGATGAGGCTGAAGTAATAAGCATGATAGTTGTAAACTTCATCTATTTCAGCTTGTAAGGATAATTGAAATCTGGATCGTGTTCCAATATTGCATTTCTTGAAGCATTTGCTATCTTTAGCATCTATAATGGGGGGCCCATAGTGGCCGAGTGGTCTAAAGCGCTCTCCGTTACGGATCACTGCCATCTCACCTCTGTCTGCGTAGGTTTGAGTCTCGGATTCAGCCAATGTGGGTATGTGAGAAAGCTTGCCAGTAGCTTCTCGAGGGTCGGTGGTTCTTTCCGGTGTATTCCCGGGTTCTTCCTCCACCATTAATACTGGCCGCTATGTATAGCCTATCGTGTGCTGAAAAATGGCGTTAAACCCTACAACAACAACAACAACAACAACATCCATAATGGGGCAAATACTATTCTCATTTTTCAATTTGGAATGCAACAGACTAAAATTATTCAGTTATTTAACATGCTTTAGGAAATCCATTTCATAAATCCTTCTTTCTTGGCTAGATTTTAAAGCAGCATTTAGCATCATCCACGCTCAGATATTTTAAACCCATTGCATGGGCTCTTTTAAGTTCACATGAATTCCATTTTCCACTTGAGTACCCTTTACAAACAGGGAAACATCAGAATGCAGTTTATTATTGGCCAAAAAAGAACACGAGTTGTGAAAAATGAGAGGAGCATCAAATAAAAAAAAGGGTACATTGGATAGCGGAGGGGTGCTTGAAATTAGTGGTGTGCTATGAACCTATAAACATACCTATTAATATTTTCAATTTGGACATATATTTAACAGTGGCTTTTCTAGAACTGTAATGAAATTAATGCACATGGGAAAACTTGAAACATGATAAATATTAGCATAGATGTTATTGATAGATAATATCCAAATATTTTTTTTATATTCTTATCTTTTAGATCAACTTCACAGTGTCCCAATACAACAAATGGGTAATTACCAGGAATATTTGAAAAAACAACCCAACCCACTCAGGGAGCTGGAAAATACTCCAACAAGAGTCCATATGTTTGGGAATCCATTTAAAGTTAACAAGGTAAGAATGCATTAGATGCTGTAACATTCGAGCAAGGCCATGATAATGTTTCCTCTGTACAACAACAATACAAGATGATTTATTTATTAAGAAAAACACCAATAAAATTGCAGATCACAACCATAAAAGTTTTTTTTTGTCTTTATACAATATCATTGTGGTATTGATGTACAGGTATATATATGATAACCTCCCACAATTTCATGGTAAATATTTGCACCAAATTATTGAGTCAGTTTGATAAGAACACTTTTGAAAAATGAAAATTGTATAAGATTCGTTTGGATTCAATTGCAATAGAGTTTACAATGGAAGAATAATATGACTTGATTATAATTTGCCCAGTGTTGATTTACATTTCCACTATAGTACTGATCTGAATGACATTGATAAAACAAGGATTATAATGTGTGTGTCAAGCTGGTGAGGATAACACTTTAAAAAATTTGGACATCTAAGTTATTATGAAAATCCTGGAATTTATGAAGTGCTGGATTAAGCAATTAGTGAGTTAATTTCAATTTAGCTTATTGATTTGGTGACTATAATGCTTACAAGTATTTGAACATTCTGGAGTCTTATTGTTGTATCATGGTTATGAAGGGTTAGATTAAGGAACCTTAAAATAATTGTGAATTCACATTATTTGACCTAAAGATGATGGCAAGGTGAAAAGCCAAGTGTGTACATTACCATGTACATTTAGGTTTACATAGACTATATTTGCACTTAACAGTATCATCTTCACTAGCCAAGGGTCATTGAGCCGTTTCATTCTACATCGATCCATGACATGTAGCTAGCCAGAACTAGTGTTTTGTAGATGTAGCAAGATAAAATGGTGTTTTTATTGCAAGTACTCTGTTGCTGATGAAAGAACTAATGTGCATAGCTAGCAAAATGATAACCAGTAAGGTAGTCATTATAAAAACTTCCATGATGTTTGCATGCTTTGTTTTGATAGAGATGTATGTGAACCATTTCATTTCGAGAAACTGATACGCAACATGTGATGTAGTCTGCAGTGGTTACTCCCTGCTGTTTTTGCTAGGTACATATAAAGAGCAATCTGATTGAATCAGTTTAGTTAATAGTGACAGATGCCAAGGGTCACTATGGAGGAAAATGGATTGATGACCCTCGGCTAGCAAAGATGATGCAGAAAATGCATGATTAGATACAAATCATTCTTTTTTTGGTCATTAATTGTTTTGCATTTACATTTGCACTCTACATTTTCATCATTTTGTTTGCATTCCACTCTTGAGTTGGATGTCTCTTATTTAACAACAATGCCTCGATCATGGTATTTACATACAGGCCTTTGCTTTCTATTTCATTTTTAGATATAACAGATATTGCCATTAGGAACTTGTAAAATTTGTTACTACAACAGAAGGTTTACAAATTTGGTTTGCCACTTCTTCAAAATGTTACCTTTTATGTAGTCTCTTTGATTGAATTTCAAGTATAATTATAATTTTCGTGTCCATCTTCAGAACATCATGGTGGATGAGGCAGAAGATTCAATGCTTGGGCAGCAACAGCAAGCACGTGGTAGTACAAAACGGCATCAGTTTGATAGTCCACCATCCTCACCAGGGCCACGAAAAAGAAAACCTGGTAAAGACTGCACATAATTCTTTTGTATGTGTGTGCATCATTGAGCTGGTGTGCATTTTAGAATTTGAGATCCAAATTGTTCTAGTTGTTCATGTAAAGTTTCCTTTCTTAGGTTTTAGTACTTATCAGTAAAATTATTGACTGGATCAGTCAGAGAACCAGGCTAAAAGTATTAACTGGTCAGGGAACCAGGCTAAAGTCATATTACATGCTCTTCATATTTAAATTTCCACAAATTTAGCTTTGGAATATACCAAATTAACTTTAGCTCTATTTTTGGAAATGATCTCAGATGTATCACCTTTACTTATAAATTGATGTGTGTTTAATGGCATATCAATACACGAAAAGTTCTGTTGTGACCACATAGATACAAATGATCTGGCCTTGTCTGGACAGGATTTGAACTTCAACCTCTCTGATCACCAATCTGGCATGCTAACCAATGAGCCTGCTTGGCTTGCTTACAGTGTATACTTATATGAATGTAACAGGATGAATTCTATGACTGAAAATTGTGGGTGAGATTTTTCTAAGTATAGGATTTATTTGACAAAGCTAAGTCTGTAGGGCCTAAAGATATTCGTTATGATTTACTTGCATTAATTTCATATTTTTTGGCATTACCCTGTAGAAAATAGTAATGAATCCCATAGATAAACGTTTATCCTAGAATAGATTCTGTGTACAACTCGGTGAAAAGGAAGAAATGGACATAGATACCATGTCCTAACAAGCTACCTGTCAGTTATTTGTTAACAATTTGTCAGAGTGTACAGGGTAATATTTACCTTTGTGGTTTTGCTCACCTCCTTGGAAGATCATTGGAGAGATTTGTGTTTGAAATTATAACATAAGCCTTCAACTGGATCAGTTATAAAGAAGGTATTTGTTGCCTATTATGAAAATAGTTCTGTATATTTTATGGCATTTACATTGCAAAGTTTTTGTTGTATTGCTTACTGTTTGCTTGATTGCAAATAACCTTGTTCATACAATAGTTAGACATGCATACTTGCCATTAATCATATATATGAAGGCTGAATCACTGAGGAAGTAGGAGTATCAATTGGTTGGTCAGTCTGAATACATTTGATTTACCTGGGTACCACCCATTGCAATATTATCTCATTTTCAGTGTGTGTGTGTGTGTGAGCAAGTTGATTTGTTTGGTTTGGAATTTAATATTTGAAAGAAATGAAATGCATTATTTTTCATTTGTGATGCTAAAGAGTGGATACATAAATTGTATATAAACCTTCATTTATATTTTTTGTTGCCAAGGCTTGAATGACTATTTCATGCTGGCCAGGTGATCTGCAGGGAAATCTGTGGTATCATCATTTTGAGATGAAAGGTTTGGAGCATTTTTTTCAAATCTTCGACAGATTATTACATTTATTAAATCTTAATCCCTTGGTTTGAATACCCATAAGAATTGACATGCCAAGTAAGTCAGACATCTTGGGCACACTTGTGTCTCACCAGATAGGATCACAAGTTTTCATGATCCTTCATTTGTTGAGCAGGAGATTTGTTTCATTTTCAAAGTGGAAAATATGAACTGAAATACTCTGTGTTGCTGTTTTTGGCAAATTATGTGATGGACCCAACTGCTGAATTAATGGACTGGAGACTAATGTCAATATATGTTCACTTTTGCTGACCACTTTGGCTGTTCATTATCTGTGCCATTAGAGTCTTAGGACATGTCAGTGTTGATTTATGTGTCATGAAAATCTGAGGACATTTCAATGTTGATATATATGTCGTTAAGAGTCTGTGGACATTTCATTGTTGATATCTGTCATTTGAGTTTGCGGACATTTCAGTGTTGATGTTTGTCATTCAAGTCCGAAAACATTTCAGTGTTGATATCTGTGTCGTTAGAGTCTGAGGACATTTCAGTGTTAATATCTGTGATGTCAGAGACTGAGGACATTTCAGTGTTGATATCTGTGTCGTTAGAGTCTGAGGACATTTCAGTGTTGATATCAGTGTCGTTAGAGACTGAGAACATTTTAGTGTTGATATCTATGGATAAAATGTCATCATCAGCAATGGCATCACCTTAGCTTAATCATCAAAACTGGACACAATTATTTTCACATTCTGTTAACTCTCAATGGTTGAAAGGAGAGAAGAAAGCTGCCCTGGCAGATTCTGAGAATTCCCATTGTAAATCCAATATTTCACTACTGTTATTGTCTTTTGGTACTGTTGATTGAAATTTTGCAAATTGAACAGAAGGGAAGAAACAAACAAAACTAGTATTTTTATTTTGTCAGTTTATTTAATGTGTCTGAAATTTTAGGATTGATTTTGTATGTTACTGGCTTAAAATGTCATTATGCAAAGCAACAAAATGAATAAAAGCTGACATATTTGCCAGGCTTTCTAAAGCTGTGCATTCAAAGAAAAACACAATAATGTTATTATGGATGGAAAAGTATTCATATGAGACAAACATCACTGAGATATGAACATTAAGGCAGATCGAGCACTTGGATTTGACTTGTATTGAAGATGCTTTTTTCTCATATTTGGGGGTTGATGCAATCAATAAATGGCACCATTTTTCAGATGTGGCTTGGTAAAAATGTCAACACATGATTGGTCATTTAAATTAAGAGTTTCATCTTTTATGTATGTATGTGTATATGTAAATATATAATGGAAATGATGTTGGTAACTTGTTTTCTTAGTTAGCAGTCTTGTAGTTGCCTCACAGTGAATCATCAGTAAAATGGCAGATATTACCAATGTATTTCAGATATCCTGTAACATGTTGAAATGTTTAGCTGGGAGCCAAAGCTAAAAATGTATATATACATAGAAGGGGGCGAAAGGTAAAGGAATAAATAACTCTGGGAGAAAAGGGTTAAGTCACCTCTCTTAAATTGTCCTTGCTCTTTGTCACATAAAAGCAATAGTCACCAAACATTGGTGATTAGCAGCTTTAGTTGGTACCTCTAGTCATGCTGTACTCAGAAACTCTAATTATAAAAATTATTTTAACTTCTCCCTGTGGCAGCTAATGACTTTGATAATATAGGGTGGTAGTTTTTTTATGTGTGGATGTTTAAACTCAGTATTTAGATCTGTTGGTTAAAGACCGGAAGAGCTTGTGCAATGGCCTTTCACCTATCATTGGTATCCAACATGTTTTAGTATAAATTTGTTATCAGTACTTCTCCTGAACTATTGAGAGGATTGCCATGAAACTTTGCACATTCATCCCATGGTCTATTTGATCCTAAATGAAAATGGTTTCCCTCCGATATGGCCACCACGGTATCCATCTTGAAGATCTTGCTATTGCTACCACACCTGAAGGGATGTTCCTGTTGATGCAGAGTTTTCATAAAAATGCTTCTTATGATGTCTGGTTGTTCTTAAATAGAATGAGTATCCCTCGTCCATCCAATTTTACCTGCATGGCGTCTTTCTTAAAAATCTTGTTATCACCACTCCACCTGAAGTAAAAAGTCTCATCAACTTGGGGTTTTCATTAGAAAAAACATCTTTTGGTTTAGTTGATCCTGTGTGAAAATGGTGCTGATCTGACCTAAAATATAGTTATCATGGCAACTATTTTGAAACTCTTATTAATGCTACTTGTACTGAACAGTTTGTAATATTGACTTTGAGTTTCACTAAGAAGCATTTTATAACCTATAGTTGATTCTGAATTAAATTGGTACCCATCAGATGTATATTATAGCAGTCATGATGGCCATTTTAAAAATCTTGTTGTCACTGCTACTTCTGAAAAGATAGTTATATTGATATGGGAGTTTCACTGAAAGACATCTTGTAGTGTCTGGTTGCTCCTAAATGACAGTGGTGCTAGCAAGACATCCAGTATGACCGCTCCAGTGGCCTAGTGGTTAAAGCGTCCGCCTCGGATGCGGGAGGTCTTGGGTTCGATCCCTGGCCGAGTCATACCAAAGACTTACAAAAATGGTACTAACAGCTGCCTCACTTGGCGCTCAGCAGTAAGAGGTTAGTGTTAGGACTGGTCGGCTTGGTGTCAGGATAATGTGACTGGGTGGGACATCATGCTACATGTCTGCGGCATGATGCCCCAGTGCTAGGCATCACTATAAACTGTCACACTGCAGACATCGTAGCGATATGACTGAAACATTGTTAAAGCTACGTTAAAAATCCATATCACACACCCAGTTGAAGGGATGTTCATAGCTATATTAAATTTTCAAGTAAAAGACCTTATGATGCCAGGTTGACCCTGAATGAAAATGGTGCAGTCAGAGATCAGATA
Organism: Sinohyriopsis cumingii; assembly: GCA_028554795.2. NCBI lineage: Eukaryota > Metazoa > Mollusca > Bivalvia > Unionida > Unionidae > Sinohyriopsis > Sinohyriopsis cumingii. The sequence continues at coordinate 59,765,089 of CM068828.1, forward strand.
TATAACAGTTTACTCTTAATAGTATGTTCTATTTTGGGTTTTCACACTTTTTATAATGTTTTGATGGTCTTAAATGAAAATGGCACCCTCAAACATTCAAGGTGGCTGTCACAGCAACATCTTTAAAGTCTTGTTCTAACTAGTATTTTATAATGGAATGTTATATTTACTTTTTTTTTCTTTTCATGAAGATAGTACTCACTGTATGTAGCTAGTCCGAAATGGAATTGATGGCAATGGGACCTCCCATAATTCAACCCATCCTGGAAAATCTTTTCAAGAATGAATGGCCCTAATGAGATATTGATTTATTTTTAATGTACTTTTTGCAGTATGTTGTTTGTTTTTCTGTATTAAAATAATAGAAATTCATCATCCAAAATGATGGGCATCATATAAATAGTTATATTGCTTCTTCTTCTTAATGGATGGGCATACTGAGGTTGTGATTTAAACACTATTACCATATGTAGCTAGTTTCCGTGAAAATGGTGCCTTTCAGCATGGCAAGATAGCCATCTTGAAAATCATTGTATCACTTTTCCTTTTGCATGAATGGTGGCATTATGATTTTCATTGAGATTGCTTCTTTAAATGTCAAATTGTTTATGAAAGAAATTGTTGTTGACCTATCCACACTTTGGTGAAGGATTTTTAAAAACCAGACCTAATTCAGCTTAAATATCATTGAATGCATCTTAAACATCACAAAACAAAGCACTTCAATGACACAATTTAGCATGGTTGGTTCCCTTCTTTAAGGGCCTTGGATGTCACAAAATCATATAGATCACCATACATAGGTTCAAACGAGAAAGAGCAGTGACTAATGTTCAGAATGATTTCAAGTACTGTAGATTCTCTATGAGTAATGTCAAGATCCAGCATTTCAGAGCACAAAATCAGACTTAAGGGTCTGGTACCAGAGATTCATTTAATCCGATTTAGCTTGGCATGACATTAAGACTAAAATGTGAAACTAGTGTTTTGATTTAAGTCTTTTAATCATAACAGCTAAGTCAGTCTAGTCAAATAAAACCCATACATGTAAAACTTTTTAAAAATTGGTACAAGTTTTTTATTTTTAGGAAGGATTCTATAATCATGGAGCAACAAATAAAGTCCAAGTTTTCTGCACATGTCATGAAGAAATATCCAGTGCCAAACAACTTCCTATAGACATCGAACCAGCTGTCACCACAAAAATCATGCACATTTAGGATTCCTTTAATTTTCTTAGGAAAAATGATTGATCATTTTGGTCCACACCTATTTCAGACAAGAACTCTTAAATTCTCTTTTTGTGAATTAGTTAAATATGGGCATAGGTGTTTAATGCGACAATAGGTGAAACACAGAAGGTGCATGATCGATCTAGTTCATTTTTTGTTAACCTGAAGAATATTTTAATGTTCTTTGTTTTACAAGATGTATTAGAACAATTATTTTTAATTACCATTAAATTCATTTTTGTGTCAGGTCCTCTGCCTCGAGACATTCCAATACGACGGCCAATTACACCCCCAGTGCCAGTTGAAACTCCCAGTTCTGTATCATCCACAGCCCTGACTGATGAAGAAACAGTGTCTTACTCAGGTAAGACCACATCAGACTTCCACCCCATTTCTCTGCTACCTCTCTTCCATTCTCTGTATTTTCTTGCTTTTGCAATATTACAATGACATTGAGTGTTGTTGAACAAAAATGAAAAGTCACATAGGAGTAATTTATTATACAGAACAGTGGCACATTAAATGTACCAATGAGTCCAATTTCACAATATTTCTTTTTTATTGCCAAAATTTCTTTTTCCCCCAGATTTTATTCTGGAAATCCCTTTAAAAGAAACCTATTGTATGTTAGTGCATCAAATTTTGACAATATCCCACACAATAAGACAGTTTTGTGATGTCATCCATCCCAGTGTCACAAAATCAGTGTTAAACCATTAGTAGGGCAGTGAATAGACTGCCCTGCATGTGTGTTTATAATAAATTTATGAATGGAGTTGAATAGGGCTATATGCTGTGGTGAGTGGCAGACTTTTTTTCGTTTAAGGAGTTCCTAACATTTTGTTTAGAATTTAAATCAGTTTGGAGTTCTATTCATTTTAGACTATAGTTATGTTGTTATATAAAATTGCTGCTGGGTACTACATTACAATGTGACATACACAATGCCTACTACTACTCTAATAAATTATGCCCATGTTATGCCTTTTGATATTTGAGAATTAAACACGTGGGGTTTAGGCTGGCCTGGGTGGGTATCAAACCTGCTACAGCTGGGGTTTAGGCTGGCCTGGGTGGTTATCAAACATGCTACAGCTGGGGTTTAGGCTGGCCTGGGTGGGTATCAAACCTGCTACAGCTGGGGTTCAGGCTGGCTTGGGTGGGTATCAAACCTGCTACCTTTGAGTCTGTCAAAGTACCAATTTAGCTACTGCAGTTCCCTCACATTGGGGGCTTCTTTATGTGATAAATGCCAGAAGACCAGCTCAATCAGAATTTAATAAAATATTCCAAAGACCTACTTAAATTTGAGACCTGACAATGAAAGCTTTTAGGTATTATCAAACAAGTTTTGTATTTTGTAACATAACAATTGTATAATGTTATTATTACCCTTCTTTTTTATATACAGTTGCCATATCTATGAAGGGAGAACATTGTATTGCTCATGTCCACCTGTCATGTCATGTCTCATCCATCACAGAAGTTTGTTTCTACACAGTAATTACAAGGATTTCATTTGGCTTGAGGTTTACATCAGAATATCTTGACAAACACTTGGTGGGTGGGAAATTGGGCTGTGAACCAGAAACATGGGCTGCCAGTGTCCAATCATTAAGTGTTAGTGAGCTGCCTTCTCAAACAACGGGGTAACAGGTTAATAGACCTCTGTCTTTCCTTCAGAGACTTTCTATGTTGGTGCAGCTGGTTCCACATCACTCTCCAGGCACGATATATCCCAGGCATATGTAGTGCCGTAGTTGACTCATTATCAAAGAGAGACAAGACTTTTCAGACCATTACTTTTTTCATCTAATTTGCACCCTCTGGTTTCATCCAATGATAGATCTCATTGCAGCCAGTTAAAACCACAAGTTTTCTGCCTTCATTTCATTGGGTCTAGGTCCTTAGGCCTGGCCAGTATATACTCTGTCAGCAAGATGGAAGAAATTTGATGATTTGCCTTTCCTGTAATTGTTCTTAATCCAAAAGTTGTTCAGAAGATAAGGGATCAGACCTGCAAAGTGACTCGAATCACACTTCTACAATAGGACAAATCCTGGGTCAGTGATTAACTCAACCTCGATGTTCAACGGAAAAATCCCAGCAACACCCAACCTGTTCAGACTGATATGGTTGCAGATTTTTCATTCCTGTCCAGCTGAACCCCTCCTGCATACCTGGCTTTTGCTAGGAAAAAGGAGTTTAGTGCTTCAGTCAGGAAAGGATTACACTAACTAGAAGGCCTATGTAGTGTGTGACTTTATTGTCAGTTGGAGGGATCACAACAAGCCTGAAGTCCAAAGCTGGTTAACTTTTTTTCTCAGGTAGTAAGATCAGGCTGTATATCATCATGGGAACAAAAGTAGGCCACGATGAGGACCTTTCAGACTTGCTGTCCCTCATCAAGCTCAATTTACCCCAGTTGTTCATCGTGTTCCCCAGGTGGAATCTCTCTCAGATTCGGATATGGATTAACTCAGAGTTTGAGCCCTTATCCAAAACATTGCTGATACTACTATCATGTAAAGCATGTTTTAAGTTCAACTTGTAATAAAGAGCTTGTATTTTTCATCTGGCATCTATCCATCATCAGTTTTCCAGTGTCCATTAAAACTACTTTGAAGATTACTACAAAACTTGATAAATACAATCATCCTTGGGTTTATATTACCATGCCGTACAGAAAGTCGTATCAATGTGGGATTTTCACTAAAAGGCTTTTTATGATCTCTAAATATCCTCGATAAAATGATTCTGATCTGACATTCAATACAGCTGTGATGGTGATCATTTTGATAATCTTTTTATTGCTAATCCTTCTGAATGGATAGTATATTAATAAGGAGTTTTCACTGAAAGACTTGTAGTGATCTGTTTGTATGATTTTGATTTTTAATATAGCTTTATTAATTTATCAGTCATATCGCTATGATGTCTGCAGTGTGACAGTTATAGTGATGTCTAGTACTGGGCATCATGCTGCAGACATGTAGAATGATGTCCCACCCAGTCACATTATCCCGACACCAGGCTGACCAGTTCTAAACTAACCTCTTAATGTTGAGCTCCTAGCAAGATAGCTGTTAGTACCATTTTTATAAGTCTTTGGTATGACTCTGCTTGGGTAGTGATCTCTAGTTGGTTCTGATTTGAAAACGGTGCCAGTTTGACATCCAGTATGGTTGCCACGTTGGCTAGCTTGAAAATCTTGTTACCACTATTTCTCAATGGTGCTATCAGCAAAGGGTTTTCACTGAAGGAATTGTAAATTTGCAATTATGTCTGGTTGGTCCTAAGTTGAAATGAATCTGATCTAATGTTCAGTATGGTGAAGATGATGGCTGTTTTGAATATCTTGTTATCACTATTCCGCCTGTATGGATAGTCATGTTCACTGAAAGACTCACAATTATGTCTAGTTGGGCCTAAATGAAAATGGTCCTGATTTGCCATCCAATATGGACACAATGGCATCTTTCTTAAAAATCAAATTATCTCATCTCCCCAGAATGGATGGTTGTATTGACATGAGATATTTATGAAAAGATGTGCTGGTTATAAATGAAAATGGTACCCATTGGGCTTGCATTCGAATGGTACCCATTGGGCTTGCACTCGAATGGTACCCATTGGGCTTGCACTCCAGCATCTGATTTGGCACAGTTAACCTCAAACTTCTGCCTTTTGGATCTAGCGTCAAATATATGGGAATTGAATCTGGTGGGGCTGCTGTCAGTTGCCCAAATGATTTCCAGTCGCCATTAACAGCAGCACCTCATCATATGTAGCGAGTTTTTAGCTTACTCTGGATTCCAGAGTTTCTCAGTACGATTTGTGTAAGACCTCTTGGTTTTTATGTCTCTAGCTCATCAGTTGTGCTGCATTATGTTACATGAATGGTTTTGTCCTTCACATCACACGAGGTCATATTATCCTCCAAAGGATAATCATACGGTAAAACCTGTTACGAGAGAGTGCCCCTTCTGCCAACAAAAAGTGGTCTCTCAGGACCTGTCATCTCTCATAGCAGGTTTGTACAAAAAGACCAGTTTCCAGGGTCCAGTTTCAGAACAATTACAAGAAAAATAACCACAATCACTTTATTAATAGTTCTTGTTAAAATATTGTATGCATTCGTCTAAAAACAAAATATTATAGCAATAAAGATATACTTATATCATTAAACATGAAATCACATTTACAATTGAAGATCACATATTTTAGCATCTGAAATCGTTTCTAAATTACTTGTTTTCCTTTATAACAACCTAAATTTGTTTGACTGATGTTTAAACCACTTTTTTGCAAGTGGTCTGCTCTTTTTCACTTCTTTCAGTTACAATAATTATTTTCTCCAGCCTTATTATTTGTCTTTTTCTAGTTAGAGGTTCATTTTATTGTTATTAAGGTTCTAGGTGTAAAAATTATTAGTGCTGAGTTGTAATATCGAATGTAAAGACGACTTTGACTGGACTGTGGGAAAATATGCATTGCATATCAAACAATTAATGAAATAAAAAGAAACAATTATCTCATCGAGAAACAGAACCATTTACTCAGAGACAAAAGTCAACGGCTTCATTCAAAGATGACATACAGGGATTAACTCTATAAGCAAAGTGTGTAACCTGGTCACACCAACTTGAGTATACGACAGCTTTGTGATTGGGATGTAATCACTTAACATCGGGTGCGGGGGAGATACAACAAACATCACAAGTCTTGAACACTATCAGTCGAATCCTGCAAACAATTCTCTCCTGCTAGTTTAATAGACAATGACCTTATTCACCCCCAGGCAATACGGACTAACTCTGAAGACAAACCGTATACACGACCACTACATCAACTTCGGCACTACAACAGCAGTTTGTCACATGTACATTAGCCTGGTTTACAGACTGTAGCATCTATCACCAGTACCAACAATTCTTTTTTTTATCTTACTTTTGTGTTTGATTTTTATCAGAAGAATCATTACTAACCACGCGGTCATTGTAACAATTGATTACATATAGGTCAGTGGTGTCTGTCTGTTCTCACGATACGGTCATTGATAAGAATGCTGGATCTTACAATAAGGCCGGGAAACATGCTAAGTGTGGGAATAATTAGTCTGGTTCCCTGCTTTTTATGCTCCCTGCATTGCTCACCCCTATAAAGGTAGCGGAGAACAACACTGGGAAGCATAAGAAGGAGGGAACCAGGCTGGGAAATACTCTACATATGCTTTAGTCTGGTTTATGACAGAAACTATAAAACACTATAGACATAGCTAACCAAATTCAGACATTAGTAGCCAGCCTAATTTTTATTTTATTTTTTTTAAAATTTAGAACAGTATGAACAGTTGTTTTTACAGGGATTAAATACAGGTCGGTGATGTTTATCCTCGTTTTTGCGATGAGGTCGAAATGCATATTTTGCCAAGACATCATGGTCACTGGTCACATTCAGCAGGTGGTCGCTCATAACAGAGTGTTTATGTCATATGTGGTCGGAAATGATAGGTGGTCGCTCATAGCAGTTTTTACTGTAGTAGATGCTCATGCACTTCCTTCTCTATTCTTCTGTTATTTGTTTGATTGGGTAATGTATTCAAAGCTGCAAGGAATGTTTTATCCTAAATTATATTCTAAGAGCATACATACCAATCATAACAATGAGGCCGCTCTCCCCGTACGTACACCTCCCTGAAAATGTGAACATCTTTAATATATCATTAAAGTATATACCAGAGAATATCTGATATACAGATAGCCAAAAAAAAGTGATTCCTGATAAGATGTGGAGGCGTACCCTCCCATCTGCTGGGGTCGTTTAGTTACCCCTGGTCTCTGGCATGTTTTATTACTGTTGTAACTCGTCAGATGGAATTGATCTGGTTGATTTTATTGTGTTTGGAATATCACACACAGTTGGCTGTAATTGGATTGGATCAACAGTTTTATCAACTTCTCCAATAACTCTAATTTTTGGTCCAGTAGAGGGTATAAATTGAACTGTGTTATATATTATCATGTTTCTTGATATATTCCTTCTTTTGAAGATTGTATTACGTTGTTGATATGACACTCTTAGACCCATCAATATTCATTTGGATGTGTAGCACTTGGGATGCAAAAGGTCCATGTCATTGATTATAGGGCCAAAACATCTAAGTTCTCATGGGAGGAAATTTTTTTAAGTTAAATTAAACTATGACATGGTCATTTTGCATCACAACCACAGCACATCAGAATAGATATCAATGGGTCTAAGAGTGTGTTTGTGATCCAATCCAATTACATCTATGTGTGATATTCCAGACACTATGGATAAATATCTTCTGCAGTCTTACGCTTAGCATTAAAGAAACTTTGTTTGTCTATATTATACAAAGTTAAGCATTTGTAATCTAAATAAAAATGAAAAGTTTTCTAGTCTTTTCTTTGTTTATATCTCAGTTTAAAAAATAATTTTCTATAATTACGTTTTGTCCACCATTTTAGCCAAATTCTGGCTGCAAGACAAATGGTATCATTCGAAACCTGGATGCTGCAATAGTAGGTCTCATCCATACAATTGTCACATGACCTAACATCTAGCAATACCAGCCACACCATCGACAAAGGATATATAAACTTCTCACTGACAAGAAAAAGTGATAAGTTGAACAAATGAATCAATCACGTCAATTCCCGCTGAGTTAAAAAAGTAATGAAACTGGTCAGGGATCAGGGGTGACTAGACCACACCAGCAGATGGGAGGGTATGCATCTGTCATCACTTTCTTTAATTGGAAGTGAAAGTGACCCTCTGCAGGATACCAATCTGACCAATCCGAAAATGACAGAGCCAGATTCATCTCTACATCATCAGCACTTCATCCAACTACTCCAGAACTACATGGAATAAAAAAGATGGGAATAATAACGAAAAGAGAAAACTGGACATTCTGGTTTCAAAGCACTAACAAACCAAGCATTGGCTACTAGCTAAGTGTCTGTACACCTTAACCAATCAGACCACAACATAAACTGTATTCTTTATTAGATAATAGAAATCGTCTAATTTGATAAAAAGCTGTAGCAATTTTATTGGAGAGATAGAGAATTTGATTGGATGTGCCAATTACATACTGAATGGTATCAGCATCTCTGTTTAAATGGGAGTCCAGGCATTTTTAACTTGATATAGCCACCTAGCAGTTACATCAGGACGTTATTATTATGGTCTCTTGGAAGTTTTACTTCCAGTCAATGTTATATTAAACATATATGTCACATGAAGACAGGAAATACACATTTTCTCATCTTTCAAAGAGGTAGCCAGAGTTGTGTTATAACAGTATAATTTCATACATATTTTCAGAGAAATATAAAAAGGGAAACATTTTTATTTTGCTAAATCACAAAATTTGTGAACATGAAAAGGAAATTAATTCACATTAGTTGTATTTTTTCCAAAAGAAATACTGACAACAAATGAAAACTATGAATGAAGTTTATGTCACAATTGATAAAACCTCAAAGTACACACAGTATGATGCCATACAAAATGTTTTGCCATTGATGCAAATGATATACATAAACCAGACCCCCAGTCATCATATTACTGATAAATAATTCAACAGTTAATTATTTTCAGTAATTGAATTGTTTATGAAATTAATGCAAATAATCGTTTAAAAAATTCCCAGAAAATTTGCCTTTCATTTGAATGACAAATATTTTCTGTATACAAATATATTTTTTTTTGTAGATGCAGAAGATTCTTTGTCAGTTGTTAGTGAACCATCAACAGAGGGCTCAGAGGTTGATTCCATGGACACTGAAGAGGAAAAATTCAGTAATTTCAATCACATAGACGAGATTCAAGACTCTTCAGAAAATGGACCAGACAGGCCAAATGGGCGTGTAAGCCCCGACTCAAACTTAGATGATGAAAACATTCCGTGCAATAGCGATACAAATTTTCATGCAAAGCACAACACAAAAAAAGATGCTATTAACTGGTCACTTAATTACAAATTGCGAAATGCAGTGTTCAAGGAGCTAAAGAAACCTGGACGAAGTAAGTCTACTGGCATTTATGTCTGTATTCATAACCAGGAAGTAAGTCTACTGGTATTATGTCTGTATTCATAACCAGGAAGTAAGTCTACTGGTATTATGTCTGTATTCATAACCAGGAAGTAAGTCTACTGGTATTATGTCTGTATCCATAACCAGGCCTTGGAAATTCATTTAAAAGTTGACTTTCCCTTCGGCATGTGAATTTCCTTTTGTTTCATTGCCTGTTGAAATTCTCACTTACTCAGCTAAGGCATGTTATAGGTAGTATTTGATTTATTATTTACCATGGGTGATCTGTATATGGGTATTTGCTTTTCTTGTCAGTATTAATTTGCCTTCGGCAGTGGCAGTGGGAATTTTGAATTTCTGATAACTCTTTACATACATGGCTTCTGATATGAATCTTGACTATTTATGCTGGCATATGAAAGAATTTTGTGAATGCATCAGTTCATACCGTTTTTATTGGATTCCTCTGAATATTGGTACATATAATGGTCATCAGAAGTTATGCATATTGACCTTTCATTTTATTCACATGTGTTCACTTTGACTGAGCTCATCTCCATAATGGAACTAGGGGTACCATTCTGCTGGTTTAAGTAAGTTTTAACCTTTTGCTCTGGGACTATGGTTGGCATGTTTGTATGTTGGAATAGATTTTCTTGCCAGAGTAGCAATTTTTCTATTTTTTGTATGCCTGCTGTCATGCAGATCTTGTTCTATGATGTCTGTGACCAATTTTGTTATAGCACAGCAACTTGAGTTGTCCACCAGCTAGTGTTACAAAACTATGTGGATAGTTGGCACATGGGGTAATGATGAACTCAATTGATTTTTGAGTCAAAAAGAATCATTGTGCCTGAAAGAAGAAAAATGGTTTCTCCTTCAAATAGTTCCCTGATCACATTAACGTTAGGGATATAAGCCTGCTACCTGTCGAATCCAGCCCTACTAAAAGATGAAAATTCATCTTTTCTGTCTATCTCATATAGACCAAAGGGCAATAACTCTTGCCCCTTACCTCCGCTTGCCACCGCCATGTGTCACTAGTTTTTAAGCTTCGCTTGTACTGATAACACATACTTTATACCTCCAAACAATCCAAGCCATCTTAGCGTTAAATTGGACCATCCGAAGTTAAATTTGGATTTATTGCGATGGACAATCATTCTTTTACAGTAGAAATGTCAACCAAATGCATGAAATGCAAAAAGTTCAAAGCAAAAGAAGACAACCATCACTCTTGTATTGTATGTACCAAGTGTACATCATCTATACCATGCAGCGTGTGTAATACTTGGACAGAGCAAATGTGGGCTGATCTAGTCCAGAAGGCAGTAAGAGGGAGGGATAGACGGAATAAGTCGATGAAAGATAGCATTGATGTCCTCAATATACATCCGAAGACAGCCTCCATTGCGAGTCTTGTGGGGGAGGTTGGGGTCCCCCCTACACCTAAAAATTGTCGTTTGCAACCATCAGCCACAGTAACATCAGCGGCAATGGAGGAAAATAATGTTGACAGGGTACAACAGTCCACCTTTGAACAGATGCGTTGTTTGGTCCAGGAAATGACGACGCAGCTATTGACATCAGGCCAGATATTACCCTTATTTGCCTCGCTCGCTTCCACAGCTTTTTCTGACTCTTTGGGGGAATGTTCCCCCAATTTTAGGCTGCCCAGTGGGTGTAAGTCTCCCCGCATGTCCGAGCATGGCCTTCGGGCCTGTAAGTCAGGACGCATGGGGTTTTTACCGGATCCATTGGATCCATTTCATTATACAACCTCTACATCACCGGCGGTCCAGCTGTCCCAGCATGGGGACCCTATTGCTAAAATGGTCCGACCAAATATGATTTACGGGGATCTTAGTCATAAATCCGTCCGTCAAGCTGTACCGCCGGCAACATACCAATACTATGGCGGAGATTTTAGTGAGAAATCTGTCCGTCCAGCCAGGCCATTGGAGCAGCCAGTACTGGTGATAGCAGGACCATTGCCAACATTCAGGCCAACCACAAGCCAGACAAACCAGCCGGCAGGGCCGGCCGGCCATATGTTCATGGCTTATCCACAAGGGAGAGTTAGTGACAGTGTCAAGGATGACGGAATCGCGTCATCTATGCCACATGGTATGCTCTATCCAGAAATGCAAGCTATTCCAGAACACGACTCCGCACCCAGTGAGGATGACGAAACTCCTGCAAATCAGCCGTACACAGATCCAACCATGGAATGGACTGAGTTTGGCTTCAAGGCAGCAGTGGAAGAAATTTATAGGGTGTTGGCAACTTCAGAATGCCCTCCACCTCCTACCGCCACTCAAGACTACAAAGTTAAGGCGTCTGTAGATCTTGACGGGGAGGAAGAGACGCCGTCCTTCCGGCTCCTTCCCCAGTCGGCAAAAATTAAGGAGATCAGTGATCGTCTATCAGGATGAATAGGTGATCCGTGGAATGCTAAGGCGTTCTTTTCAGAAAGCCAAGTACCAGTGACGTTCTCGTGTCGCTGGTACAAAACTCATTCAGACGCCTTCAGTATGGATCTTCGGCCCTGGACAAAAATATGGCAGCAGTTCACATGTCTGCTCCACTGTTTTACAAAGTGGACAAAAATGTGTTCCATGCCACGTCAAAGCTAGTCCAGAACGTAGTTGCTACGTCTTCAATGTTAGACTTGGCTTCATTAGCCATTTTCTGACTCACAGAAAAATTCGACAATGACCAAGCTTGGGAAGCGACGGCCCGGATTGCTAGAGTTATTAACAGGGCAGCTCACCATTCCATGACTGATGCATTGACTGCTTCTGCCAACTTAGACCTGATACGACGTGACGCATGTCTGCGGTCCACGTCGCTCAAGACCCATCATACTCTGGCTTTACGGATGGCTCCGTTTGGGTTGCCTTTATTCTTTGGAGGAAAAATTTAAGAAGTTCAGAAGCAGGCAGCTCAACTCACCGCCCAACCCTCGCAGACATTTAGAAAAAATCAGCCCCTGCCACAGTGGAGGGATGATTGGTGGACCAGGGACAAGGGATCCTTACAATCAAATGTGCAGTATAGATCCCAACCCAATGCCAGGAGACAACAGTCTAATCAAGCTAGGAGGTAACCATACAGAGGCGGTAAGAAACAAAGTTTCTCCGTCTTCAAGCCTCCTAACTCTAAAGTTGACATACCCTCCCCACCACCCGCGGACAGCCTACCTGTGGGCGGCCGCCTCCTGCAATTTCAGGACCACTGGACCACCATTTTTTCCTCAGAACGATTGGGTGATCATTTCGAAGGGGCTTCGGATTTCATTTATCCAACCCCCTCCCCTGTCCTCCTCTCCCCTCCTCACGGACGTACCATCCGATCGGGAGAAGGATACCTTTCTACAACAGGAGATACGGTCGCTCATAGAAAAACGGGCGGTGGAGATTGTGAAAAAAAACGCAATCGCCAGGGTTTTATTCCAGGCTGTTTCTTATCCAGAAGGCAAACGGCAAGTTGAGGCCGATCATCGACCTGAGTCGCCTCAACCAGTACATTTTACCACCGAAATTCAAGATGGAAACTGTGAGATCAATCCATCTTTCCATCTGGCGGGACGAGTATGCCGTCAGTCTCAATATGACCGACGCATATTTTCACGTCCCTATCCACACAGCGTCACGGAAATTTCTCTGATTTGCTTACCACGACGCAGTTTATCAGTTCCAGGTCCTACCCTTTGGCCTCAACGTCAGCCCTTGGGCTTTTGCGTCGTCACCCTGTTCCGCTCAGCTTCATCTACAGGGACAGCAGTGTACTTGGACGACATCCTCCGGAAACATATGGTAAGTTCTATTCTGCTCAAAGGCAGAAACGATCTTTTAGCACTTTTAGATCATCTAGGTTTTCTCGTGAACTGGGAAAAGTCTGATCTCCATCCATCCCAGCGTTTTGTCCATCTGGGTATGGAGTTTCTCACCGATCTGAATCTGGTATGGCTTCCTCGCGCTCACGTAATCCGCATCTTCGAATTCGCCGAGTCCGTTTCCAACAGGACATGGATTTCAGCGAGAGAATTCTTGCAACTCTTCAGATTATTCAATGTGGCGGCAGACTTGATCGCGCTTGGCCATCTTTTTATGCGTCCCTTACAAATGATGTTGCTGGCACAATGGCGCCCCTTTTCAAGTCCCCTCAATCAAACAGTAATGATCACATCTGAGATACGATCATTCCTGCGTCAGTGGCACAACCCAGGTTGGCTGTCCATGGGGATTCCTCTGGATATGCCCCAAGCGGAGATAACGGTATGTACCGATGCCAGTACCTACGGTTGGGGTGCCCACCTGTTGCCGGACTTTGCTACAGTCAGCGGCACGTGTGAGCCAGGGGAGAGGCCTCTCCACATCAACCTTTTAGAAATGAGGGCTGTCATCAATGCCTTTCATTTCTGGAAAGATCAACTCTCAGGAAAAACCGTCCTCATATGTCAAACAACTCTGTGGTGGTGACTTGCCTCCTCAGACAAGGGGGCACCAAATCACCAGACCTGTGCATTCTGATCTGGCAGTTTCTACGTTGGTATGACAACCTCCACATCAACGTACAAATCAGACACATTCCCGGCAGACTCAATGTCTTGGCCGACACTCTATCCAGGAAAGGTCAAGTCATTCACACGGAATGGTCACTCCATCAATCAGTCTTTCTTCGGATTTGCATACTTTGGGGGTGTCCGATGATCGATCTTTTTGTGACAAGGTGGAATCGCAAGTTGCCCACCTTCGTATCTCCTGTTCCAGACCCAGAGGCTTGGGCCGTGGACGCTCTGTCGATCAGCTGGGAGGGCTTGTGGGCATTCGCCTACCCTCCCATGGTTTTGGTACCGAAAATAATCCAGAGGTTAAGGGGTCAGAACTGTCGGATGATTCTGATTGCCTATCTCAGATGGAACAAGTCCTGGGTCACCGATCTAGCGATAGATCTACCCAGGAAGATTCCAACCAGCCCAAATCTTCTCAAACAACCGCGGTCACTGGTGTTCCACCCCTGCCCGGACTGTCTTCTTCTTTACGCTTGGCTCTTGTCCGGAAAGCCTTGCGAGACAAACAATTTAAACCTTCGATTGTGGAGAGAATCTCAAGAGCAAGAAGGCCCTCCACTCTGAAGGCTTACGAGGGAAAGTGGCGTGTTTTCAGGGACTGGTGCCATATCAATAACATCGCCCCTTTGAGTGTCTCAATCCCTCAACTGGCCGACTCTTTTCTCTGGCTTTTCAAGGAGAAACAGTTGGCCCCAATTACTGTCAAAGGCTACCGCTCCATGATATCAGACACATTCCGCCATCATGGTAGATGTGATATTGGGCATAACAAAGATCTATCAGATCTTTTAGCCAATTTTGATTTCAATCGACCAAAATCCCTCACCCTGTTTCCAAAATGGAATCTGTCCTGGGTTTTAACATGGCTCAATTCAGACAAATTTGAACCTTTAGCCCACACTTCGTTAAAGCTACTATCATACAAAACATGTTTCTTGATAGCCTTAGCTTCAGCATACAGGGTGAGCGAGTTACATGACCTTTCCAGTGACCCTAACTTTCTTCAGTTCAGATCAGATGGTTCGGTGGTCCTCCTGACGCAACCAGGCTTTGTAGCCAAAAATAGGTTACCATCCATTGGCAATCAAAGAATCGTCATTCGCTCGCTCTCTTCCATAGATAAGTCAAGAGCAACAGCCATGCAAGATCCTGTTCGTGCACTCAAGCACTATTTAAAACGCACAGAGGCATGTTGGGACACACATTAGCGCCTCTTTCTTCTGGTCAAAGCTGGTAAACGGGATATCACCCCTCAAGCCCTTGCTTCATGGCTGAAGTGGGTTATACGCTCAGCGTACTCTGAGGTCTCACAAGATCAGAGTCGCCTCATGAAGATTACAGCTGATGAGATTAGAGCAATCTCGGCGAACCTTGCATTTGAACGCAATGTTTCGATCCGAGATATAATAGAAGCTGTTGGCTGGCATGCAGAATCAACCTTCTCCAGTTTTTATCTCAGAGATTTGGCTTCGCAGAGGCAAACCTTGAATCTGGTAGGTCTGGTGTCGGCAGCCCAAATGACCACCAGACCCATTTAAAACAATCAGTACAGCCTATCAGCTTCGCTGGATTCGCCAGTGAAATTTCGTAGGTAAGAAGATTTCAATAACTATCTTCTTAACCGTATATAGGGGTCACATATCACGTGACCCTAGGCTGTGTTGCTGATGAAATTAGGAGAACGGGTTATCGTTCAAATGGGGAATCCAGCCATCATTCCCTAGAAGGTACCTGGGGTGGAGGTAGGATGCTCAGATTCCCTCCTCCTATTACCTATTCTCCTAACGTTAATGTGATCGGGGAACGTATTTGAAGGAGAAAGCAAATTTTTAGTTAATTATGTTTCTCCGAGAATACTTACCCGATCACATTACTTAAAAACCCTCCCAACCACCCCGCTATGCGAGCATCCTTGTATAATATATATCACTCAGCTTAAAAAACTAGTGACACCTGGCGGTGGCAAGGGGAGGTAAGGGGCAAGAGTTATTGTCCTTTGGTCTATATGAGATAGACAGAAAAGACGAATTTTCATCTTTTAGTAGGGCTGGATTCGAGAGGTAGCATGCTTATATCCCTAACGTTAATGTGATCGGGTAAGTATTCTCGGAGAAACATAATTTACTAAAAATTTGCTTTCTGCACAATAACTCACTCTTCACTGTCTGCAGTTACATTGTAGGAGGTTTGCTTATGGGTAAGAAAGAACCATGTCCAAATGTCTTAAGGTCAAGGTTGCTGTTTGTAGGAAGAAAAATGGTTTCTGCAAAGTAACATTAGTATTTTATCACAGACCTGGACCTGATTTTGGAGTCAATTTCATGGGCAAGGGTCCCTGGGGGAAAAAGTGGTTTCTGCAGACATTTTGCTTATCTGCATGAAGGTGTAGTTCATGGTACTCTTATTTTAATTTTTTTAAAATTTCCTGGTCATTGACATTTTGGTCACCAATACATAATCAACATTTATGTGGTTGGACATTTTAAAAAAATGGTAGCTCATTAAGCAAATGAAACTGGGTAGGTAAATTTGTGTATATATGTGTGTGTGTGTATGTATATATATATAGAGAGAGAGAGAACCTAAGTAGATTTTCTGGCTTTTACAGCAATTTTTCAGCTTTTACCTTAATTGACTTAAACGAAAAGGAGAAATTTTGGGATGTCCTGTTGTCCTTCATCAATCAATCAGTTAAAACTAGATTTTTATTATTACTCCTCCTAAACCACATCAGAGATTGCCATGTGACTTTACACATTCATCCCATGGTCATGTAGGTCAAAAATAAAAACCATGCTGACTGGACATCTAAATTAATATAGCCACTACAATTATCATCTAGAAAATATTATTATAGCTATTATGCCTGAATGGAAAGTGATATTCACATTAGGTTTTCACTTCAAGACTTTTTATAATATCTGGTTGGTCCTAATGAAAATGTGGCACTCAGATATCCTATATGAATACTGTTGTGGCTGTCTTGAAAATCTTATTTTCCAGATGGAAAGTCATGTTGACATGGAGTTTTTACAGCAAGACTTTTTATGTCTGGTTGGTCCTACTTTTCCCATTTAGGAAATATGTCAGCCCTTATGTTTTTTAGATCTGAATTTCCATAGTTAGGCCCATTTCATTTTTATTCTTGTTCTCTCTCCCTCTCTCTTTCTCTCTCTCTCTCTCTCTCTCTCTCTCTCTCTCTCATATGATGAACAGATCTTTAAATGTGTCAAGACTGTAGACCACTTAGTATACAATTATATAATCATTATCAGTAAGGAAGTACCATGAATTTTTTTGCAAAAAATGAACTCCAAAGAACAAAAAGCTGGTTTCAAAGATTAACTTTTTAAAATTTGATTTTCACAGGAATACTGCAAATGAGTAGTAACTGAACTTAACATATATACTTGCTTACAGGACAAATCCAACTCATATTACAGACCCAGATCTGCCAGTGCATAATGCACTGGCAAATCTGGGTCTGTGCAGTTTGTTACGAGTAATCAGTTGGACAATCAATATTGATCTTGATCTGAAGGCACATTATGCAATGGCAGATCATGATATTTGTTGTTGGCAGTTTGACTCGACTTATAAGCAAGTACAGATGGTACATGAGCTGTTGCTTTTTTGATATTCTGTTACCCAGTGTCCTTTTTAAACTAATGACAAACAGACAACAGACTCAAATTTAGGAGGGAAAAAAATTGCGAGGGGCGGGGGTAGCAAAACTTATTAAAAAAATTATAAATGGGGTCATGAGGTTCAGGGAAACTTTTTTTTAACTTCACAATCAAAAAAGGCTGGGAACCACTTCAGTAGAACACAGAATATCAGTCCCTTCAAGTTACTTTTGTTGAAGTTTTGACTAGTCCTTTCTTTTCCTAAAATTTTTTGTTGGCATCATTTGTATAAATTTTAAATGTATTCTTGCGAGGTAGCAGGTACATTTTTTTTGTATGTATGTAGCCTGTTCAGATTTTCAGAAAATGTACAATTTTCAAGGTTCTTTTAAACAAAAGTGAACATTTTGCAATTTTTTTTGTCTAAACTTCAACCTTATTTTGCACTTTTTTTTGTCTAAACTTCAACCTTATTAGCACAATTAGATTGTTATTTACTAAAACCTTGTTAGCACAATTATAAAAAGTACTGCCTAGGTTAAGCAAATTTTATTTGGTATGTGTGTTGGTATTATGTATCTTTAGATGATCTTATACTTGCCTGCCTGTAGCAGTATTTTCAAAATTTGTCTACATTTTATCATTCTTGGTACTAGGGCTACTTAGTCTGCAGCGGGTGCATATCAGTTTTACAAACAAACAAACATCTAGTCAACATTAGCTCCCAACTATTTGTAATTACATTTTGATAAATGCTTCTTGTCTCATTCTTTTCCTTCCAGATTATGAAAAGCTGTTTTCACTGCTTAATACTGTTAAGGGAGACCATGATACCAAGCGTGCCTTTATCAGGGATACTATACGAGAAGCTGCAAGATTCAAAAAGAAAACTTTAATCAAACTCCTAGAACAGTATGAGACTTCTTTCCAGCAATCTGCATCAAACAAGGGCCACAGGAGTATGAATTGTACAAATCTCTCGATTCAAAACAGATGACGATGGTTGTGAATCTATAGACAGATTTGATTCCTGTAGGTGTGACTGATTGATCTGATTTTTTAAAATCTGCATAATGATTTTGCTTTTTGGTTAAATATCAAAATGACAGTTCTCTAAGAAATTTGTTGAAGCAAAGCTTACTTAGTCTGCATTTAAACTTGATAAAATATTGAAATAATATAATTGGTTATTGGAATTTGCCTTTAATATTGCATAATGTCAGTAGCTTAGTTAGATAAAGGGATATGAAGGTGGGGGTGGAATGATTCTCAATGGGAAACTTTTTAAGAATAGTTTTTAACTTGACAGTGTAATCACCCCACAATTTAAGGATATCAACAATCGGTGAATAAAATCTATTAGATTTTTGTTGCAAGAGCAAGACAACAACAAAAAATACTCTTGTGAGTAAAAGATTTTTGGAATGGGGAAAAAAATTAAGAACTATCAGTCAACCTATATCTAGAATCTGGAATCTTTTGTTCCCAGGAAAAATTGTGATATCATCCTCATTATTATATGTGCTTTTTCATGTTCATACAATTGTATTAGAGTTTTCTTGCTCTCTAACAAAGGAGCGGCAAGTTTCTGACATGATAATCTTGTTGTAACTTGCCCATGTATACTATTATGTACATGTCTCAAGCAAGAGTAATTGACTGGCAGCCAGATGTATCTAATAATTAAATTCTAGATAAAAGTATTTTTTATATGCCACAAGACATTGGTAGGGCGCATCGGTTACCCATGTCCAGCCATCACACCTTGGTTATGTATTGCATTTAGGTCACTTTCGGGTATTGTGGTGGGCCACTTTTATTTGATGACCTCATTTTCTTGTTTTCACGGATATAATTTGAACATAAAATTATTTAATTTATGTAAATGAATTCCGAGGCTTCTTCTCCCTGCATCTTATCACCTGACACCAAAGTGTTGCAAATTTACTGCTAAAATTCATGGTTATTCTATAAAAAATGTTAGTTATAAGTCCAAGTGCATACATGGACCTCCTGTTGTTATCCCATTTTTCTTTCACAATATGTGTGATGAATAAAATGTTGATGAGAGTGTTTTGTGATTACATGTTTTAAATGCTGGACCTAGAGTGGGAAGTGATTCATTATTCCCTGCATGCATGGCAGCTGATGTATTTCCTCTGACCTTTATCACCTGTGACCTTCCTACATGGGTACATAGTACAGATCTACATATCACATGGTATAAAATGTGCTTTTGTAATCTTTTTCCAGCCTACTTGGTCATGGCTATTGCTAAAATAGTAATATTTTGGTATTTTGCAAATAATCTATTTAAGCTATACCTCCTAAATCTTTTCTCCCCTAAAGCCAGTGACATTGTGCTTATATTATAGTGTGTGTGTGTGCACGCGTGTGTGTGTGTGAGACAGACAGAAATCTGGAAAGTTTTTATATGCTGTCAGACATTTGGGGACATCTTGAAGTTTCCAACAGTTCTTAAGTCACATGCATGCATAGATACATACATGCATGTGTGTGTGCTTTGGATTTTTAACGTAGCTTTTAAAAAAATTCAGTCATATCGCTATGATGTCTGCAGTGTGACAGTTTATTGTGATGTCTAGCACTGGGGCATCATGCTGCAGGCATGTAGCATGATGTCCCACCCAGTTACATTATCCTGACACTAGGCCGACCAGTCCTAACACTAACCTCTTAATGCTGAGCGCCAAGAGAGGCAGCTGTTAGTACCATTTTTGTAAGACTTTAGTATGAATTGGGTGGGGATCGAACTCCTGCATCCGAGGTTGACACTCTAACCACTAGGCCACCGGAGCGGTCTACATGCATGCATACATTCATACATACATACATACATACATACAATTCAAAAATTCATCATGAAACTAGATAATGATTGAAACTATACAACTGTGTCATGTCATATATTTTGACTGGCAGAGCTAGAAGTTGAGATTAGTATATCCACAGGAGTCTGCAGTTTCTTGCATAAAAAGTGAAGAAAAGTTAAGAAGTTAAGAAGAAAAACTTGTGTACTTTTTACTTGATTTAGTACTGGATGGCTAGAATTGGACAAGACAGTCCGACTCTTTTCCTTATAGCCAATGTATGAAATGCTATCTTTTTTCCTTGGACAATGTACACATTAATTGTGTTATATCACTCATAGAATTTGCCTTTATTGTCCCATTTTAAAACTTATTTTAGGCTTTCCACCTACTTCTTTGTATCCGTTAAGTGTTGGTCTCCTCTTTCCTTGCTGTATTTAAATGTTACCTGTGTTGTAGATTTTATTTATTTTTGTACCTTACTTTGCATGTAGTGGTGCAACAAATTGTATTCACCTTCATTGCTCCCAATGTTTTACTAAAGTATCATTTGCCCCCTTTTGGTTCAGTTTTTTTTGTTTTTTGCATCAAATTTTCTCTTTCCGACCATGGTGTTGTAAGGGGTGGGCATGTGTGGGCACAAATGACCCTGTTTGACACTAATCCCACCAGTTTGGTGTATATTGGGTGTATATATGTGGACTGTTGTCTTTGATTCTTTACATGGGGACAAAGAAAAAGACCCTTTATCCTGAACTTCATTGGATAATCCCCAAAATTCCCAGGAGGGGTCTTGATTTTTTCTTCTTCTCTATTTGGGGAAGAATTGCGCCCCTGGGGCAGGACCATTATGCATCCTCCATGTTTCAGAGATAACCTAAAGTTCATGGATCCTGATGCTTGCAATAATGTTGCCAACCCTTATGATTTTGCCATAAGTTGTAGGGAAAATGACCCTTAAAATATATACTTAGGGAATAAAAACACAAATTATGGAAATATGATTGTGGTAGAACCCAAATAAATAGTACAGAAGAAGAATTGGGAATATTCAGATTCACTGGCAAAAAGAAAGGAATGGTATTGTGTTTAATTGACGTGTTGATTTGAGTGGCAAAGGTCACCACAACCCAAGTTAATTTTATTTGTTGGATCACTTCAGAGTTAAGAGACATCAAGAAGACCTTGAGCTCTGTATCATTTGGAATTGCAGCTTGTGAAGCTGTACTGAAATTAATTAAGATCCAAGTGTACTTTACAAAATATTGATTTAAACACAATGCCTACAATTGCTGCTTCAGTCTTGAATCACACTTAAATGCACGTTTTCCAGCTTGACAGTGTCAGCACATGATATTTTGGTACACCTTACTTAAATCTGGTCCAACTTACAGGAAATAATTTATTTACTAAGATGGTCTTGTTAGGGCTGGCAAGTCTACAAAGTGCCAAGTAGGTATTGATCCATGGCCCATCTTGGGGTTGACAAACAACTGAGAGCGAGTCTTGCCTCATGTTAGGGATTAGTAGTCCCCTTCAGTAGGTGGGAATCCAGTTGAATGTAGCCAGTGAATCATGCCTTCCTGGGAAGGATAGGCAGTGATTTTATTCTAATAAAATTCTGATAGATGCTTATCCATCAGATCTGGACCAGTCATTGTCTGGTGACTGATTAGTTTGTGTTATCAGTCTGGGGACAGAGATCATGTCTTTGCTACTGGTTAATCTTGATGGGGTTAGGGAGGTGGCTTGTACTTGCCAAACTGTGGAGGTAGGTCAGATCTTTGTTTTTCCTTACCTGTTTTTCTTTGCCTGTATTTCCAAATTAATCTCAACAAGATGTGGGGACCCCCTTCCTAGTCTTCAAGTCTTCATCACACATGGTGCCTTCTTTTGGCTTCAAAGTAGGACAGATATTACAGGCTGTTGATCTGGTTTGCCCCTTCTTGCCTGGGCAATTATAAAGGAAGTATGCTGTCACTCCCTGTAAATCAGGAGGTGTAAGAAACGTTATCATTCACCTAGAAGATCCACTAAAATTGTCATTCCCATCAACTGGTCATGAGAGGCTTCAGAATGGAAACCCCTTGTTCCACACTGTCCTCTTCACACAAAGATTCTTCAGACCTCATGTTGCTCTTGCTCTCCACAATGGTCCAGGAGCATACAGAAAAGATTTGCTAGGGATGAATTAACCAAGCAACAGATGAAGTCTGGGCCCCCTTCACATTGATGGCTGATTTTTGCTCTTTTGCATTAGGCTATAGTGTGCACTTGACAGCTTAGCCCCACCCTGTAACGATATAGCTTCACATGTTGGGATAACGTCAGAGAACTTGGCTCCACTTTCAGTTAAAACCTTGGAGGCCTAGGAGCTTAAGCATGTGCTCATTCTGATTGCCTTGCTTGCTGATTTCTTTTCAATAGCATATCCTTCTGGAGGAATCATTTCCAGCAATACTTCACTGTCTGCTGTCAGCTGTTACAAAGACATCGTGGCTTGCACTATCTATGTCAGATGGGGCTTTTAGGTGACTGAGGGGCCTGAGGCTTTGTCCACATGAGTTTAGTCTTGGTATGATATGAGTAATTTTGTCATTATCTTCTTTTGAATCAGTGGTTATTTCCAGAGTTTTCCATATTCTTCATCGGCCAAATCTGCTTTGTTGCCATGTATAACCTATCAGGTGCTGGAAAATGGCATTAAACCACACAAAACCAAACCAAACTGTCAATGGTGCCTTGCAGAGCTCCTGAACCTCTGCAGGGACATTGGTTCGCATACATCAAAGGTCTTGCTGGACCATGGCAAGAACCTTTTTAAGATCTGCTCTTCTTGAGGCAAAGATGCTCCTTGAAGGCCTTATTGCCTCAGTAACATCACAGGATTTGAGGGCCAATAACACCAGTCACTGGCAGTACCTCCTGGTTTGTTGAAATAGACTGAGAAGCTCACTCACCCTGACAGCCCTCTGGAATCTTCCTCCAAAGTTTTTAAGTAGGTGCATCACACAAGCTCTCTCTCTCCCTCCCTCCCTCTCCCTCTCTCTCTCTCTCTCAAGTTAGTAGATGAAGCCATTGGAAAGGAGAAAGTGTTGGATTCATTCCCCATCCCATTAGTGGGAAGGGGTTGGCCCTAGGCAGTTGCACCCTCTCTTTTTGGTGTCTTCCTCTACCCAGCATCTTTTTAGAGTGCATGTAGCCCTTTTTCCAGGATGTTATGTTGTCCATTCTATCTTAAAGGCTGACTACTGACTTTGTTTCTAGGAACATCCTTCACTATCAGGGCTCCCATCTTTTACCAGTTTGAACTGGCTCAGGATGCAGTTCATAGGGTAAAAAACAACCAGACTTGCAGCTTTTTATTCCTGGATCCTTGGTGTTAAAATACAGTGGAAAGTTTGGGCTTGTTAGCAAGATTTCCATCTTACGCACATATTTTATGAGGAAAGAATGCTTCCATACTGAGTCTACCACTTTAGTGAAGAATACTATGTGGCCCAATGACAGTCAGTCTTCATTGTGTGTATCTCAACATCCATTCTGCCTTCATACAGAAATGCATCCAGTTTTGTCTCAACAAGGAGGTATTTCATTTTGGAGCTTATCCTTTTGACCTCACTTCACAGTATAGATTTTACTAGGGTCTTAATGTCTTTTGGGAACTCCATTCTCCAATAGTTTGATGACTGGTTGATGCATAACATCCTCTGAGATTCTCTTCTGAAGGCCCTTTCCAACTGTTGGTAAATAGTGGCCCTGCTTGCAAACTGAAGACCACACAAGGATACTCTATCAACTCCGATTCCTGTGGGAACTGATTTTCACTAAGCATGAGTTGGTGGCTACATCGGCATTGGTTTCTGACCAGAATCTCAATTCATGCCACTAAACCCATCTCTTTTCTGTACACCGATGCACCAGTTTCACATCAGGCATTCAGAAGACTTGCTTCTTAAGGGATATTGCCTCATGCGTGCCCCTCATTTAGTGGGTAGGTATCATTATCATTTCATTGAAGTCGTGAAGAGCAAGAGCTCACTCTCCAAGTGCACTATATACCAGGCAAGAGCAATATCGTATTGAACAGTCAGTCCAGAGGAGGTCATGCTGTCCTCATCGAATGGTCTTTACACAAATCAATTGTAAAGTAACTTCTCCAAATGAGGGGCAGACCTTTGTGGGACTTGTTTGTTACCTCCCTTGTATGTCATTTTCAGATCAGATTACAGGGGGTGCTTTCAGTCTTCATTGGAACTGTCTTTCTGTTTACACATTCCCACCTTTCACAGTGATTCAGCAGGTGCTCCACCAAGTCAGGATCTCCAGTGTTTGGCACACCATGGTAGCTACCTATGGTCCCATTGGTCATTTTAACCTTTTCTAAAGAAGAAGAAAGTGTCATTTCCTACCTCTTAAGCACTGTTAGGGACCATTAGCAGAATTATAGTTCATGAAGTCTGGGGCTATTGCTCCATCTTTCACTTATTAGAATCACTCATTGTTTGCTGATTCTTTCTTCACCAGATATGCTGGTTGCCATATATAGCATATAATGTGCTGAAATATGGTGTTAACCCCATAACAACATCATCTTTGGTTGATGATACGAGAGCTATCTGTCTCATACTACCTTAGTTCATCAGTGCATCAGAGTGAAGCCATGGGGGAGATGCTCAATCTTAAGTGTCCCAGTTTTCTTCCAGTTTAATTTAACACTACTACCATAAGGATAAATACAGTGGATTCTTATACCAGTTGTTGAGACTGCTGGCCTGCCTCCTAACTGATAAATTGTTGTGGTGGGTAGACTAACTTTAAATATGTGCTACTTACCTGTAATACTTGCAAAGATTCCCGCCTCCCCCTCACCACTGATGTCCTGTACTTCAGGTCCAAGTTGAAAGAGGATAGTATTCTATATCTTGGCTATGACAGATGTGAGGGAATAAATAGTAGCAGGTAAGTATTGTATAATTAAAATGAATTTTTATTCTTCCAAAGAAGCTACATGTTCTGCTGCATACCCAAAGCTAGTGACATTCACCCAGTAAATAATAGCTTCTCAAGCAGAATTTAGAAAATAATTTTTTAAAAATAATACAACAACAGCATCATTGATCTCTGGTATGTATCTTCTCATCATTAGTACTCTGTTTGGATACAATAGGAAAATATATTGTTTTTAGTACTTTACATCTTAATGCCTGTTCAAAAAGATAGGTGGGTTGGTGTGTATGTTGGTAGAGCGGTAGGTGGGTTGTTGTGTGGGCAGGTACACAGATGATTTCGCAGTATGTTTGCATAGTTCTGGCTTTATAGTGCCAGTTTAAAATTAAAACTATAAAATGATGAAAAGCACTGATTTAAAGATTTTGTTTTTGATTTGGTGAGAAAAGAGATCAAGATAACTATTCAGATTTATTTCTTGCATGATAATGTTGACAATGAATGCAGGAGAATGAAGCGCGCGATGTCATCATTGATTACACTCTGTTTTTCTAAACTTTGTTGTTTATCATGGAAAAAATCAAACTCCATTGCCTCATCTGTATGTTATTTCTCTAGAATATTGAGCTTCCAGCACCAGGTGTTAAACAGTATTTAGAACTAGCACTGAATGTGGAAGAAATATCTTCATGATCATTTAGATCTATTGATGTCCTAGTTTCATCTGCTTTTTCGACAGTTTATCAAAAATAGTAACCCTCTTAACAGAGTTTCAGATTTTATTGAATGTATATGTTCATTACATCCCACATGGCTGACAAGGGTCGACTTCTGAAAATTTGAAACGGCTGGACTGACAAAATTGTTTGTTTTCTTGTGCGTTTAACGTAACTCATAAAATGTTGCATTCTGTTCTTTTGTTGTGTCTCAGTCATGTGAACTGGTTCATCCATTTGAAGCTTCTTTACTACTAATGATTCAGATTTTCAACCCAATCATCTGTCTTTTATTACTGATGGTTAATGCTACATGTGGTAACCCTGGCAAAGAATTGTACTTAATAGTAACACATTTCTTATGATATTATTTATTGTTAAAGACTTGATCAGTCGCCATTCACACTATCAGACTTATTTAATTGGCTGTTCTTACAGTTGAACAACCAGTTAATAAAATTTGTAGAGGTATATTGTTTGCTTGACTGATCATTGCTTTCCTGTTGTTCTCTGTATAATTGCTTTTATCAAAATCAAAATGGTATTTATTGTTAAGCAATGCTGACAACTTATAGTGGAGATTCAGTTCCATGTTTGACAATGTGCATAACAGTTGAGATGGGACCATTCATGTGTACCTTATAGAGTATTGTTGGTAGAAGCACAGAGTGCAAAGCCAATATCAGAGAGATTATGACTGATGCTTTAGGCAGTCCGACTCCTATTATACAAATATTTGCCTTCCTGTGCTTGTTTTGTAAGAGTTTGACATTATTGGATTTTACAGCTGTCAGCTCAAATGTTTTTATGGTTATAACTATGCATATTGGACAAGTGTATTCTGTCTGCAGTCAGAGAATTGTTACCATCATATATGTCTAGCACATGCAAAGGGTTCAGGAGCTACATACACACCACATATATAGGACTTGTTAAACAGGTGACATCTGCAAATAAGTTCACCTTTTTAAAATTATTTTTTTTAAAGCGAATACTGTGTGCCAAAATATTATTATTTTATCAAGATTTTTTATGTGAACTATCAATCAAAAAACATAGAATGCACACACATACACACACACAAACACACACACACACACATATATATATAGAGAGAGAGAGAGACAGAGTTTTCTCCCAAATTTATGTTCCATATCAGATTACCATGTCCTGATCACTTTAATCTTTCCTATAGATTAAATCAATTCAGACTTGTAGTATAATTTGTTTTGTGCAACATGATGAAACAATAATTTCACTTCTGATTGACAACTTACAAATATATAACTACTTTAAACAGGGGATTGGCTCTTTTGATGGCAGACTTTAAAAATAAAAACCAGGATCAGCCAGTCCTCAAGATCAGGTGGCTTGGATAGTTAGAGCATCTGACTTGGATGCAGGATGTCATGGGTCTGAACCCTGACACGTCATACCCAAGAATTATAAAAATGGTACTAGCAGCTGCCTCACTTGGCACTCAGCATTATATAAAAATCTAAAATACACTCGAGATCAAGAGTTGTTGTATGTAAGAAGCCTTGATGAATAAAAAATCAAAATAAGCTGTATATGGCTATTCATTGTAACCCATGAACTGAAATTTTGCCTTTAGAGACGTGTTTTAAATATTGAGTTACCCCTGACCCTAATTAAAAGAAATCTAATTCAATGCGGGGATGTGGGATATTAGAAGGCAATTGTGAACAGATGACCACTGAGTAACTGTTAGGACTGGTTATACGCACACACACACACACACTTAAACCCATCTTGTAAGACCACTGCTAAGAGAGACTACCTGTCTTGTGAGACCATATTCATAATGCACATATTTATTTGTTGTTTTTTGTTGTATTACCTTTCATGTGAGACCACCAATCTTGAGAGACAATGTTATTTTTGGCATAAGGGTTGGTTCTACTGTAGCTGCAGTTAAACCTTACGAGTCAATATATCCCAGTTTTCCTTCATATTATCAAATAATGGAATCCATAAGATATCAATAAGGCAATGAATTGAGAAACTATTGTATATTGTTTACTTTTATTAATTTAGCCTCATGTTATTTTGAAACTTTACTGTTTTGCAAAAGAAACTTTTTCTTGCTAAAAACTATGCAAATATTTTACAGCATATTTATATTTGCACTTGTTTTATCAGGCCATGAATAGGAAGTCTCTTTAATTATTTGACCTATAGCTTGTTTTATCAGGCCATGAATAGGAAGTCTCTTTAATTATTTGACCTGTAGCTTGTTTTATCAGGCCATGAATAGGAAGTCTCTTTAATTATTTGACCTGTAGCTTGTTTTATCAGGCCATGAATAGGAAGTCTCTTTAATTATTTGACCTGTAGCTTGTTTTCTCAGGCCATGAATAGGAAATCTCTTTAATTATTTGAATAAGAAGTCTCTTTAATTATATTTGACATGTAGTTTTAGTGATTACAGAATGTCCCATGTTTGTAAAACTGTGCCCCATTTTTCACAACTTCAAAATCTCAATTTAAGTTTTAAATCTAAAAATTATATAGATGATGTGACCTTGTTAAGAATGAGGTTAGAGTCATTAAAGTTTGAGATATCTCTTAATATAAAGTTGTTTTGTAATTCTTTGCATTTCATGGACATTTTTATTAATAGGTCAAGTTTCTAAATTGACCTCCTGAGTTAGAAAGAACAGTTAACATGTTATCTATGAGTTTTGATTTGTGAAATAGGTTTGTTTTTGTTTGGTTTGTGTTTACTGGACCATTCTGGTGGCTTAAGTGCTTACAGAATCTGCCTCGGATGCAAGAAGTCGTGGGTTTGAACCCCAATTGAATCATACCAAAACCTTATAAAAAATAATACTAGCAGCTGCCTCGCTTGGCGCTCAGCATTAAGATGGTAGAATTAGGACTGGTCGGTCTGGTGTCAGGATAATGTGACTAGGTGGGACATCATGCTACATGTCTGTGGCCTGATGCCCCAGTGCTAGACATCATTAAAAACAGCCACATTGCAGACATTGAGGCAATATGATGTTAAAATTCCAAATCACACACAGTCATTCTTCATGACAATATAATTTTATAAAAATTGTTTTTTTGTGGTTTTTAAAAAAAATTAAAAGCAGTTGTATTAGTCACCAATGAATTTTGAATATTACAGATATAATAATATTTCTGATCTTTAATCATATGTTTGACACGTATCCTGTAGGCCACTGGTGTGGCCAAATGGGATATTGTGAAAGATATTTGGGCCAAATCCCACTTTTGAAAAAATTTCAGATTATTAAAAAAATTTAAACATTTTTAGTTATTTTTTTATTGAATCTTAATGTGTTTATTACATGCATTCCTTTGTAGACCGAGATTCATCCTAAGATGTTTTGGAGAGCATTTGTTTGAATTCTACGTAATTTTCAAGTCCACTAAGTATTTTGTCAATTGTAAAGTAAATGTGTTTCATGTTTGTTGGCCATCTGTGATAATTATCTTTCCTGGGTGTCGGTAACTAACTTAAAGTTTACCTGCCTGTTATGTCAATAATTTAGCTTGTAAATTGTAGGCTTCAATGTCAACACTTCTGTTTGTACCAACAAGTTCCCTAATATCCCCACAATGTGTCTCTCACGTAGTGTTCGCTATAGTGTAATCTTAGTCATCCAACTTTTCATTTTCGGTAGGGTGGTCTGTGCTTTTCTTTTGAACTGAAATATTTTGTTTTATCTCCGGATAAAGTTTCTTTTTCCTCAGATAATATAATGCTTATAAAATGGTGGTATTGTGGAGTAAATAAGAACAAAATATTTGTTTCAGCTACCAACAGACAGAAATTTGAAGAAAAAATGTATAACATGCCCCACCATGCGGTATACCATGTTATTTATAACAGTATGTTAAGAAGTTTTTTCATGGTATTCAGTTGTAGACGAGGGAGTCTCCCCACAGTCAGGGGCCCTGAGTGGCCGAGTGGTCTAAAGCTTTCTCCGTTACGGATCACTGTCATCTCGCCTCTGTCTGCGTGGGTTCGAGTTTAGGATTCGGCTAATGTGGGTATGTGAGAAAGCTTGTCAGTAGCTTCTCGTGGGTCGGTGGTTCTTCCCGGGATTTTCCCTGGTTCTTCCTCCGCCATTAATACTGGCCGCCATGCATAGTCTATCGTGTGCAGAAAAATGGCGTTAAACCCCACAGCAACAACAACTCCCCCCAGTCCAGTTGATAAGCTATTACGTACATCATTTAAATGTGTATTCATGAATAGGCACGAGGGAGACTTCACGTGAATGTCGGAGATGGAAGAAGTAAGAAAGAACTTTTTTATGTAAAAGCAAAATAATAGTTGTTGTTGTAGGGTTTAACGCCATTTTTCAGCACACGATAGGCTGTACATGGCGGCCAGTATTAATGGCGGAGAAAGAACCACCGACCCACGAGAACAAAAGATTAGTAGTTTTGTAATAGTATATAGGCCAGTCACCTTAAATGTTGACTGTTGTCCCTCAGTTTTGGAAGAGACAGGGAGAGATCCCTCCCCTCAATCCTGGAGACCACGTTGTACAGAGTCGGAGCGTTCTTTACATTCAGTCGACATTGACAGTTGAGCATTCAGGTGTCAAGATTCACATGCCATTTACAGTGTCCGTTTGTTACCTTGGCCAACCAGCAATGCCAATCACTGTGCCAGTTTGTTACCTTGGCCAACCAGCAATACTAATCACTGTGTCAATGTGTTACCTTGGCCAGCCAGCAATACTAATCACAGTGTCAGTTTGTTACCTTGGCCAACCAGCAATGCCAATCACATTTTCAGTTTTGTTACCTGTGCCAACCAGCAGTACTAATCACTGTGTCAATTTGTTAACTTAGCCTGCCGACGTTGTCATCACGCTATAATTTTTTTACATTGGCGGACCAGCAATGCCAATCACTGTGTCAATTTGTTACATTGGCCAGCCTGCGATGCCAATCACTATATTAGTTTGTTGCATTTGTCGACCAGCAGTGCTAATCACTGTATTAGTTTGTTACATTGACCTACCAGCAATGCTAATTAATGTATTAGCTTGTTACATTGACCAACCAGCAAGGCTTCATTTAGAAGCAGCTTCTTTTGATGGCAACTTGTTCAGGCCTTCAGTGTGAAATCTGACCCGCTTTATTGCCCAAGCTCGGCCTGTGAAGTATTGTATCTGACATTTTAAAGCACTGAGTTAGAGTTTTTATGTGGAAACGAAGTTTTGGAGAAGACTGAACCAGTTTTATATTTTACCCACATAACTTGAATTCTGAACTTTAGAATCCAACAATCTGATTGGATGATAATCTGTAGCTAAAGTTGAACCAATTACATATCGAGACTATACAGTTAAGAACTTGGCTTTGAATTTAAATTCAGATTAATTAGATGCATTTATTAGCAAACCGCTCCGATGGCCTAGTGGTTAGGAAAAAACACTTCATCTGATAGTTTTCCTTATAGCTCCAAGCCGTGCACATACAACTATGCACACACAAAATTTTAAAAAATAAAAGACGTTTCTTTGTATAAAAAAAACCTGCTAATATAAAAAAAAAAATTAATGTGTGTGTGTGTGTGATTTGTACGTTGGAACGTAGCTTTAATTTTTTTTTTAGTCATATCGCTACGATGTCAGCAGTGTGGCAGTTTATAGTGATTTCTTCTTCTTCTTCTTATTGTGGGGTTTAACGTCATTTTCAGCACACGATATGCTATGCATGGCGGCCAGTATTAATGGTGGAGGAAGAACCACCGATCCAAGAGAAACTACTGGCAAGCTTTCTCACACACCCACATTGGCCGAATCCTAGACTCGAACCCACGCAGACAGAGGTGAGATGGCAGTGATCCGTAACGGAGAGCGCTTTAGGCTACTCGGGGTCCCGATGTAGTGATGTCTAGCACTGGGGCATCATGCCGCAGTCATGTAGCATGATGTCCCACCCAGTCACATTATCCTGACACCAGGCCGACCAGTCCTAACACTAACTTCTTAATGCCAGTGGCGTCGCTGGGTGGGTGGGGGGTGCGGACCGCACCGGGTGACACCATCTCAGAGGGGTGACACCAAAATGAAAAATTGCAAATTTTACAGAGCACACACTGCTCGGTCTAGTCGGATTTCATAAGCGGATAACCGATCATAGTTAAATACATGACTAGCAGGCACAGCAGTGGCGTGGCTAGGGGGATGCGGGGGGTGCGGACTGCACCGGGTGACGGCATCAGAGGGGGTGACACCAAAATGACATTACTAAGGATTCTGTATGGTCTGTTACGGAAGGAGGGGCCCCGAGTGGCCGAGTGGTCTAAAGCGCTCTCCGTTACGGATCACTGCCATCTCACCTCTGCCTGCGTAGGTTCGAGTCTCGGATTCGACCAATGTGGGTATGTGAGAAATCTTGCCAGTAGCTTCTCGAGGGTCGGTGGTTCTTTCCGGGGTTTTCCCGGGTTCTTCCTGCACCATTAATACTGGCCGCCATGTATAGCCTATCGTGTGCTGAAAAATGGCGTTAAACCCTACAACAACAACAACTGTTACGGAAAGAGGACCATGGGGGTGACACCATGAGCTACCGCACTGGGTGACACCAACCCGAGTGACGCCACTGCTTAATGCTGAGCTCCAAACGAGGCAGCTGTAAGGACCATTTTTGTAAGTCTTTGGTATGACTTGACCGGGGATGGAACCCACGACCTTTCGCATCCGAGGCGGACGCAATAACCATCAGAATTGGTGTCTTATATTGTCAGACTGCCATCATAAAATGCACCAGCAGATCTTAAAGATAGCAATGCCGGCACTTTATACTATACATTATATCAAGGTGTATATTGCTTCGCTATTCCTTGGCATACTTTCAAAGAACAAGTCTGTAATGGGTGTGGTTTTGGAGATTTTTCATTTCAGTTCTACATTGGTGTGACAGCAAATTTTAAACATTCAGTGCTGTTTCAAAACTTATGAAATGACATGAGTGAATGTTTGATGGAAATGATGCCTGTCGTGTTGAAGAAGAAATATTTAAGACTGAGGTAAAGAAAGATAATATGGGTTTTCATTTTTCATTTTCATATTTTAACTAGTTTAAAAAAGGGATACATCACAACATTCATTATTTTCTGTTTTCACTTTTTGTTACTAAAAAAAGTTATGCACTATTGAGAAGCCCCAACTATGATATAGTTGACTCCCACTATGGTTTTAGCCTGGCCGTCCCTTTCTCAACTTTAAGTGTGGGACAGTATCCAAATTTACTAAATCCTAGATGCTATCTTCATCGTATAGCATTTATTTGTTCTGTCCAAAATGTTGTCAGACTTTTAAGAGAAGCTCCATAGAAGTATTTTCTTGTTTCTCAACTTCATTTTATCATGGGAGTCCGTTGGTAGAGTGTCAAGACTTAAAATCCAAGGGTCGCAGGATTCGATATCAAACCCAGTCCAGGGAAAAACACTCAACTCAATTTTCTCTGCATGATATAGCTAACACTGTAATAAAATTGGTGTTAAATACACGCACACAACTATTTTATCACTACTGTAAATTCGTCTTGTCAGGGTATCAGATTTCCAGGTTCCGGGGGGAAATGATATTTTCATTGACATTTAAATTTATTAAAGAGTAGAGCGCTCTATTGTCTTCACCGATGGCTCATTATTTATTTGAGTGTTTAAATTGATGGGATAAAGTGGTAGAAGGCACAAGGGCTCGTATCGTTGCTTACAATTTACCTGTCATACTGTATAATAATTACAAGGGAGGACACTTCTGTCCTTTCTCGCGCGACCCATTTAAGAATAAATGCTGTCGTTTCAAGCTACAGTTCGCGTAGCGTAATAAATTTGGTACCGATGTTTAGCTCAGGCATTCGACTTTCAGTGTATGTCCAAACGTTTGGTTTACTCTCATACCTTTAAGGAATGCCAGACCATTTTCCCACGCTACTGCTAAACTTGACGGTGATCGCGCCCGCATATTATGCAAGTGATATCCCGCTGAGTGAAATATTGTCCTCTCATTGGTTACAAGAAAATGACGTCCTGCATTTATTTATAACTTACTTTCAGTTGGCCAATGAGAAGGTAATATTCCATTCAGCGCGTTGTTCTTGCATATTAAGCGGGCGTGATCACGGCCATGTCGAGCAGTAGCGTGGAAAAATAAAGACAATGAAACCAGTCTACTTGCGAGGTCAGCATGAAATTCATGCAAAATAAAGGCACATAGACCACTATGCAGGAGTTACAGACTTGAGGGTCAGCATGAAAACCATATAAATAAAAGTACAGAGACCAGTATACACGTGTTACCAGCTCGATGTCTGCATGAAAACAATGCAGACAGAGTCTGAGACCATTCTACAGGTCTTGAGGCTTGTGCGTAAGCATGAAAACCGTGCAAATAAAGGCAATGAAACCATTGTATATATGTTAATGGCTTGCGGTTCAGCATGAAAACCATGAAAATAAAAGCATAGAGATCATTTTATAGGTGTTAAAAGCTATCTCCTGATCCCAATCACCATGGAAGGAAAACAAAAAATATATATTTCCCCTCTAAATGCAATATATGTTATATAATATTATCTGCTGAAAGTAACTCTTCCAAGATTATAATTACCTCTCGTCTTTGCAAGGTGGTTACCTGTATACCAACTGTTTTTCAATTGAAGTTTTAGGTTAATACATTTAGCATATCAATTGGCATACCTCCATAAATATGTTGGATTTTTCTGAAAAATAGCCGAACTTCCGCAAACCATGATCCAACTATAGAGAGGACAGAATATAACTTTAAATCTCTGATTGAACAGTATCTTGTCTCCAGCCAGGTGCCAACCCTCCGCCATACTGAAACCGGGCCTATGTGACTATTGTTATGTATATTTAATTTATATTATGTACTTGACCTTTGTTCATGATTGAAGAAAAAGTTATGGCCTTGCTGATTTTTGTCATTTTCTTGAAAGCTGTTTTGAGTTTAAAGCCTAACCTTATTTACGAGCTTACAATGTTCAGAAATTGACCTTGTTTACTTTTGAAGTTTTCCAGAACAAAATATTGCGTAATAGGTGACAGTCTATATATAAAGATGTGTTCAGGTATAATTTGAGAGGAATCATTTATTAAAATTATTCATTGGACCTACAAAGTGTTCATTTCCTTTTTGGACTTAAGCACTATTCTGGGATTATTGTGAATTCAGTCAAAGACATTCTGGATTTTGTCATTGTGGTACATACAAACTATTACATTAGTACATTCAGAATTATTGAAATTCTTTCGGAACTTTTAGAGACCAGGATGTTGCTTAATCTGAAATAATTCAACGCGTGCTTCAGAATAGCCTTGCCTACTGCTTGCAGAGTGCGTGGACTACATTTTTTGTATGATCAACACAACATCGAACGAGGTACGTGTTTAGCTCATTCATTTTTCAATGCACTGTCATTTCCACATCTGTCACATTCTAGAAATTCGTCATTTGTTTTGAAAATGTTTTCTTGATCGTTAGTACTGTAATTTATCAAAGTATTGTGCTTCTTTCTTTACCCATCGGCAAAATGTGTCCAGTGGAAATGTGCCTGTGCCAAATCGTTTATTTGAACGGAATATTTTTCTCATCTGGTTACCAACTGTTAAATGATTTGTGGTACCCTTTAAATTAAATTAAAAAGGAAATCATTTTTACTTTTATTTGTAATGCTCCTCAAAATCTTGTCAGCTTTCTGTGTTATATTGTTTGTATCAAACAGGTTAGCACTGTTTTTATTACACAGACACTCGATATAGTCTTCCTTCAAATCTCCCAGTTTATAAACTGCTGGAACATTTGATATTACTTGCCCCCTTTTAATATTTCGTCATTAAAGTTAGGATTGCAAAAGTTTTGTACTTCATAGTTCTAACCGTTTCACTGATTTTCAAAATTGGGTTTCAAAATACACCCGTTGTTTGTTAACTGAATATATAATAATAATAATAATAATAATAATGAGGACTTTGTATAGCGCCTAATCTTTAGAAGCTCTAAGCGCTTTACAACTTTAGACAACACCTATAAGATAAGAAACATAATAATATTATTACAAAAACAAACAAAATGAAATTAGAAAAACATTTTAAAAAAATAAAATAAAAAACATGCTGAGAATATTTCAGGCAGGAAACATTAGGTCTTTAAGTTTGTTCTTGCTGTCGAAATAAGTGAGTTTTGAGATCCCTCTTGAATGTGATCACTGTGTCTTTGTGTCTAAGTTCAGTGGGCAATTCATTCCATGTTGCTGGGCCCTGGTATGCAAAAGAACGCTGTCCATATGACTTTGTTTTCATAGTGGGAATAATGAGTATACGATTGTCAGAAGAGGAGCGTAAGTATCTTGCTGGTGTGTACACATGGGTGAGGTCAGATAGGTATGTTGGACTAGAGTCCGACAGTGAAACGTAGCACAGAGAACACATTTTGTGTTTGATTCTGGATCGAATGGATAGCCAGTGTAGGGTACAGAGCAACGGGTAGGTGTGCTCTGATCGTGGTACTCTAAGTATGATCCGAGCAGCTGTGTTTTGAACTTTCTGAAGTTTCTGGAGTAGATATTGAGATGAACCAGACAGAACTGAGTTACAGTAGTCCAGTCTTGAAACTACTAATGAACACACAAGTGTTTTAGTGGCATCAACTGAAAGATATTTGCGAATTGAGCTGATGCGTCTCAGCTCAAGATATGCAGCCTTGCATATGTTCATGACATGTTGGTGCAATGTGAGAGTACTGTCCAGAGTAACACCTAGGTTTCGTACTGATTGTGTGAATTTAATGTTGGCGTTGCTGATATTTATTGTTTGAGGTAAAGGATGTGAATGAGAAAGTCTTTGTGTTGTGATCAGAATGGCCTCAGTTTTATCATCATTCATCTGCAGCTTGTTACATGTCATCCATGATTTCACATCAGAAATGCACCTCTCTACACCTTGGATGGTAGCATCAACTTCAGTTGGGTTGCTAGATTTGTATATTTGCGTGTCATCAGCGTACAATTGATGAGACACTGGATGATGATCTATGACACTTGCGAGCGACTGAGTGTACAGAATGAAGAGAACAGGTCCAAGAACAGACCCCTGTGGAACACCACAACATAGATTAACTGGATTGGAGTGTATTCCATTTGCAGATACAATTTGTGTCCTGTTTACCAAGTAGGACTTGAACCACAGTAAGGCTGTATCATGAATGCCAAATACATGCTGGAGACGGTGAAGTAATATATCATGATATATTGTGTCAAATGCTGCAGACAAATCAAGGAGGGTGAGGACTGTAATCTTTCCGCTATCCAATGCAGAGAGAATGTCATTAACTACTTTGAGAAGAGTAGTTTCAGTACTGTGGCAAGGGCGATATGCAGATTGTACATTGCTGAAAAGACTGTTTGAATTTAGATGAGATACAAGCTGGGATAGAACAATCTTTCCTAAGATTTTTGAAATGAATGGGAGATTAGAAACTGGGCGGTAGTTCTTGAAATCGTTATGGTCTAGTGTTGGTTTCTTCAGCAGAGGCTTTACAATGGCAGTTTTGAAAAATGATGGGAATTCCCCAGATGAGAGAGAGAGGTATTGATAACA
Organism: Sinohyriopsis cumingii; assembly: GCA_028554795.2. Taxonomy (NCBI): domain Eukaryota; kingdom Metazoa; phylum Mollusca; class Bivalvia; order Unionida; family Unionidae; genus Sinohyriopsis; species Sinohyriopsis cumingii. The sequence continues at coordinate 59,802,730 of CM068828.1, forward strand.
TCAGTTAGTGAAGGCAATACTGGATCTAAGCACTCAAGCAGCAGTGATGTTGGAACTGAATCAAGTTCACATGACTTTGGTGCACTCTTCATCAGGATTGTACGTACGAAATCCATAGAGACAGGTTCAAATGCTAATGGTTGCCGCTCAAATTCTGTATCCCAACTGTATGGTGAGGACGAGTCAATTGAAATTGTGGTGTCAAGCTTATCTCTAATGGTTGGTACTTTGTCACGAAAACGTTTGCAAACATGTCCGGAAGGTCGACTGGAGAGAAGGTAGTTGGAAGTGGTGTTGATTTGTTCCTTGACATTAGCTTGTTAGTAATCTCGAAGAGCTCTTTGTAGCAGGAACTTTCCATGATCATAGTAGTGTAGTGGGCTGATTTCGCTGCATGGACTATATTTGTGACATTCTTCTTAGCGACTTCATAGATTTGCTTATGAATAGTGAGTCTGGTGGAAAGCCAGAGCCTCTCAGCTTTACGGCGGTCTCTTTTAGCAGTGCGAAGCTGGTCCCTAACACTGCTATACCATGGAGAACACTTATGTATCCATATGTTTGATCAGTTTGCTGCCCGCTTCATCTGCAGTAATGTCTATTAATGTGTGACGAATGTTAAGGTACCCATTAATATGTAAATCCATTTTTTTTAATTTGGTTGAAATACTTTCACTTTCCAGTCTACATAATTCTGTTAAACATGTTCACTACAAATAATGTTTGTTTGGATAAGTTAAAAAGGAATCAGTGTTTGTATTTTTCAGTAACTTTTACTTTTCTATTTCAAAATTAATTTTCCTCATCAAGTTGTATAATTATAGGTTACTGCGTTTGTATGGGAAAATATGAACGAGTTTTTCTGCAAAATACTGCACGACCTTACGGAATGAAGTATTTGCAGAAATAAATGAGTTCATATTTTCCCATACAAATGCAGTCAACATTTTATTATATTCTCATTTTGTTTAACTACATAAGGCTTAACTACAAATGACATTACAGGAAACAATGTAATTGAATTTATGCTTTATTCCAAAATAAATTCATAAACGTACATTCATCAGCACAGTAACAATATTCATGCGCACATAGCTCCGCCCAGCGAACTTTTAACTTTGTTGTGCGTTCCACATCAGGTTAAAAATGAATTGTCGTTTTTAAGGTAGAAATTTAGAGTCATATTCTGAATGGATGCAAATGAATTTTCTATGTTTACCCATCTCATTTCTGCTTTTCCTATTATGAAGAGCTGGATTATTGGGCCAATTCACTGAAATAAAGTGAATGGATTGCTGGAAATGTAGACTACTCGAAATTCTAGTACAACTTTTTTGTATCAAGTTTTGCATGACATGTCCGTTGGATTTGAAGAACTAAGAATGTACAATTTGAGGAAATTCAAGATGCATAAATGTAAATATATTTATTACCAATCTTTTTACCAGCTAAAGAAAACACGCTAATGTCCTGTCACTTGCATGCTCGCTGTTGGAGGGACCCCACCTTTATCATAGTGTCATCTATCGCTGGCCTAATATTGTATCAAAATAGTTACACGGGGGCAATTGAAAAGCAGCCGTTGTATGACACTCCATTTACCCAGCGGAAATAATAATTTTTCGTCGTCTTGGATTATTGGCTCTGAGGCTCTTAGTTTTCTACCAAAACCTTCACTTGCATTTTTCCCTAGTATTTGACTGTCTTGTAAAATATTACGTGTCTGATAGATATATGATAGACCTTGGCCTCAATATGCTTTTATATGCTATAGATTTTAGACCCTAGAGAGCACTCGTCATAGTCTGAACCATTCTATCTGCGAAAATATATTAATACTCTCCTAAATAGGTGTTTCATTGATCGGAGCAGTATTTTCAATTATTGCGTCTCGTGTTTGTTGTTGATATCGCGAATATCACAATTATTCATTTGCTTCTTTGAAAGTTTCGTTTTTGACTCGGAGAACTCGTCCACATCTTTTAACTTTATCATCTATACTTTCAAATGGACGAAACAGCTGCTTTAGTTCATTCACAAATTTAATAAACGAAAACATGAAGCGTCTACTATATGGTTGTACGTGGTTTATTTACAAAGTAGTTTCTAATACACTATAATCACTTCAGGCACACGTGTCGTGCACGTGCGTGCAATATCAAGGTATTCAATATCGTTAAATACTGCACGATTCTGACACTGTAAATTTAACGGAGACAAAAATGAGCATTTAATAATTTCTGACTTTCGCTCTTTAGCGATTTTTCTGAAAGCTTAGTTTATATCAACTACATGTTTGTCATTTCTCTTTTTAGCTCAAACATAGTTTAAGAAGACATATCTCGATGTTTTAAATGCATTTTACACACTCATCTCTGTCTGCCACCGGTCATCCACGTGACTTCCACATACCTCTCTGTATGGAAGAAATTTTCTAGATTACTTGCCCAGTATATTGGTAGATTTCTCAGTTAACCATTATTTTGATTCAGCGTGTTTTCTTTTCTTTCTGCCGATTTATAATCGTTCAACAGTTGAAAGATTTTTCAAGGAAGTCTCTACTTTCAGGTTCATAGTAAAGATATTGCAAATAATCTTAATTAGTTATCAGCCATTACAATGTAGCAAAAACATTCAGAGAATAATTCACTCTTTCCAAATTATCTTTGGTAAGATCAACAAGCCATCCCATTGTCCATCTACAACGGAAACATTTATTTTCTATAAATTGTTAATTCACTGACATTTCACCCGTAAACATGAAATCTAAGAAATAAGTAAACATCGGATCACAACCTGCATTGATAGACCACTGCTATCATAGACAACATGTTTTGAGAGCTCAGATTCTTGGCGCACATATATCTATTTTATATGCCGTGTTTTAACTGGTCAAAAGAAACCACCTGTCTTGCAGACAATTGGTTGTTGTCGGAAGGGGTGATCTATCATGTTAGGTTCTTCTGTACGCACAAACATGCACATGTCTTCATGAGTTGTTGGTGGAAGGGTGGTCTTTAATAGCTAGTTCTACTCGGCGATTAAAAATGCAAATTCCCATATGAGATTTTTTGGCAGAAGGTGTGGTCTTGGAGACAATGAGTTGTTAGAAAAAGACATCGTCTTTAATGGCGTGTACTACTGCACGCACAAATGTACAAATGCCTATACGAGTTGTTGGTGGAAGGGTTGTCTTTCCTGGCAGATTCTACTGGACGCAAAACAAAACAACAAAACAACAAACATGTAAATACCCATACAAGTTGTTGACAGAAAGTTTGATCTCTAATGGCAGTTTCTACTGTACGCACAAACAAGCAAATGCCCACATAAGTTGTTGGTTGAATGTGGTTCTTCATGGAAAATTCATCTGTACATACAGACATGCAAATACCCAAATGAGCCATCATGTGCAGTTTAAAAGGAATTTTGTTTTCCATAAATTTTATCTCCCTTTTTGGCCAATCTTACTTTTATAGATTTGTCCCGTAAAGTTTGCGAAATCTTCTATTTCTACTGCAAATTTAGCAAAATTACTCGAGTTGATGCTGTTTATATTGACCCTCTTACTACTCGAGTTGATGCTGTTTATATTGGCCCTCATGCTACTCGAGTTGATGATGTTTATATTGACACTCTTGCTACTCGAGTTGATGCTGTTTATATTGACCCTCTTGCTACTCGAGTTGATGCTGTTTATACTGACCCTCTTGCTACTCGAGGTGATGCTGTTTGTATTGGCCCTCTTGCTTCTCGAGTTGGTGCTGTTTATATTGACCTTTTTACTACTCGAGTTGATGCTGGTAATCTTGACCCTCTTACTGCTCGATTTGATGATGTTTATATTACCCTCTTACTACCCGAGTTGATGCTGCTTATATTGACCCTCTTGCTACTCAAGCTGATGCTGTTAATCTTGACCCTCATGCTACTCGAGTTGATGCTAATTATATTGACCCTCTTATTACACAAGGTGATCCTGTTTATATTGACCCTCTTACTACTCGAGTTGATGCTGTTTATATTGACCCTCTTACTACTCGAGTTGGTGCTGTTTATGTGGACCCTCTTACTACTCGAGTCGATGCTGTTCATCTTGACCCTCTTACTACTCGATTTGATGCTGTTTATATTGACTCTGTTACTACTAGAGTTGGTGCTGTTTATATTGACCCTGTTACTACTAGAGTTGGTGCTGTTTATATTGACCCTGTTACTACTAGAGTTGATGTTGTTTATATTGACCCTCTTGCTACTCGAGTTGATGCTGTTTATATTGACCCTCTTACTCCTCGAGTTGATGCTGTTTATCTTGCTGCTATGATCATTTAATGCAAACTGTAATCTGCAACTTTTCTGAAAAAGTGCATGATATCCATTTTGATATTTGAAATCGATAAATCTAACTATGTATTGCCTTTACTTTTATTTTGTTACACACTTTTATCCCATCAGACTTGTAAAGAAATATATGAATTCCATCAGACGTGTAAAGAAATATATGAATCCCATCAGACTTGTAAAGAAATATATGAATCCCATCAGACTTGTAAAGAAATATATGAATCCCATCAAACTTGTAAAGAAATAAATGAATCCCATCCAGACTTGTAAAGAAATATATGAATCCCATCCAGACTTGTAAAGAAATATATGAATCCCATCATACTTGTAAAGAAATATATGAATCCCATCCAGACTTGTAAAGAAATATATGAATCCCATCCAGACTTGTAAAGAAATGTATGAATCCCATCAAAGTTGTAAAGAAATATATGAATCCCATCAAAGTTGTAAAGAAATATATGAATCCCATCAAACTTGTAAAGAAATATATGAATCCCATCCAGACCTGTAAAGAAATGTATGAATCCCATCAAAGTTGTAAAGAAATATATGAATCCCATCAGACTTGTAAAGAAATATATGAATCCCATCCAGACTTGTAAAGAAATATATGAATCCTATCTAGACTTGTAAAGAAATACATGAATCCCATCCAGTCTTGTAAAGAAATATATGAATCCCATCAGACTTGTAAAGAAATATATGAATCCCATCAGACTTATAAAGAAATATATGAATCCCATCCAGACTTGTAAAGAAATATATGAATCCCATCATACTTGTAAAGAAATATATGAATCCCATCAAACTTGTAAAGAAATAAATGAATCCCATCAAACTTGTAAAGAAATATATGAATCCCATCCAGACTTGTAAAGAAATATATGAATCCCATCCAGACTTGTAAAGAAATATATGAATCCCATCAGACTTGTAAAGAAATATATGAATCCCATCAGACTTGTAAAGAAATATATGAATCCCATCAAACTTGTAAAGAAATATATGAATCCCATCCAGACTTGTAAAGAAATGTATGAATCCCATCCAGACTTGTAAAGAAATATATGAATCCCATCAGACTTGTAAAGAAATATATGAATCCCATCAGACTTGTAAAGAAATATATGAATCCCATCCAGACTTGTAAAGAAATACATGAATCCCATCATACTTGTAAAGAAATATATGAATCCCATCAAACTTGTAAAGAAATAAATGAATCCCATCAAACTTGTAAAGAAATATATGAATCCCATCCAGACTTGTAAAGAAATATATGAATCCCATCAGACTTGTAAAGAAATATATGAATTCCACCCAGACTTGTAAAGAAATATATGAATCCCATCATACTTGTAAAGAAATATATGAATCCCATCAAACTTGTAAAGAAATAAATGAATCCCATCAAACTTGTAAAGAAATATATGAATCCCATCCAGACTTGTAAAGAAATATATGAATCCCATCCAGACTTGTAAAGAAATATATGAATCCCATCAGACTTGTAAAGAAATATATGAATCCCATCAAACTTGTAAAGAAATATATGAATCCCATCAAACTTGTAAAGAAATATATGAATTCCATCCAGACTTGTAAAGAAATGTATGAATCCCATCAAACTTGTAAAGAAATATATGAATCCCATCCAGACTTGTAAAGAAATGTATGAATCCCATCAAAGTTGTAAAGAAATATATGAATCCCATCAGACTTGTAAAGAAATATATGAATCCCATCCAGACTTGTAAAGAAATATATGAATCCTATCTAGACTTGTAAAGAAATACATGAATCCCATCCAGACTTGTAAAGAAATATATGGATCCCATCCAGACTTGAAAAGAAATATATGAATCCCATCAGACTTGTAAAGAAATATATGAATCCCATCCAGACTTGTAAAGAAATATATGAATCCCATCAGACTTGTAAAGAAATATATGAATCCCATCCAGACTTGTAAAGAAATATATGAATCCCATCATACTTGTAAAGAAATATATGAATCCCATCAAACTTGTAAAGAAATAAATGAATCCCATCCAGACTTGTCAAGAAATATATGAATCCCATCCAGACTTGTAAAGAAATATATGAATCCCATCAGACTTGTAAAGAAATATATGAATTCCAACAGACGTGTAAAGAAATATATGAATCCCATCAGACTTGTAAAGAAATATATGAATCCCATCAGACTTGTAAAGAAATATATGAATCCCATCAAACTTGTAAAGAAATAAATGAATCCCATCCAGACTTGTAAAGAAATATATGAATCCCATCCAGACTTGTAAAGAAATATATGAATCCCATCATACTTGTAAAGAAATATATGAATCCCATCCAGACTTGTAAAGAAATATATGAATCCCATCCAGACTTGTAAAGAAATGTATGAATCCCATCAAAGTTGTAAAGAAATATATGAATCCCATCAAAGTTGTAAAGAAATATATGAATCCCATCAAACTTGTAAAGAAATATATGAATCCCATCCAGACTTGTAAAGAAATGTATGAATCCCATCAAAGTTGTAAAGAAATATATGAATCCCATCAGACTTGTAAAGAAATATATGAATCCCATCCAGACTTGTAAAGAAATATATGAATCCTATCTAGACTTGTAAAGAAATACATGAATCCCATCCAGTCTTGTAAAGAAATATATGAATCCCATCAGACTTGTAAAGAAATATATGAATCCCATCAGACTTATAAAGAAATATATGAATCCCATCCAGACTTGTAAAGAAATATATGAATCCCATCATACTTGTAAAGAAATATATGAATCCCATCAAACTTGTAAAGAAATAAATGAATCCCATCAAACTTGTAAAGAAATATATGAATCCCATCCAGACTTGTAAAGAAATATATGAATCCCATCCAGACTTGTAAAGAAATATATGAATCCCATCAGACTTGTAAAGAAATATATGAATCCCATCAGACTTGTAAAGAAATATATGAATCCCATCAAACTTGTAAAGAAATATATGAATCCCATCCAGACTTGTAAAGAAATGTATGAATCCCATCCAGACTTGTAAAGAAATATATGAATCCCATCAGACTTGTAAAGAAATATATGAATCCCATCAGACTTGTAAAGAAATATATGAATCCCATCCAGACTTGTAAAGAAATACATGAATCCCATCATACTTGTAAAGAAATATATGAATCCCATCAAACTTGTAAAGAAATAAATGAATCCCATCAAACTTGTAAAGAAATATATGAATCCCATCCAGACTTGTAAAGAAATATATGAATCCCATCAGACTTGTAAAGAAATATATGAATTCCATCCAGACTTGTAAAGAAATATATGAATCCCATCATACTTGTAAAGAAATATATGAATCCCATCAAACTTGTAAAGAAATAAATGAATCCCATCAAACTTGTAAAGAAATATATGAATCCCATCCAGACTTGTAAAGAAATATATGAATCCCATCCAGACTTGTAAAGAAATATATGAATCCCATCAGACTTGTAAAGAAATATATGAATCCCATCAAACTTGTAAAGAAATATATGAATCCCATCAAACTTGTAAAGAAATATATGAATTCCATCCAGACTTGTAAAGAAATGTATGAATCCCATCAAACTTGTAAAGAAATATATGAATCCCATCCAGACTTGTAAAGAAATGTATGAATCCCATCAAAGTTGTAAAGAAATATATGAATCCCATCAGACCTGTAAAGAAATATATGAATCCCATCCAGACTTGTAAAGAAATATATGAATCCCATCAAACTTGTAAAGAAATAAATGAATCCCATCCAGACTTGTCAAGAAATATATGAATCCCATCCAGACTTGTAAAGAAATATATGAATCCCATCAGACTTGTAAAGAAATATATGAATTCCATCAGACGTGTAAAGAAATATATGAATCCCATCAGACTTGTAAAGAAATATATGAATCCCATCAGACTTGTAAAGAAATATATGAATCCCATCAAACTTGTAAAGAAATAAATGAATCCCATCCAGACTTGTAAAGAAATATATGAATCCCATCCAGACTTGTAAAGAAATATATGAATCCCATCATACTTGTAAAGAAATATATGAATCCCATCCAGACTTGTAAAGAAATATATGAATCCCATCCAGACTTGTAAAGAAATGTATGAATCCCATCAAAGTTGTAAAGAAATATATGAATCCCATCAGACTTGTAAAGAAATATATGAATCCCATCCAGACTTGTAAAGAAATATATGAATCCTATCTAGACTTGTAAAGAAATACATGAATCCCATCCAGTCTTGTAAAGAAATATATGAATCCCATCAGACTTGTAAAGAAATATATGAATCCCATCAGACTTATAAAGAAATATATGAATCCCATCCAGACTTGTAAAGAAATATATGAATCCCATCATACTTGTAAAGAAATATATGAATCCCATCAAACTTGTAAAGAAATAAATGAATCCCATCAAACTTGTAAAGAAATATATGAATCCCATCCAGACTTGTAAAGAAATATATGAATCCCATCCAGACTTGTAAAGAAATATATGAATCCCATCAGACTTGTAAAGAAATATATGAATCCCATCAGACTTGTAAAGAAATATATGAATCCCATCAAACTTGTAAAGAAATATATGAATCCCATCCAGACTTGTAAAGAAATGTATGAATCCCATCCAGACTTGTAAAGAAATATATGAATCCCATCAGACTTGTAAAGAAATATATGAATCCCATCAGACTTGTAAAGAAATATATGAATCCCATCCAGACTTGTAAAGAAATACATGAATCCCATCATACTTGTAAAGAAATATATGAATCCCATCAAACTTGTAAAGAAATAAATGAATCCCATCAAACTTGTAAAGAAATATATGAATCCCATCCAGACTTGTAAAGAAATATATGAATCCCATCAGACTTGTAAAGAAATATATGAATTCCATCCAGACTTGTAAAGAAATATATGAATCCCATCATACTTGTAAAGAAATATATGAATCCCATCAAACTTGTAAAGAAATAAATGAATCCCATCAAACTTGTAAAGAAATATATGAATCCCATCCAGACTTGTAAAGAAATATATGAATCCCATCCAGACTTGTAAAGAAATATATGAATCCCATCAGACTTGTAAAGAAATATATGAATCCCATCAAACTTGTAAAGAAATATATGAATCCCATCAAACTTGTAAAGAAATATATGAATTCCATCCAGACTTGTAAAGAAATGTATGAATCCCATCAAACTTGTAAAGAAATATATGAATCCCATCCAGACTTGTAAAGAAATGTATGAATCCCATCAAAGTTGTAAAGAAATATATGAATCCCATCAGACTTGTAAAGAAATATATGAATCCCATCCAGACTTGTAAAGAAATATATGAATCCTATCTAGACTTGTAAAGAAATACATGAATCCCATCCAGACTTGTAAAGAAATATATGGATCCCATCCAGACTTGAAAAGAAATATATGAATCCCATCAGACTTGTAAAGAAATATATGAATCCCATCCAGACTTGTAAAGAAATATATGAATCCCATCAGACTTGTAAAGAAATATATGAATCCCATCCAGACTTGTAAAGAAATATATGAATCCCATCATACTTGTAAAGAAATATATGAATCCCATCAAACTTGTAAAGAAATAAATGAATCCCATCAAAGTTGTAAAGAAATATATGAATCCCATCCAGACTTGTAAAGAAATATATGAATCCCATCAAACTTGTAAAGAAATATATGAATCCCATCAAACTTGTAAAGAAATAAATGAATCCCATCAAACTTGTAAAGAAATATATGAATCCCATCGAGACTTGTAAAGAAATATATGAATCCCATCAGACTTGTAAAGAAATATATGAATTCCATCCAGACTTGTAAAGAAATATATGAATCCCATCATACTTGTAAAGAAATATATGAATCCCATCAAACTTGTAAAGAAATAAATGAATCCCATCAAACTTGTAAAGAAATATATGAATCCCATCCAGACTTGTAAAGAAATGTATGAATCCCATCAAAGTTGTAAAGAAATATATGAATCCCATCAGACTTGTAAAGAAATATATGAATCCCATCCAGACTTGTAAAGAAATATATGAATCCTATCTAGACTTGTAAAGAAATACATGAATCCCATCCAGACTTGTAAAGAAATATATGGATCCCATCCAGACTTGAAAAGAAATATATGAATCCCATCAGACTTGTAAAGAAATATATGAATCCCATCCAGACTTGTAAAGAAATATATGAATCCCATCAGACTTGTAAAGAAATATATGAATCCCATCCAGACTTGTAAAGAAATATATGAATCCCATCATACTTGTAAAGAAATATATGAATCCCATCAAACTTGTAAAGAAATAAATGAATCCCATCAAACTTGTAAAGAAATATATGAATCCCATCCAGACTTGTAAAGAAATATATGAATCCCATCAGACTTGTAAAGAAATATATGAATCCCATCAAACTTGTAAAGAAATATATGAATCCCATCAAACTTGTAAAGAAATATATGAATCCCATCCAGACTTGTAAAGAAATGTATGAATCCCATCAAACTTGTAAAGAAATATATGAATCCCATCCAGACTTGTAAAGAAATGTATGAATCCCATCAAAGTTGTAAAGAAATATATGAATCCCATCAGACTTGTAAAGAAATATATGAATCCCATCCAGACTTGTAAAGAAATATATGAATCCTATCTAGACTTGTAAAGAAATACATGAATCCCATCCAGACTTGTAAAGAAATATATGGATCCCATCCAGACTTGAAAAGAAATATATGAATCCCATCAGACTTGTAAAGAAATATATGAATCCCATCCAGACTTGTAAAGAAATATATGAATCCCATCAGACTTGTAAAGAAATATATGAATCCCATCCAGACTTGTAAAGAAATATATGAATCCCATCATACTTGTAAAGAAATATATGAATCCCATCAAACTTGTAAAGAAATAAATGAATCCCATCAAACTTGTAAAGAAATATATGAATCCCATCCAGACTTGAAAAGAAATATATGAATCCCATCAGACTTGTAAAGAAATATATGAATCCCATCCAGACTTGTAAAGAAATATATGAATCCCATCAGACTTGTAAAGAAATATATGAATCCCATCCAGACTTGTAAAGAAATATATGAATCCCATCATACTTGTAAAGAAATATATGAATCCCATCAAACTTGTAAAGAAATAAATGAATCCCATCAAAGTTGTAAAGAAATATATGAATCCCATCCAGACTTGTAAAGAAATATATGAATCCCATCAGACTTGTAAAGAAATATATGAATCCCATCAAACTTGTAAAGAAATATATGAATCCCATCAAACTTGTAAAGAAATAAATGAATCCCATCAAACTTGTAAAGAAATATATGAATCCCATCCAGACTTGTAAAGAAATATATGAATCCCATCAGACTTGTAAAGAAATATATGAATTCCATCCAGACTTGTAAAGAAATATATGAATCCCATCATACTTGTAAAGAAATATATGAATCCCATCAAACTTGTAAAGAAATAAATGAATCCCATCAAACTTGTAAAGAAATATATGAATCCCATCCAGACTTGTAAAGAAATATATGAATCCCATCCAGACTTGTAAAGAAATATATGAATCCCATCAGACTTGTAAAGAAATATATGAATCCCATCAAACTTGTAAAGAAATATATGAATCCCATCAAACTTGTAAAGAAATATATGAATTCCATCCAGACTTGTAAAGAAATGTATGAATCCCATCAAACTTGTAAAGAAATATATGAATCCCATCCAGACTTGTAAAGAAATGTATGAATCCCATCAAAGTTGTAAAGAAATATATGAATCCCATCAGACTTGTAAAGAAATATATGAATCCCATCCAGACTTGTAAAGAAATATATGAATCCTATCTAGACTTGTAAAGAAATACATGAATCCCATCCAGACTTGTAAAGAAATATATGGATCCCATCCAGACTTGAAAAGAAATATATGAATCCCATCAGACTTGTAAAGAAATATATGAATCCCATCCAGACTTGTAAAGAAATATATGAATCCCATCAGACTTGTAAAGAAATATATGAATCCCATCCAGACTTGTAAAGAAATATATGAATCCCATCATACTTGTAAAGAAATATATGAATCCCATCAAACTTGTAAAGAAATAAATGAATCCCATCAAACTTGTAAAGAAATATATGAATCCCATCCAGACTTGTAAAGAAATATATGAATCCCATCAGACTTGTAAAGAAATATATGAATCCCATCAAACTTGTAAAGAAATATATGAATCCCATCAAACTTGTAAAGAAATATATGAATCCCATCCAGACTTGTAAAGAAATGTATGAATCCCATCAAACTTGTAAAGAAATATATGAATCCCATCCAGACTTGTAAAGAAATGTATGAATCCCATCAAAGTTGTAAAGAAATATATGAATCCCATCAGACTTGTAAAGAAATATATGAATCCCATCCAGACTTGTAAAGAAATATATGAATCCTATCTAGACTTGTAAAGAAATACATGAATCCCATCCAGACTTGTAAAGAAATATATGGATCCCATCCAGACTTGAAAAGAAATATATGAATCCCATCAGACTTGTAAAGAAATATATGAATCCCATCCAGACTTGTAAAGAAATATATGAATCCCATCAGACTTGTAAAGAAATATATGAATCCCATCCAGACTTGTAAAGAAATATATGAATCCCGTCAAACTTGTAAAGAAATATATGAATCCCATCAAACTTGTAAAGAAATATATGAATCCCATCCAGACTTGTAAAGAAATATATGAATCCCATCCAGACTTGTAAAGAAATATATGAATCCCATCAGACTTGTAAAGAAATATATGAATCCCATCAGACTTGTAAAGAAATATATGAATCCCATCAAACTTGTAAAGAAATATATGAATCCCATCCAGACTTGTAAAGAAATGTATGAATCCCATCCAGACTTGTAAAGAAATATATGAATCCCATCAGACTTGTAAAGAAATATATGAATCCCATCAGACTTGTAAAGAAATATATGAATCCCATCCAGACTTGTAAAGAAATACATGAATCCCATCATACTTGTAAAGAAATATATGAATCCCATCAAACTTGTAAAGAAATAAATGAATCCCATCAAACTTGTAAAGAAATATATGAATCCCATCCAGACTTGTAAAGAAATATATGAATCCCATCAGACTTGTAAAGAAATATATGAATTCCATCCAGACTTGTAAAGAAATATATGAATCCCATCATACTTGTAAAGAAATATATGAATCCCATCAAACTTGTAAAGAAATAAATGAATCCCATCAAACTTGTAAAGAAATATATGAATCCCATCCAGACTTGTAAAGAAATATATGAATCCCATCCAGACTTGTAAAGAAATATATGAATCCCATCAGACTTGTAAAGAAATATATGAATCCCATCCAGACTTGTAAAGAAATATATGAATCCTATCTAGACTTGTAAAGAAATACATGAATCCCATCCAGACTTGTAAAGAAATATATGGATCCCATCCAGACTTGAAAAGAAATATATGAATCCCATCAGACTTGTAAAGAAATATATGAATCCCATCCAGACTTGTAAAGAAATATATGAATCCTATCTAGACTTGTAAAGAAATACATGAATCCCATCCAGACTTGTAAAGAAATATATGGATCCCATCCAGACTTGAAAAGAAATATATGAATCCCATCAGACTTGTAAAGAAATATATGAATCCCATCCAGACTTGTAAAGAAATATATGAATCCCATCAGACTTGTAAAGAAATATATGAATCCCATCCAGACTTCTAAAGAAATATATGAATCCCATCATACTTGTAAAGAAATATATGAATCCCATCAAACTTGTAAAGAAATAAATGAATCCCATCAAAGTTGTAAAGAAATATATGAATCCCATCCAGACTTGTAAAGAAATATATGAATCCCATCAAACTTGTAAAGAAATATATGAATCCCATCAAACTTGTAAAGAAATAAATGAATCCCATCAAACTTGTAAAGAAATATATGAATCCCATCCAGACTTGTAAAGAAATATATGAATCCCATCAGACTTGTAAAGAAATATATGAATTCCATCCAGACTTGTAAAGAAATATATGAATCCCATCATACTTGTAAAGAAATATATGAATCCCATCAAACTTGTAAAGAAATAAATGAATCCCATCAAACTTGTAAAGAAATATATGAATCCCATCCAGACTTGTAAAGAAATATATGAATCCCATCCAGACTTGTAAAGAAATATATGAATCCCATCAGACTTGTAAAGAAATATATGAATCCCATCAAACTTGTAAAGAAATATATGAATCCCATCAAACTTGTAAAGAAATATATGAATTCCGTCCAGACTTGTAAAGAAATGTATGAATCCCATCAAACTTGTAAAGAAATATATGAATCCCATCCAGACTTGTAAAGAAATGTATGAATCCCATCAAAGTTGTAAAGAAATATATGAATCCCATCAGACTTGTAAAGAAATATATGAATCCCATCCAGACTTGTAAAGAAATATATGAATCCTATCTAGACTTGTAAAGAAATACATGAATCCCATCCAGACTTGTAAAGAAATATATGGATCCCATCCAGACTTGAAAAGAAATATATGAATCCCATCAGACTTGTAAAGAAATATATGAATCCCATCCAGACTTGTAAAGAAATATATGAATCCCATCAGACTTGTAAAGAAATATATGAATCCCATCCAGACTTCTAAAGAAATATATGAATCCCATCATACTTGTAAAGAAATATATGAATCCCATCAAACTTGTAAAGAAATAAATGAATCCCATCAAACTTGTAAAGAAATATATGAATCCCATCCAGACTTGTAAAGAAATATATGAATCCCATCAGACTTGTAAAGAAATATATGAATCCCATCAAACTTGTAAAGAAATATATGAATCCCATCAAACTTGTAAAGAAATATATGAATCCCATCCAGACTTGTAAAGAAATGTATGAATCCCATCAAACTTGTAAAGAAATATATGAATACCATCCAGACTTGTAAAGAAATGTATGAATCCCATCAAAGTTGTAAAGAAATATATGAATCCCATCAGACTTGTAAAGAAATATATGAATCCCATCCAGACTTGTAAAGAAATATATGAATCCTATCTAGACTTGTAAAGAAATACATGAATCCCATCCAGACTTGTAAAGAAATATATGGATCCCATCCAGACTTGAAAAGAAATATATGAATCCCATCAGACTTGTAAAGAAATATATGAATCCCATCCAGACTTGTAAAGAAATATATGAATCCCATCAGACTTGTAAAGAAATATATGAATCCCATCCAGACTTGTAAAGAAATATATGAATCCCATCATACTTGTAAAGAAATATATGAATCCCATCAAACTTGTAAAGAAATAAATGAATCCCATCAAACTTGTAAAGAAATATATGAATCCCATCCAGACTTGAAAAGAAATATATGAATCCCATCAGACTTGTAAAGAAATATATGAATCCCATCCAGACTTGTAAAGAAATATATGAATCCCATCAGACTTGTAAAGAAATATATGAATCCCATCCAGACTTGTAAAGAAATATATGAATCCCATCATACTTGTAAAGAAATATATGAATCCCATCAAACTTGTAAAGAAATAAATGAATCCCATCAAAGTTGTAAAGAAATATATGAATCCCATCCAGACTTGTAAAGAAATATATGAATCCCATCAGACTTGTAAAGAAATATATGAATCCCATCAAACTTGTAAAGAAATATATGAATCCCATCAAACTTGTAAAGAAATAAATGAATCCCATCAAACTTGTAAAGAAATATATGAATCCCATCCAGACTTGTAAAGAAATATATGAATCCCATCAGACTTGTAAAGAAATATATGAATTCCATCCAGACTTGTAAAGAAATATATGAATCCCATCATACTTGTAAAGAAATATATGAATCCCATCAAACTTGTAAAGAAATAAATGAATCCCATCAAACTTGTAAAGAAATATATGAATCCCATCCAGACTTGTAAAGAAATATATGAATCCCATCCAGACTTGTAAAGAAATATATGAATCCCATCAGACTTGTAAAGAAATATATGAATCCCATCAAACTTGTAAAGGAATATATGAATCCCATCAAACTTGTAAAGAAATATATGAATTCCATCCAGACTTGTAAAGAAATGTATGAATCCCATCAAACTTGTAAAGAAATATATGAATCCCATCCAGACTTGTAAAGAAATGTATGAATCCCATCAAAGTTGTAAAGAAATATATGAATCCCATCAGACTTGTAAAGAAATATATGAATCCCATCCAGACTTGTAAAGAAATATATGAATCCTATCTAGACTTGTAAAGAAATACATGAATCCCATCCAGACTTGTAAAGAAATATATGGATCCCATCCAGACTTGAAAAGAAATATATGAATCCCATCAGACTTGTAAAGAAATATATGAATCCCATCCAGACTTGTAAAGAAATATATGAATCCCATCAGACTTGTAAAGAAATATATGAATCCCATCCAGACTTGTAAAGAAATATATGAATCCCATCATACTTGTAAAGAAATATATGAATCCCATCAAACTTGTAAAGAAATAAATGAATCCCATCAAACTTGTAAAGAAATATATGAATCCCATCCAGACTTGTAAAGAAATATATGAATCCCATCAGACTTGTAAAGAAATATATGAATCCCATCAAACTTGTAAAGAAATATATGAATCCCATCAAACTTGTAAAGAAATATATGAATCCCATCCAGACTTGTAAAGAAATGTATGAATCCCATCAAACTTGTAAAGAAATATATGAATCCCATCCAGACTTGTAAAGAAATGTATGAATCCCATCAAAGTTGTAAAGAAATATATGAATCCCATCAGACTTGTAAAGAAATATATGAATCCCATCCAGACTTGTAAAGAAATATATGAATCCTATCTAGACTTGTAAAGAAATACATGAATCCCATCCAGACTTGTAAAGAAATATATGGATCCCATCCAGACTTGAAAAGAAATATATGAATCCCATCAGACTTGTAAAGAAATATATGAATCCCATCCAGACTTGTAAAGAAATATATGAATCCCATCAGACTTGTAAAGAAATATATGAATCCCATCCAGACTTGTAAAGAAATATATGAATCCCGTCAAACTTGTAAAGAAATATATGAATCCCATCAAACTTGTAAAGAAATATATGAATCCCATCAGACTTGTAAACAAATACACGTTATCACTTGATACTCAGATTTTTGCTTTAATGTTAAATTCATGAAATATTTGTATCACCTCTATGAAAAGCTATAGTTTTGTATCACGATTCATCTTTGCGTCATTATGTATGTTGTGTAAAACATTTCAAATTGATTTTGCGCTGCCATTACATTCACAATCAAGAGATTAAAATTCGATCTAGTGATCATTCACTTCAATTAATGGCACGAATAAGGTCTAGTGATAATTCTTTTAAATGGATGTCATCAGTTTCGAGTAGTTTAAATAAATAGTATGAATTCAGTCTAGTGATCATTCACTTAAATCAGTGGAACAGAGTATAGTTTTCATACAGTTAAAGCAATAACACGCTAATGGTCGTCATTCAAAGGACCTAGAGTAAGGAGTAAAAGTCAGCCTGTGTGGAGTCTTGTCAGTCTTTAAGTTATCCATGTTATAGTGTTTATTGGCATACCATCACCTGTCTCATTAGTTGTTTTAACTTATCATATATGTCTTCTTTTCCTTTGCTTCAATTGACTTTTTGTCTGGCAGACCTTGACTCCGTCGACGATGTGTTTACTACAGTTGACTGCTTGCAAGACCTCGACTCCATCGACGATGTGTCCCTTTGACACAACTGTAGACTTATTATTTCTCTTATTTTTCATTTTTGGGGGATACTTAAATGGAGATGGTTTACCCAGCTTCTTCAAGACTTTGTGTTATGTACCCAAGGCAACCCGGCATTGTTTAACCTCTTCTTATGAACTTGTCCATTACTAATTCATTAAAAATGTTTAAAAGTAATCAAAATTTTCATTTTGTTTGTATAGTATTTAACATCGTAAAAAAAGTCATTCCAACACAATTTCTTGACTACAGAAATATATGTTTCCACAAAAGATTTAATTTAAACGTTATAAAATGGTTAATTTAATGCATCACTTTCAATAAACTTAAAATAATGCATACTAGCATACTAGCAATACAAATGTTATCTTCATAAGCTGATAAAGCTACATTGTTAGCCTTTTTTAAATTTCATGTTATACATCTCATGATGGTAAGTCTTAAAATAAATTCATTAATTGACAGTTATCCTCATGTAAACAAATTCATTAATTGACAGTTATCCTCATGTAAACAAATTCATTAATTGACAGTTATCCTCATGTAAACAAATTCAGTAATTGACAGTTAACCTGATGTAAATAATCTTTATACATTTCAGATATGTTTTAATTACAAATTTCTGGGAAAAAATATAATTTGTATACAAATTCATTCACTAAACACGTTAATAAGTATGCCAGGTAAAATTCGTGTTCCAAAATGTCAGATATATTTATATTCATTTGTATCCATCATATTGATTTTTTGATAGTTGTCAGTGTAATATAGATTATTTTTATTTCATGTTTTTGTAAATTTGTTTCAGCAAGGTTACGTGACTAATCGGCATCGGTCACAACAAGCTGCGTTCGCTATCCGCACATATTTTTTTTAACCTCCTAAAAATTAAAGCAAATGTCGTCAATTTACAGTGGTTATAAGCTTTGCGTACCTCTCTGGTGGCCTAAATGGTTGGAGCGTCCGACTCGGATGCGGGAGATGGTGGGTTCGAACCCCGTCAAAGTCATGCCAAAGACTTATAAAAAATGATATTAGCAGCCGCCTCGCTAGGCGCTGAGCAGTAAGAGGTTAGTGTTAGGACCGACCGGCCTGGTGTCAGGATAATGTGACTGGGTGGGAAATGATGCTACATGTCTGCGGCATGAATTCCCAGTGCTAGACACCACTATAAACTGCCACACTGCAGACATCGTAGCTATTTGCCTGAAATTGTTTGAAAGCTACGTTAAAAATATCCAAATTACACACAGTTTTGCCATTTGCGGTCATTGCAGTGCTCTTAACGTGTTTCTTCTGCGCAGCTACACCGTCTTGGACGTTAGTAGTAAGGGGGGATACCCTAGCCTCAATGGGAATTATCATTACAGGACCCCCTGGGACACTCTAGCTTCAATGGAAATTTAACATGGAGAAAAATCGTGGGACAATCTAGCCTCAAGGGGAATTTAACATGGGAAAAGTCTTGGGACACTCTAGCCTCAAGGGAAATTGAACATGGGAAAAAGTTTTGGGTCACTCTAACCTCAAGGGGAATTGAACATGGGATTTTTTTTTTTTAAATTTTTTTTTAAATTTAAATTTAAATTTAAATTTAAAAAAGGGGTAGGCAATTGAAAGGCTATCTCTTTTCGAGAAATATGGCTGGCCCTGAAAAGGGCCTTTGGGTTTATGTTAATGTATCTATTAACATAAAGGGCACCGCATTGGTCTTCTTCTTGTCCTTAGGCTGCGTCTCACTGTTGGCCCGTAAATCAGCACTCTTTTCAGGCATCCTTGTCTTTCGACGTAGATCCTACGTATCCACAGACTGGTGTTTGTCCTGTGGACAACGGTCCACTTGGATCGGACATACATGAGCATGTCCATCCTGAACATCATGGAAGACACAAGCGTAGAAGATTGCACATCGGTCCACATCTTGAAGCGACGAGAACAGGTGAATCAATGCAGTGAACTGCGCTTATTTATAGGTAGAGGTAGGATTGAAACGGATTGAGTTCATTCACCAATCCGAACACGCGTTACAAAATTCAGTCAGCCCGCATCCAATTCGAAGAGAGCAGTCTGTGACGTCACGTAGTCTATATAGATTCGCTAGCGCTTGTGTGCAGTCAATCTATGCGACAGTGATTCAACATGACGGAAACTCAGAAAACGATCCATTGGGGTGCACCAACAGGAGAGACTGCCAAAGGGAACCCGGACTTACTTTCAGAAGAGGTGAATTGGGATTTTGTGGATTTTCTCTCCTCGCAAGAATTTGTTCCGGAACCTTCGTTACCTTCTTCATTACCGCAAGTGGAGAATTTTAGACAGAGACAGAAAGAAGAATTGGAGAAATTTATAAAACGACAAAAGGAAGCGGAACAGGCTTTTCTCCTACAGCAACAGCAGCAAGAAGAAGAGGTAAGAAAAAAACAACAGCAAGAAGAAGTAGCAGCAAAGAAACAGGAGGGTGAAAATCAAACGGTCACGGTACTGTTGGACATTTTAGCGGAGTTAAGAAGTCTGAAACAAATGTATCAGACTTCTTTATTACGACCGAAGAGAATACGACCTTCCCGAGCTAAACACGTCAACCCTGTGACTAAGCCTACCGTACCACCCTTAGTGATTTCAACCCAATCATCATCATCAACATTACGCAGTCCAGAAGTAGGCCTTGGCCGTGGCAAAGGCATAAGGCAGTTAAAGTTGATTGCTTAAACTCACCCCTACACCGAAATAAAAAGGCCCTTTTCAGGGCCACCCACATTTCTCGAAAAGAGATAGCCCTTCAATTTTGCCAATAACTCAAAAAAAATAACCCACCCATTTTACCCTTATAGTACGTGTCTTTTTGTATGAGTGCGTGAATGTAGCTTCTTATTTTAAAATCAAAACTCAAAGACACTTACCTTATATCATTAATTTATTCTTTTATCCATTTTTACAATCCAATTCACAATTCACAACAGAACACTTTAATTAAAAGTTCATTGACTTCTTCTTTCTCCTTATTTAGTCTCTCTGTTTTTTGAATTTCTTCACCGTTTTTTCCTCATTTTCTTCCCTTCTTCTTTTCTTCTCCTGTTTCTTTGCCTCTTTTAAATAGAATTGTCTTCTTTCTTCCTCTTCTTCCTCTGAAGAATCCCTCTCTTCTTCCGAAGAATCCCTCTCTTCTTCTGAAGAATTCCTCTTTTTTTTCCGACTCCTCTTGTTTCTTTTTTGGGCAATCTGGAGACCAATGTCCTTTTTCTTTACAACAATAACAGGTATCTTGACTTTTGTCTTTTTTAGCCCCTGTTTTTTTTCTTTTTTGACGATCTGGACACTCTGAAGACCAATGCCCTTTCTTCTGACAGATATAGCAAGTATCTTGACTTTTATCTCGAAAGGAAGGAGAGTAGTCCGTGGGCTGGTCTGAAGAGAATTTTCTAATGACCCCTCGCAAAGCTCTGACGAAACGTTCGATTTGGTTAGTCTCTTCCATCGTTGTGCTCGGCTTGAGAGTGAAATGAATAGTGAAAGGACAAGACACACACCCTTTTTATATACGCTGGTCTGCCATGACTATAAATTAGTCTATGGTGTTTAAACTTGAGTCATTTGACGTTTTGCACTCAAGATGAAACGATCCTATTCATTCGAGAAGAAAGAAGAAGAAAGTAAGAGGCAGAAACGTGATCTATCGCCTCGTACCAGGGCTGAAATCTTGGCACAAATTCATGCCAGTGATTTTGAAGAGGACATGAGTGAACCAGAATTTGAAACCTCTAAACCAAGTTCACCACCCTTAGTCAACCCTGAAAAATACTATTCCATTCGAGAGACGGAAAAGCGCTCCTCTAGAAAATTTAGAACCACGACTTACACCTACACGGTGAAGTTTAAAGATTTCAAGGCCGACGTACCCTTGGAGAAAGCAGAAGGGTTTATCACCGAGATGTGGGATTCTTTGCTCACCGCACTCAAGCGACAATGTCAACCCAAAGAAGACGATCGCTTGACACTATCCATAGATCACGACAGCTTGAAATCCCCTGTTTGGATCGAGTTTAGCAGACCCGCAGAACTAACCCCTTCCAAAGTCATGGACAAGATTCAACACGTACAACAATCTAATGACCAGTTTGACATCACCGACGGTAAAGCCACACTGAAAATGGCCCACGTCTCTCCTCCTCAAGGGACTGGACGCAAAAAGATGTTATTGGTGGACGACCTTCGCAACACCAAAACAAGTCTCGTCCGAATTAACAACCCTCAAGACCAGATGTGTTTAGCTCAAGCCATCGTTGTGGGACGAACCTATGCCAACAAGAACGACACGACAGAATGGAAAAGAGCCTGGAAAACTATTCGACAATCGGACCGAGCCAAACAACGAAACGAAGCAGAACTCCTGTTGCAACAAGCTGGTCTGTCCAAAGACACACCCTGTGGCATTCCTGAGATGCAGAAATTGCAAGATGCCCTAGCTCCACGCTACACCTTGAAAGTTCACCCTCAAGAAATGCGTGGGCCTCTGTTGTTTCGAGGCCAAGATTTTAAGGATGGAAAATACATTCATGTTTATCATCACGATGAACATTTCGATACCATTACCAGTATCATTGCATTCCTGGGATACGGTTATTATTGTGAGAAATGTGATTATGGTTATAATAATCGAGAGCAACACAAGCATTGTGGATGGAAATGCCCAGGATGTTTGGCCTCTCCACCCTGTCTGAGCGAAGAACCAGTGCCTTGTTCAACTTGTCAGCGCACGTTTGTCAGCCCTACCTGTTACCAACAACATCTGAAAACAAGGTTCACAGAAGAAATGTGCTTGTCAACTGCTGAGATTGTGCCCTACGTGTGGACAAGGCATACTTACCAATAAGGCCAAGGCACACGTATGTCGAGGAAAGAAAAAATGTCACATTTGTCACCACATCGTCGACTTGGAACACCAATGTTACGTGCAAAAATACCAACCCCCACCAGAGAAAGAGGACGGTCACAAGAAGAAAGGCAATTTCATCTTTTTCGATTTCGAATGCATGCAAGAGACCGGCATTCACATTCCTAATTTCTGCGTGGCTCATCGAGCGTGCGAGAAGTGCATTCAAGAACCTATCTTCAGTCATTGCCCTCACTGCAGCAAGATTCCTGGAGGGCGTGAAAAAATCTTTCGGGGACCGAACACGTTAGCCGATTTTGCCCAATGGGTCTTAGACCCCATCGACAAGACGTGGAGCCAAGAGGACATCGAACGTTACGGAGATTGTCATCGTCATGCCACGGTGATGGGTCACAATTTTTCCGGATACGATGGACAGTTTCTTCTCAGATACTATACGGAACAAGGCACCGAACGTCCTAAAGTCACTTTGAACGGAGCCAAAATCATTTTCATGCAAGTGGGACAAGTACAGTTTAAAGATTCGATGAGTTACTTGGCCATGCCTTTGAGTCGAATGCCTAAAACGTTTGGAATGACAGAAATGGCTAAAGGGTACTTTCCACACTTTTTCAATACGGAAGCCAATCAACATGCCGTTCTACCCCATTTGCCTGAGGCTCACTATTACGATCCCGACAACATGCGTACCGAACAACGAGAAGATTTCTACGCTTGGTACCAGGCTCATGCCTCTGACCCCTTTGACTTTCAGGAAGAAATGTTAAAGTATTGTCGTTCCGACGTGGACATTTTACGGCGTTGCTGTGGAAAATTTCGAGAACTGTTCATGGAACACGGAGGGGTCGATCCTTTGAAAGAAGCTTGCACCATTGCCAAAGCGTGTTCCTTAGTGTACCGCCAACGATTCATGTTTGAAAACACCGTGGCTGTCATCAGTTCTCAAACGACCAACTATGTCAAGCGTCAATACTCGGTCAAAGCCCTACGTTGGTTACATTACTTGTGCGACAAGGAAGACAAGTGGATTCAGCATGCCCGCAACGGAGGAGGCGAAAAGACCATTGGAACGTATTCGGTCGATGGCTGGGACTTAGAAAACCCCAAGATCGTGTACGAGTTTAACGGTTGCTTATTTCACGGATGTCCCGTCTGCTACCTTGACCGTGACACTAAAAATCAGTTTTTACAACGGACCATGGAAGACCTGTACCAGGACACTTGTCAGCGACGCCTAAAGTTGGAACAGGAAGGATACCAAGTGGTGGAAATGTGGGAACACGAGTACGATCACCATATGAAAACCGATCCCGAGTTTAAACGCCTCGTGGAAAGTTACCAGTTCATGGACCCTCTGAACCCGAGGGATAGTTTGTACGGAGGAAGGACCAATGCCACCTGTTTGCTGTACCAAGCCGACGAAGAGAAAGGAGAAGAAATCAAATACTTGGACGTGTGTTCGCTGTATCCCTACGTGTGCAAATATTGTCGCTTTCCCGTAGGGCACCCGCAATTGCTGACGGAACACATCGACCTGAAAAACATTCGACAATACGAAGGCTTGATCAAGTGTAAAGTTTTGCCTCCCACGAACCTATACCATCCCGTCTTACCTCACCATTGTCAAGGCAAACTGATGTTTCCCTTGTGCCGTACTTGTGCCGAAACGTGCAACCAAGACCAACCTTGTCAGCACAGCCAGGAAGAACGGGCCTTGACGGGAACCTGGGTCAGCGTAGAATTGTTCAAAGCTCTGAACATGGGATACCAACTGTTAGAAGTGTACGAAATTTGCCACTTTCCCAAGACACAACAATACCACAAGGGTGATCCCAGTCAGAAAGGCATTTTCGCCGACTACGTGGATGCCTTTTTGAAACTGAAACAAGAAGCCAGCGGCTATCCTTCCTGGTGTCACACTCCCGAAGACCAAATACAATTCAAAGAGAAATACTACGAACAAGAAGGCATCTCTTTAGACCACATCGAAAAAAACGAAGGCAGGCGATCGTTTGCCAAAGTGATGTTAAATTGCTTGTGGGGTAAAATGGCACAACGACCGTGTTTACCCAAGACGGAATATTTGACAGAACCTTTCCGCTACTTTCAGATGATTCACGACAAAACCAAATACATGAAACACGTGGACGTCGTTCGCGAGGATTTGATCTTGGTCAATTACGAAGAAGATCTGGACTTTGTACAAGACGACCCTTTTGGAAATGTCATCATTGCGGCTTACGTGACAGCCCATGCTCGCTTAAAATTGTACGAAGCTTTAGAACTGTTAGGGGAACGCGTCCTGTACTTTGACACGGACAGTTGCATTTACATCCATCACCCGATTCAACATCACCCTGACATCGAAGGAGACCGTTTAGGAGCCTGGACAGACGAGCATCCCGACGACAAGATTCTAAGTTTTGTCAGTGGCGGTCCCAAAAATTACGGCTACGAATACCGTGACAAACAAGGAGAAGTGCACACGACGTGCAAAGTGAAAGGACTGACTCTGAATCATCGTACCAGTCGAGTGGTCAACTTTGGGGTATTGAAAGAAGCCTTGCAATCGGGAGAGGATGGAAACTTTAAAGTGACCACCTATCAACCGAACAAGATTGTACGTTTACCCACTCACCACATCGTCAGTCGACCCTTGGAAAAAGTCTATCAAATCGTGTACCAGAAGCGAGTGCGACTTCCCAATCACTTTACGTTGCCGTACGGTCACGTCGGTATTGGTCTGTATATAAAAAGGAACCCTAGGCAAGATCGATAGTTCATTGTGACTACCAAGACCGAGCGAACAAGATGAATATTTTCAGAGAAACACAGAACAAGTTGTTTAGAAAGGCACAATTCAAGTGTGAGACTTCGGAAGTGGAATGCGATTGTGAGTCTTGCGATGGATACGATGCTGTACCTTGTGACCTGAGCGATGGCGTAAAGCATCATGGGAACTTTAGTGTCCCTACCCCTATCATGGAAAGTGATGCTGTGCGTGTCAAACCTGTGGGATGCGAAAGTGATGCCGCTCGTCCTCTTGGACATTTTACTGAGTTTCGTTTTAAAGGGGAATGTCGACCTTCACGTTTACCTCCCTGCGGATGTCATCCAGCCCTGAGCAAACTCCTGTTCATGTCACCCAACCCTCATCGAAACGAACCTGTGAAAGACGAATATTCGTTTCCTGTGCGTTTGTCGGAATACTGCGACTTTGAAAATCGTCTTCAATCGTTCAAAGGAAAATGGCCTAAGTATCTGGGAGGACCGACCCCCGAAGAATTAGCCAGAGCCGGATTTTTCTACTTGGGCGAAGGAGATAAAGTCAAGTGCTTCAGTTGCGGTGTGTCACTTCACCACTGGGAACCGCAAGATTCGGCCTACGTAGAACATGCTCGATGGTCACCGAATTGTCATTACTTACCCTTAGTGGGACCGAGACATTGAAGTAACTTACCATGTCGTTGACGAAGAAGAAACCAGATTGGCTAGGAGTCAAATGTTGGACATCACCGAGACCAGTATTTAAACTTCATTTCAAAAACGATATTGAATCATTACCTAAAGAACTGCAAGAGAAGATTTACAAGGAAGTTTGGCAGGGGTTTGCCAGATTGAAATCTCAATGGGTCACTGTAGAACTTTTGTGTCGAGAAATTCA
This sequence comes from Sinohyriopsis cumingii, assembly GCA_028554795.2. Classification (NCBI taxonomy): domain Eukaryota; kingdom Metazoa; phylum Mollusca; class Bivalvia; order Unionida; family Unionidae; genus Sinohyriopsis; species Sinohyriopsis cumingii. The sequence continues at coordinate 59,829,642 of CM068828.1, forward strand.
TCAGAGGAAAGTGAAAAAAGTCAACCAGTGTGTTAGATTTCTTTGGGTCAAGGCTGCATTCATCCTATTATATCGCTTTAGACCGTTTACATCAAAAGAGTTCAGTGACATTCTTGGACGTTACCCTGAATGGCAGTGGTCAGAAATTACTCACTATGTGGATTACTTTTGTGAATTGTACGGACTGACCTATTCATGAATACTTTACAAGAGAACATTCGTGCTTTGCCTGTGGAATTGAGAGAAAGGATTTACCGAGAACTGGTCAAAATACAAGTGGAACGCAAACTCGAAGTTATTGAACCGTTTTTAAATTATGCTCTGTTCCAAAGTACAAGAAGACTGATTATGAGTGGATATTACATTAGGCACAAAGTTAAACGAGGCTGTTGGCCACCACCCAACGATTCCAAAAACAGTGTATATACTTATGGATACTTTACAAGAGAACATTTTGGGCTTGCCTGAGGAGTTGAGAGAAAGGATTTACCGAGAGCTGGTGAAAATACAAGTCAAACGTAAAGAACAATTGCATCCGTTACGTCACCAGATCTTTAACCACTGGTACCTGAATGGTATAAGAGAACTGATTCGTCAGAAATTGTTTCAATGGTCAGACATTGTTCAAAACTTTGAGGTCGCTAATGATCGACATGTTCATAATTATGGTTACTTCGAGATTCACCTAGTGCAACGCACTGAGGAAGACAAGTTAAAGGATTACCAACATTTGTTACGTGGAATCTACTTAGCGGAAGAGGAAACTTCTAAACGAACTCTGACGTTTCGGTTACAGTATGCAAGATTTAGATTCCCTACTGGAGAACGAAGATCTCTGGCTGGAAAGTACGTGTATTGCATCTGAAAAAAAGAGAATATAAAAACAGGCTGCCATGCCACGGCTTATGTCACATGTCATTGAACAGATTCCGTGGAAGGAACTGAACGACCATATTCAAACCGTGGATCATTACCATCGATTATTACAAGAACTGTATCCATTCAATTTGGGACGACAAGTGGTGTGTGTCTTAGTGACTTGTTTTCTGGGATTTCGTTTACCAGCCGATTCTTTGTGGACTCTTTACGATCAGTACTTACCACCTCAATGGCCTTAAATGGTCACGAAAAACTCCTTTTGCTCAAAGCCTTGCGTTTTCATCTGGATACTTCTCGACCTCAACAGGAAAAAAAGATTCGTCAACTTTTAGCTACCCAAGACGTGTATGACGATGTGTGTGTAGCTTGTGACTTACATCCCCATTGGACAGATGTCCGTGCCTGGAAAGAATGGGGTTTTGAGGCTTGGACCCAAGAAGTGGCCCAGTATGCACGAGAGTTGTTCAAGGAAAAAAGTTACTTTTCAACCCGTGTTAGTGACGGTGCCAGAAGAACCCGTCACCCAGGACAGGACTGTCGTGGACAGACCTGAAAGACCCTTTCGGGAGGACACTTGTGTGACCTTACCCCCTACTATAGAACTGGTTAGAACATTACCCAAAACATGTTGTTGTTGTACAGACACTTGTTTTTATTCCACGTTAATGGTTATCATGTGCCTTTTATCCTTGTACTTAAGCCTTTGGCTTTTATGTATTTATGTCTTTCGTATTCATGTTTGAAAAAAACATTCAATAAACGTGTTCTGAAAAAGTATATAAACTCTTGTCTTGTTTGTTTTTCGTGTCACAAGTGACATTTCTCACACAATGACTACCTCTGCTGTCTCTGCTCCCTCTTCCTCTACTGTCAAAGTCATCGACGAACACTTAGATCGTGCCAGTTGGGAGGCTTTGTATCTTCGCCATCCCTTTAACATGCTCATTGCTGGACCTAGCGGTTCAGGCAAAACCGAATTCGTCAAACGTTTGATCGAACATAAACATCATTTGATCGATCGGCCACCTCAACGGATCGTGTGGTGTTACAAAGAGTGGCAATCGGCGTACAACCTCTTGCGAGAAGGTCAAGGCGATTCCATCGTGTTTGTGGAAGGCATTCCTAAAGAAGACGACGGTATCGTCTCTGACTCCCGTCAAACCCATTTGGTCATTTTCGACGACATGTTAGGAGAAGACGAAGAAGAAATTAAACTGTGGTTCACGCGCAAAGGGCATCACCGTAATGCCAGTGTCGTTTACATCACCCAAAATTTGTTTCAACAAAGTAAAGCCCATCGCACCATCAGTCTCAATGCGCATTACGTGGTCTTGTTTAAAAGCCCTCGAGATAAATCGCAAGTGCAAGTCTTAGCCAAACAGTTAGGAACGCCTTGGCTGACTCAGGCGTACGACGATGCCACTCAAACGCCACACGCCTATTTACTTGTCGATTTGAAACCTACGACCCCCGAGGATTTGCGATTTCGTACCCACTTGTTTCACCACTGGTGCCAAGACGGAGGGCCTGTCCTGTACACATCTCCGTCCTCGACTTCATTTCACTCCCCATAAAAAAATCTATAAAAACCTCAGACCCTTTTTTGTCTGTCTCACTCACAGTGCGAACATGACGTTCCTTCAGTCGCATCTTCCCGTCAAATTGATTCGTGCCTTGTATGGCATCAGTCGAGAAAAAAATCCACAAACACGAGCCCGTGTCTTAGAAGCTAGTCCCAAAGAAGTCTTACGATGGTTCACGGTGACGGCACGTCAATTACTCCAAGGAATCATTCAGATTCCTCATCAAACCAAACGCTTTTTCGATCGAAACAAAGTCGCTTTGGTCCAACTGGCCGATCCTCGCATCGACACTCAAACCAAAAAACAAATCATTTTGAAACCTGGAGGGAGCGGTACTCTAGGAGGGGTCATCATTCGCTCACTCTTAAGATGGGATCCTAATGCCCCCAAAGTTATCCCCAAGACAAAAGTCCAACGAAGCCCCAAGAAGAAAAAGAAAAAGACCAGGTCCCCACGAAGAACTTCTCCAGTGGCGGGACCCTCCTCTGACCAGACACCACCCCGGAAAAAGAAAAGAAGCCCCCAGAAAAAGAAACAGAAAAAAGTCCCCAGAAAAAGAAAAGTCCACAGAAGAAAACTAGTCGCAAGAGAGGTACTTCGGCCAGGACGCAACCTTACACTCGCAAACCACGACCTGCCACAGCGGTGACTGCGTCTCCGGCATCCTCACGTTTGTCCACTTCTCCGTTGATGACACCAGGAACTGAAGAGTACTTGGAGACGTTGATCACACCAAGAACGTCTCCGTTGATGACCCCCAAAAGAACTTCCCCAGTGGCAGGACCCTCCAATTTAGTGGCAGTGGCTGCTGCTCACAAAGTACCTTCTCCCAAAATCAAAGTCCATGAAAGATCGGGCATGTTACAAAGTTTACTGGATTTGTCCAAGCAAGAACTGGCTCGATTTAATCCGTTACGTACCCCTGCACGACGTGTCATGCCTGTCCTCAAACTGATACGACGTAAAGACAATCAGTGGCGACGCGTTCCAGTATAAAAAAGGCCTGTGACCAAGTCGGGTATCAGTGTTTTTTTTTTGGTGCTCCTGAAGACTCAAAGATGTCACCCTCCAGAAAACCCCAAGGAAAGAAAAGGAAAGGACTACCACCACGTTTTGCTAAACATGGGGACATGTTATCTGTCCTGTCCAAAGCTTCTCCACCCCTACGAAAAAAACTCATTCAAACGGCCTCCAAAGAGGTCATCGATACCGTGTGCGAATGTTGTTTGAACGTTTTGAAAGGCACGATCCCTTTGTCTAAACACCAGAAACAATGCTTAGGCAAACATCGTCACGTTCTTCGCCAAATGGTTCAAAAGAAAATTCCCATTCGTCAAAAAAAGAAGATGTTGGTCCAACGTGGAGGCATTTTGCCTCTCTTGTTAGGCCCCATACTGAAAGGAGTCTTGGGAACCATGTTGGGAGGACTGGTGGGAGCAAGATAAAAAGACCCTCGGAAGTCCCAAGATCTCAGAATCGACCCCTGACAACCCCATGGAAGGATGAAAACTAGCTTTAGTGCCTTACAAACGATGGATGGAATACCATCGGTGGCAAGAACAACGCACCCCGCATTTACCTCCCAATCCCAATTTGAGCGAGATGTCCCAGTTACAACACGAATTGCAGTCCTTGATGGATCGCCAAGATTTGTCCGAAACAGAAAAATCGCAAAAGTACGGTCAACTCTTGCAACGACTACAACTCTTTCACCAGAAAGCTTTAGACGAAACAGCTCTACCCACTCTGAAAGATTTTAAGACCTTGATGAAAAGTCCAGCACCATCACCATTACCAGTACCAGTACCACCAGTACCAGTGACCAAGACAGAAAAAGGAGAAGAAGAAGAAGGGTTTCAAACTCCACCAGAAAAAGTACGCAAGTTAACAACACCACCTACCTCCAGAATTGGATGGATTAAAAAGATGATGGCCACCCCTTCTTCATCACAAGAGAAAAAGAAAGTGAAGACAGAAGTGAAACAAGAACCCATATCCCCCGCTCAGACATCCTCCTCCTCTTCAACACCTATTGCCGGTCGCACACGCAAAGCATTGCAATCCAATAAAATACCCCAAGAGAAAAAGAGTAGCATCCTCCAAGAGTGGGTGCCTTATTAACACACAAACACAAAAAAAATGGAAAAAGTCTTAGCCAGCATTTACTACGATCCCTCTCATCCTGCAGGTTACGCAGGAGTTCAAAAATTCTATCGTGCTGCCAAAACTCGACTGAAAAGTCTCCTTTTACCTCAAGTGCAACGATGGTTACAAGAACAAGCTACCTACACTTTACACAAACCCATTCGACGCAAGTTTGCCAGAAGTCGCACCCGAGTGGAAGGCATCGATCATCAATGGCAAGCCGATTTAGCCGATGTCTCTCATTTGGCCAGCTATAATCGTGGCTACAAATATTTGTTTTGTGACATCGACGTCTTTTCCAAATTTGCCTGGATCGTGCCCTTGATTTCCAAATCGAGCAGCGAGTTAGTGCGAGCCCTGCAACGGGTGTTGAAACAAAGCGGTCGTCACCCTCTTCGATGGCAAACGGACAAAGGCACCGAATTTCTGAACCAAGCTTTTCAAAAAGAATTAAAGAAACGTGACATTCATTTTTTTACCACCGAGAATCCCGAAACCAAAGCCAGCATCGTGGAACGTTTTCAACGCACTTTGAAAGAACGCATGTGGAAATATTTTACGCATCACCACACTCTGAAGTACATCGACATCTTACCGCACCTGGTGCAAGCGTACAACCAATCTTACCATCGAAGCATCGGACGTGCCCCGCAAGACGTGACTCCCGACAACGAAGTGTTGGTGTTTGAGCGCCTGTTCGGTACGTCCCCGACGAGGGCTGTCCCCAAGAAAAGTGGAGAGTTGACCGTAGGAGATTGGGTGCGCATTGGCAAAACCAAACGCACTTTCGACAAAGGTTACTTACCTAACTGGACGACCGAATTGTTTCGCGTCACTGGACGAGTGCATGGCCGTCATCCTGCCGTCTATAAATTGGAAGACATGAACGGAGAAGTACTCAAAGGAACGTTTTATTTGCCCGAGTTACAACGTGTCACCAAAAAAGAAGACGACGTGTACGACATCGAAAGCATTCTCGAACGCAGAACCCGTAAAGTGGGCAAACGACGTGTCAAAGAAGTCAAAGTACGTTGGAAAGGATATCCACCCAGTTTTGATTCTTGGATCGACGCTTCGCAAGTCATCGACTATAAAAAGAAGTGACCATCATGCCCTTTCACACATCAGACGCAGCTACTTCGACCACTCCTCCTTCACCCAGTTCTTCTGTGCAAGATTTACAAAAACAACCCTTGTGGGTGTGGTGTGGAGAACGTGTGCCTAAAACGCAAATCGTCTTTTTCTGCCAAATCTTCGTGGTGTATTGTGTCATCGGGGCAGCCATCGCCAATTTGAGTTTGCAACAAGGAGACAAACAATTGTGGACCATTTTATTGAGCAGTTTCATCGGTTACCTGCTTCCCAAACCCTCCCTGAAATTCTCCTCGAACGGGAACCACGGGAACCTTGTGTCCAGTGCCAGTGTCAGTCACCACTCCAACAACAATCACAACCAGAACCTCATTTTGGGCGGAGACACGCCTCTGACGTCCACTAACCCCTCGGACAGCCACAGAACTCTGGAATTATGAGTCACGAAAACGAATTTTACTTAACCTTACCCAGTGACAGTTCCATGGAGGTGTTTCCCAACAACACGTTGTGCTGTTACACGGCCAAATTACCTCAAGCCATCCCCTTAGATCACGAAGCCCATTGGGAAGTGGCTTTAGTAGAAATAATTTACCCTACACAAATCAAAAACATCACTGAAAAGCAAAACTTTTTTGAGGTGGAAATCCTGAATGCCCAATTGGAGGAAGAAATCAACAAAATCGGGTTTTCAGGGGACACAAGCCAGCAATCCAGCCTTCAGTATCCACACCTTGAAAATTCCGGCAGGGTTTTATTTTAGTGGCCAACATTTGGTGGACACTATTGCGGACAGGTTTGAGTTAGCCTTTGGCAAAGCCCTGAACAAACAAAATAAACGTGTCACCCTGGACTAGCATAAAGTGGCTCGTCGCTTACTGATGAAATTTCCGGATACCCAAACGTTGTCCTTCAGGTTCAATGGTAGTTTGTTTGAAATTTTGGGTGGACATCCAACAACGGTCACAAACAATTGGAGCCTCAAGATCAACAGTAATATGGATTTTTACAGAGCTTTTGGAAAACCGGTAGAACTGAACCAAGGACTGAATTTGATGTTTGTGTACTCCGATGTGGTGGAGTACAACGTGGTGGGACACACCTCCGTACCGTTACTGCGTGTCATTCCTTTCAAAGTGGATAGTACCACAACCAGTGACCAGGAAGGTGGAAACACCTATCACGTCCACCGGGAATTTGTACATCCTCATTATTTGCCCGTCAGCAAGTCGTATTTGGACACGGTCAACATTGCTATAAAAGGAGATTTGGGACAAAATATTCCATTCACCAAAGGAAAAGTCACGGTGAAACTCCATTTTCGAAAACGGTTCTCTCACGACTCGTAAGTAAGTCATGTATTCAGTGTACCGAGGGGTGGCTCGACAGCGAGGACACGGTTTAGGAGATATGTTAAAATCGGCCTTTCGTTCGGTGGCCCCGGTATTGAAACCGATGGTGACACGCGGATTGCACGCCTTAAAAGATGCAGCACTGACGCAAGGCAAAGAATTTCTCCAAAATGTCATCATCGACAAACAAAACTCTAAAGAAGCCTTCATGAGGGCAGGCAAAAATGTCTTGCTACAAACGGGTAAAGACATTTTAGGCCGACGAGACACACCTATAAATGCCCTGCACGCTACCGAGTCAGGCATTCAGCAAGGACAAGGCAGAAAGAGACGACGCAGAAAACACCCTTTCACCAGACTTCAAGCTAGAAAGGCCAAGAAAAGAAGAACCGTTCGAGACTTAGACGTTTTCGATTATTGAAACACATAAAAAAATGATGCACCGAGAGTCTTGCGCTTGTTCCAAGACGGAACTGGATATGTTTGCCATGCCCCCCACCATGATGACGATGCAAAAATCCCAGTGGGTGGAATTTCACCCGGTCTCCTCATTGACCGATTCCGCTCCCATCGAGTTTGAAATCAAAGGACAGCCCGAAGATTACATCGATCTGAATAGCAGTTACCTGTACTTGAAAGTGAAATTGATCGAACCACCCAACACTATCCAAAACGCTGATGAAGCAGTAGCTCCCGTCAATAATTTCATGCATTCCTTGTTTAGCGAAGTGGACTTGTACTTGAATAACAAACTGGTCGGCAGCAGCATGGATACTTACCCTTATCGAGCCTACCTGGAAAATCTCTTGACGTACGGAAAAGAAGCCAAGAACACTCATCTGGATGCTTGCGTGGTATGGAAACCTGACCAAGCGACTAGGTTCAACAGCATTACAGTTGCTGGGGATGCTCAAAATTTATCGGGATTTGCAGAAAGACGAACGAAAATTGCTAGAAGTCGTGTTTTAGAACTAACGGATCGCTTGCATCTAGACATGTGGTTGCAAGAAAAGTATTTGCTGAACGGGGTGGATATCCGCTTGAGACTGAATCGCAGCAGTGCCGCTTTCCATTTGATGGCTGCTCATGATGCCACTTACAAAACCATCATCCAAGAAGCCAGGCTCTACGTGCGTCGTGTGGAAGTGTTGCCTAAAGTAGGTAACGACATCAGTCAGTCGTTGAGCAGAACGAACGCCAAGTATCCGATACGAAGAGTGGAAGTGAAAACCTTCAACATTCCTGCTGGACAGCGATCCATGATCGAAGATCATCTGTTCCAAGGACAGTTACCCAAGCGTTTGATTGTTGGTATCGTCAAGAATTCAGCCTTCAACGGAGCCTACAACGAAAATCCTTTCAACTTTCATCATTACAATGTGTCCAAAATCGAAGTCAGTCGTGATGGCAAGACCTTGTGTACCCGACCTTTCGAGCCTAACTTTGCCCAGAACAATTACTTGAGATCGTACTTGTCCCTGTACGAAGCTACCGGACAGTTAGGAACCAACACCAGTCACGGCATTACGTACGACGATTATGTAGGAGGCTATGCTTTGTGGGCTTTCGATTTCACTCCAGACCAAGGCAGCGACGAGGGACATTTCCACCCTATAAAATCAGGCCAGATTGGTGTGGAACTTCAGTTTACTAATGCTCTACCAGACACGGTGAACGTCCTCCTGTATGCAGAATTCGATAATACCATAGAAATCAACAGTTTGAGAGAAGTCATTCTAGATTACTAGAAGCTATGGAAGACTGTTATCCCTCTTTACCTAGTGGAGAAACTTTAGACATGAAATGTGAGGAGACCGTGGAAAAAGAAGAAGTGATCATGATGAAATCGAGATGGCCAGAACAAGAAGCCCATTTAGTCTCCTGTTTTGCCAAACACTTGGTGGAAAAAATGACGGAATTGATCAAGAAAAATTGTTATGGATGTCAAAACGATCATCCCAGTCAAATTCAACACGATAAATGCCTAATGTTAAGTCAAGAAGAAAAATTGGACGAGTATCTGGACGAAGCTTGGAGTCTCATCTCGAACGAAGACGTGTTGCACCAGTGGTATAAAGACTTGCGTGAACATTCTTGTCCACCATTAACCACTCAAGAGATCCATCGTATCGAAGCTCTCCTGAATCAGAGTGAGGAGACGAAACGAAGAAACGGTTATTTGTCAGACATTTTCAAGCAAAATGTCAGGATCGAATTGACGACTTATTATTACCTGTGAAGAAGAAGAAAAAAACAACACAAAACATGGATACCTGGGAACTTTATTACCTTTTGAACCACAGTTCGTATACGGCTTCTTGGAATCCTGTCGTCTGTGCTAAAGATGAACTTCCTCATCGCAAACCTAAAGACCATCAAGCTTACGTGATCAACACGGACGACAGTCATCTCCCAGGAACCCACTGGGTAGCCGTCTACTTTCCTCAAGAAGGATGTGTGGAATATTTCGATTCGTACGGATTGTCTCCTTTGGAAGACGATATCATCGACTTTATGAGAAGAAATGCTCAAACCACCCGTTTCAATAATGTGAAATTACAAGGCACAGATTCCTTGGTGTGTGGACAGTACTGTGTGTATTTTCTGCATCATCGCAGCCTGGGCTATTCCTTAGAACATTTAGTGACTCATCTTGATCCTCGTTCTTCTTCTAGACATGATTTGAAAGTAGATCGATGGTTTTGTGACCATTATGCTTATCTTTTGTCTCAAGCTAGGAAACGTAGTGTCCATCAATGGCCTAATGATTTCCAACAGTGGAAATCACAATTTCATTCACAACGTTGTCAGCCCTGTTTAAAGTAGATTGTCAATTGAGGAAAAAATGTTTGTGATTTGAAACAATTGTTCGATGTTACATTGTTGGATTATTGTTAAAAATGTTAGAGTTGTTGTTTAGTGTTAAGTGATTTTTGAATAAAAAATGTTGTGTTTTGAAAAAAATGCCTTTGTCTTTTTTGTTTAGCTATAAGAATGTTGGATTGATGCTCTTTGATTTCTTACTACCCCTCTCATGACACTCACTGAACGTTGCGGCTCGAAAACCGTGTGGGGGATGTTTTCCTTCACGTCCGCGCTTTGACTTTAAGAACCGGGGGTTGTTTCCAGTCTAACCATCCATTGTCGACTCATCCTCCTACGAAGATGTGCTCCAAACTAGCTAAGCTCAACGAAGCCTACGTGAATTTGCATAGGGTCAGACACAGTCTGATACCGAAGCCAGAAGAAATAGAGAATGTGAGAATGTTAAAAGTCACTGAAGACCTGATAGAAGAGCTCTTCAGAGAAGAAATGAACAGGGAAAAAGAAGAATGGACAGAGAAGTACAGACTTCAGAGACAGCAGCAACAGCAGCAGCAACAACAACAACAACAGCAACCTGAAGCTGACAGAGGCTTTGTCGATTGTCGTATCGACACCAAAGAGTTCTTCTTCTCTTTCCGAAGAAGCAGACCTATCGCCAGAAAGTCTATCCTCAGAGGACATCGCATTCTTAGAAACTAAAAAAGATTGCCATAGCAAACAAAAAAAAAAGAACAGCCCTTTTCAGGGCTACCCCAATACTCTAGAAAAGAAATAACTATCCATTTGCCAATGTGTGTAGGTAGAGTAGTGTGAAAATAAACACTAACTCTTTCTTAAAAAATGTAAGGGTATGTGTTTGTGAGTTTGTGTGTTTGTGTTTGTAAGCGCTCACGTAAGTTGGTGTGGATAGTAGATTAAAATGATGTCTTTTTTGGTGTTTGAGGTGTACATTTGGGGTTAGATTGCTTTGCGTATGTAAATAGTCTATTGAAGTGATTTATAAAAAATTTTAAAATAGTGATGGGTAGCATTAAAAAAGTGAGTGAGTGTTTCTTTAAGGTCCGCGCATTGTTTTTTGGTCATGATCTAGGTAAGATTAATTTTATGTTTTTAGGGGGATGTTTTCCATCACGTCCGCGCTTTCAGTATAAATTGAAACTCGCTCGGCAGTCCAGCTACCCTTGTTGATTGATCAACACCGCCAGAAGAATGAACACCAGAACTGTGAAACTGTTAGAACTCCAGATGCACCTAGAATATGCCAGGCGCATACTAAAGGAACTGGCCGCGGAGGCCATTGTCGAAGAAGCAAGAATGAAAGAGGAGGAAGAGGAAAGAAGAAGAAGAAAAGAAGAGGAGGAGGAGAGAAGAAATAAAGAAGAGGAGGAGGAGGGAAAGGAGAGAAGAAGAAATTTCAGAATCCCAGAAACCGAAAATTGGGATTCTGAAGCCACATATCCTGCCTCTGCACTCCCAAGAAGAAAGGTGAAAGAAGACTGGGGAAGAAGATGCGTGTGTGGCGCCAGGCCAGGAAGGTGCAACCATTAGATAGGTGCATCTGGAGTTTAAAAAAAACAGCCCTTTTAAGGGCTACCCAATACTCTAGAAAAGAAATAACGATCAATTTGCCAATGTGTGTAGGTAGAGTAGTGTGAATATAAACACTAACTCTTTTTTCATTGTGTGAGGGTATGTGTTTGTGTTTGTAACCGTTCACGTAAGTTTGTGTGAATAGTAGATTATGGGTTTCTTAGCGTAGGTGGAGAGTATAGTTTGGGTTTTATTATATGAAATGAGAAAAGTAGGGGGATGTTTTCCTTCACGTCCGCGCGTTGTTGTTTCTTTGGTTATGATCTAGGTAAGATCAATTTTATGTTTTTAGGGGGATGTTTTCCTTCACGTCCGCGCTTTCACTATAAGAACCCACAGTATTCGTCGTTCAAACCATTCTACAAAGAAGATGGCTTCTAACCAAATGGACAAAATACAAACATTGCAAGACGTTTTAGACAACTTAGGAATGATGGAGCAGATGTTAATAAGACTCGTTGAAGACCATTATTCCTATAGTCCCCATCGTGTAAAGATGGAAATTAATAACTTAAAAAAGGTAAAGGACAAGATTAGTGGTGTCATGAAAGAGATAAAGGAGGAGAAGGAGGATGAAGAGGAAAGAATAAGAATAAGCAAATGGAACGAAAAAATTGAAAAAGAAGAAGAAAATGAGAAGAGGAAGAAAGAAGAGGAGGAAGAGAAGAAGAAAGAAGAGCAGGAGAAAAAAAAAGAAAGAAAAGAAGAGAAAGAGTGTAGGAGATAAAATAAGAACTTGGTGGAGAAAAAGAAGAAATTAGAAGCAGAAGAAGAAGAAGAAAACCCAAAGGCCCTTTTCAGGGCCAGACATATTTCTCGAAAAGAGATAGCATTTCAATTGCCTACCCCTTTTTTAAATTTAAATTTAAATTTAAATTTAAAAAAATTTAAAAAAAAAAAATCCCATGTTTAATTCCCCTTGAGGTTAGAGTGACCCAAAACTTTTTCCCATGTTCAATTTCCCTTGAGGCTAGAGTGTCCCAAGACTTTTCCCATGTTAAATTCCCTTTGAGGCTAGATTGTCCCACGATTTTTCTCCATGTTAAATTTCCATTGAGGCTAGAGTGTCCCAGGGGGTCCTGTAATGATAATTCCCATTGAGGCTAGGGTATCCCCCCTTACTACTGACGTTGGATTTCTATTTGCCTTCCTAGTCTTTGCAAGTGTATTACCTTTTGACTCGGCTTCGCGACATTCTATTATTTGGCTCAGCTTCATTCGCAGTCTGTTCAGACATTTCATTTTTGAGCTTGTCTACTTTATAATGTTTTATAGTGTTCTTCTTTTTGTAGTTCATCGATGTTTCCCTTGGCGTTGGAATTTGCACTGCCTTCACTGTCTTCGTTATTGTTTCCTTCTTCTCGTACATTTTTAATTCGCTTTTAAACTCTCAGAATTTTTTATTTTTTATATTCGCGTTAGTAATCCTCAAATCTCAATCTTAATATCTATTGTGTAATCGTGAAAATTGCTAATTTTAATTCAAACGTTTCTTCAATTTATAAACGTTTGAACTCATTAAACTTTCACCTTTAATTAATCTGATTGTATTATATTGTTTTAGGAACCGTTTCAGACCTTGTCGTTGCGTCGTGTTTATTTAAAGTGATGTCACTTCTTTTCATATTCGTACTTACTTGTACCTTAGTCCAAAATCAAGTTAATGGTCTACAGGACCATTGATTTTTTTTTTCTTTTGTGGAAAACACAATACATAGCTAACATTTCTCTCTGATTATAGATAAAATATTTAGATCATTATTAATTGTAAATATTATTACTTTAGTATGAGTTAAAGATACAGTCTTAATTCTGAGCGTAGAAGGTTCCAGATAAGAAATTTTGCTTTAAGTTGACAGAGTATTTGCAGGAATTGTTAATTGTAATCTAGGTCAAGTTGACGGGTAAATATACTTGTTTGCCTAAAGATTACTCATTCATGCCTTAACATCCGAAGTGGGATAAGTCTTATTTTTGTGTCCAGTTTTTAATTTGGCTTTATTTATTTATTCAAAATATTGTTCACTGAAATTTATTTGGAACACCACTGAAATTCAATTGAAACTTCATAAATTTGGACCTGTGCTAGAACATTTATGACTATTTTGGATTAAATTCACAATGATGAAAGTTCGTTGTATTTTAGGGGAATAAATTATTTATTGAATACTACAAAACTGTTCCTTCGCTCTTTTCTGTTTCGTGGTTTAAGACCATACAGTAGTAACAGTATATATGTCACTAACAGGCACTCAACTGAGGTAATTTTAATCGAATCGGTGACATTAACTTATTTTGCTATTATTGATTATTAATTACGATTGGTTACTTACATTCAACTCATTATAGTGACTAGTAATGTATATATTAGTGGTAAATAGTGCCCTTAAGTGATTTGCAGTTGCTTATAGTGTTAACAATAAAAGACTTTCAGGTACCTATTTTTTAACTGCCTAAGACAGCCAAATGCCTCAACAATAGCCTTGCATTCACTCAGCAACATACATCTGGAATCATTCACATAATGTCTAAAGCAAAGATGCAGACGGGTAGGGATTTTAACGAACATAAAGCAGGATGTAAATACTACTTTGACATATATATGAAAAAAAATAAAGAGAATATAGAAATTTTTTAACTTCTACACATACAGAAAATGCATTGCCAAAGCCGACAAGAATATATCGACGGAGAAGCTTTCGATCTGCTTGTCAAACGAATTATCACTGTACAGACGTCACTGTACCCTTGCTTGTCAAACGAATTATCACTGTACAGACGTCACTGTACCCTTGCTAAAGAAGCTGGAAGATTTAAAAAGAACAAAACAGTTTGAACATAATAATTATTTGACAGAAAATGAAATGGGGAGGATCTAAAACAAAATAAAGGATAAACTACAGGAAAGCACCTCAAACGAATGGAGAAGAATTCTTGCAAGCAAATTAAATAAAAGATAAAAAGGAAACGTTGTTATTTGGAACAATATATATATATATATATATATATATATATATATATATATATATATATATATATATATATATATATATATATATATACTTTTATACTGCTTATTGGTATCACCTACATCATGTACAAATCAGACAAAACACCACAGGTTGTATAACCGCTAAAAGAAAGAATACAACGTAAAATCAAACAGGTAGACCCATATCATCATACAAAATCTCTGCAAAGTACAAGAATGTTACATCATGACAAATATCACATGCTTGACGTGTTTTCTAGTTACGTTGCGGCTTAGACATCCATTATCGTGTTTGTTTGGTATCTATTTTTATATAGTTCTGTGGCCTATTCGATGATACTCGCAACGTTTAATGACTTTTATTTCAAAAGTGTTCTTTGTACAGTAATTCAAGGTGCATTTTACCGATCTATGACTTTGTTTCCTTGACAGTTTAGATTATGTGGGTTATCGTTACGGTACCACTTTAAGTAAATCAAGATGAAATCATTGCAAATTGCGTAAACGTGCCAAACTAAGCTTTTATCAATTTTTGTTCCTAATTTTTTTTCTTCTTCTTTCTTCCAGATATGGAACATACAACGAGTCATTTAGTAAGCTACAAAGCCAAAACAACCAATCAATAAGAGTCGTACAGTTACAACGGCAAAACAACGGACTTAAAGAGAGAAAAAAGTTATGAAATATAAAACACAAGTCATAATAAATCACTATTTATAAGACCTTTTTCTTAAAAAATATATATATTTGTTTATATTATTTTTCAGTAAACATAAATGTAATTGATCATCCATTTATTGTAACACATTACGTGAGAGTTTTTTGTTTTTTTTTAAAGGCGCACTCGATCACTTACTTTATCCTTAATAATTTAATACAGAGAAGCGGCGGAAGAATGATCACACCGGGAGATAAAAACGTTGGGGATACAATATCTACGCGCTAAATATGCTCCAATTACGCGAGAAATGCAATCGTACAGGGCTAAGTGCTCGTTTACAATAGATTTTGCCCAAATTCTCTTTTACTGTTGATACTTTCAAGCTGTGCCAGATTTAGACATAGCAAGGCCCTAGAAAGCTGCAGAGGCCCTATTTGGTATAAATACATTTGAGAGGCCCCTTCAGACTGTGAGGCCCTAAGCTGAAGCTTGTTTAGGTTATGCCTAAATCCAGCAATGTTTTCAAGAAATATTGTAGCCATGGTACATTGCAGTTTAGCTGGTCTCTGAAACGTCAGCTTGTAATATTTCACGTGTTTTACAATGACCTCAGTACTTTGTGACTATGTAAGAATACGCTGGAATCCATCATTTCATCAAAACGTCTCCTTCAGTATTAAAAAATAGCTGACATACCCGTTTTTTTCCCCCAAGGTATATCAGAAATTTATTAAAATGACGCTGGATAATATGTTACATGTCTTACGCTGGCAAAATAGTTGCAATATCGATTTCTGGGTTTAACTGAAGTTTAGAGAATTCGACACCTCGTGTACCTTCCACAGTCATAGACAATCCGTGTTACTTAGTGCCTAATACGGCAAGGCAGCAAAATTGTAAAGGCGAAACCTTGCCAAAATCCTCAGGAAGATAAACCCCAGCCCTCCAAATATAAATACGCATCACTAGGCAACATCTACAAGGTAAATATGTTGCAAAATGTCCCCCGAAAGTGTACAAAACGAAGTTATCGGAGGAAAATGGTAAAATCCTTAAAATACAAGGTCATTTTTTTTTCTTTTCTTGTATGAGCCACACTCCCTTTGAAAGGTCAAATATGTCGGTTAGAACATCATCACAGGACGCGTCTCATGGCACACCTATCTCCATTAGTCGCCCCTTACGACATGCAGGACGGTGAATAGACATTATTCTAGTAATTACAAAATGTATATATATGCTATACAAAAAAGTTCTTCTTGTGACTGCATGCGCCATAATGGGGAAAATGCAAGGTTCTCAAACAGTAAAAAATAACCAAAATACAAAATTATAAAAAAAAAACAAACAACCACCCCCCAAAAAACCACCAAAATAACAAAAAGGTTAATAAGAAAACTGATTTTAATGAAAATATTGAGTACATTATAAGAATGTCACGAGCCCTTAACGAATGTTATCAAAACTTCAGCAGTAGTTGGAGGAGAGACATTACCAATAATCGCTTCATAAATAATTAAAAGAAGGCAATCCTTCTGGATCCGTTATTGACATATTGCAGAGAAAATGACAGAAAATAACTATCATCTATCTGTGGGCCGGGGAGTAGATTTACATTCAAGAAAGTAAATATGTACATACATACATACATACATACATACATACATACATACATACATGAGAGAGAGAGAGAGTATTAATTTAATTAATGCTAACCACACTTCCACGATTCCTCGTTTGAAAACAAGACAGGCCAAATTCAATAGCCATTCGTATACGCCTGCAACAGAGCGAACAAGTCGTGTTATGTGATCCAGTTTCAATTTCCAAGTGTTATAATGTTAGAAATAAGCTTTCATTGAACTATACTTAATTTTCCTGAAAATGTGTTTCGTTGTCCACAATATTACGTATATCAAGGATTACCAATAAAGTCGCAAAGCGACTGTAGCAGTTGATAATCTAACATTATCTAGTAGAAGATTATCTTTGATTTGAAAGTAGTTAAGACTTTCTGAAATGCATTAAAGCCATCAAGTGGTGCAGCTACCGCCATGCGGCCCATGCAATAAGGAGAGGGGGCATTGAAGACGGGAGTCCGAAATCTCAAGTATTTAACGCCGAGGTGTGGTCTTAATTTTCGTTGTATGGGGACCCAATATTTGAAGCAAAGCGACTGCACAAATCACTTTGCGACTGTATTCCCAGCATAAACAATGAAGTTATTTGGGGCAGACCATTTAGTTTTGTTGGTGGGTTGGGGTTAAGGAGAATTTCTTATTTCAGACAAAAAAACTCATTTCAAATAGTATGAAAAAACTCTTTGATTTATAGCAAAATTTAATCCTAATGTTTTCATTATATAAGGGGAAAAATGATAACAATTAGTATGAGATAAAAGAAAAATAATCCCGGTTCCGAAAAGAAAGTTCCAGCACCACCCCCCCCTCCTTAAATGGTTGGTTCCTTAACTAGGGGATTTCAAATAAAAGAACTGATGTCATTGAAAAACAGCTAAGGTTCTAGACGATTGCAACCTGTTTTTTAATTGGCTTAATATACCTTAAAAATAAATTATATATATATATATATATATATATATATATATATATATATATATATATATATATATATATATATATAACACGGAACAGGTGCTCTAACATCAAACAAAGCAAACTAAACATTCTGACTGACTGATAAACTAACTAAATAATTTGCTACTTTAAGTTTTGCACAACAATGTCTTTTATATATAAGCTTACCGTTATGATCGTCCTGGTCAGTCCTGACCTGTATTTCAATTATATTCTGAACTAATTTTTATTTATTAAAACAAACGAAAGAAAAGAAACTTGAGTGCATACTATTGTGTCTAATGAAAATATAAGTATTTTTTAGTCCTTGCACACTCCATAACCAACTAAACTTTACGTTTTAATATGTTCCATAACGATTAACCCTAACGTTGAAGACTGAAATATTCGCGCGGAGTAGTCTCATATCTGGGTATATTCAGTATATAAAACTGACATTTCCTGAAGGTGTTAATAATGTGCAAAAAAAAAGGGAAATAAACAACAAGAATAAAAAAAAAAGAATTAAATAAAAGGCTCCAGGGGGAGTCGAACCCTCGACCTCCAGTTTACTAGACTGGCGCTCTAACCAACTGAGCTATGGAGCCGTTACAACACTGAGCAGATACCAAACTTCTATATTACTAACCAAGTTTTATACTGGGCCACTTTCATGCAATTTTCATATCCGTCATAAATTTTACATATTATGATGTTAATTAGTTGTGCAATAAAATATACTTGCTTTCATTTGCTTCTTTTCAAAGACATATCGAATGATCATCCGACACTTTCGGAATTCACCTTATGACGTCACTAATCTAAGTGGAAATTCCTCAGATTTTTGGAACAGACATGTTTACCGTACAGAAGCTTGGCGGTTTGAAAGAGAGCATTCACCAAGGGTAATTGCCCGTGAAAGTAAATGACGTCATTGTACCTTGCTAAAGAGTTTCGGAGAGTTCACATTTTCTTTTCGGTGAGTAAATATTTGTTTATATTTGCTAGCTTTAGCTGGAGCATGACAACTATTTGAATGGGACTGACGCACACCGCTTTCAAAGCACCTGTTTTTTTAAAACAGACAGCACGAAGCGGGCTTTGTGTCCTTGTTACAGACATTTGATTTCGTACTCTCTGATCCGGTTCTGCGTGTCATAGTGTAAATTTTGTTTAATTTTAAGGAAGAATATATAATAGTTACTCACCTTGAATGAGGTGATTCCGTCACGAGAATCACCCAAGCATGTACCGATCGAGACCGGATCATGCACGGGTTATCCGCAATTTCAAGGCTAATAACTTTTTTAAAGTTCAAGTTGAACTTATACATGATGTGGGATAGTCCGGGACAGTTCTTTACCAAATCATTGTACTTGACTCGTTGATTGTATATCTATATATATATATATATATATATATATATATATATATATATATATATATATATATATATATATAAATTGCACCTGATCGCTGATGAAATTATTTTTAAATGTTCAAGTAGTAAGCTGAATCCAAGTACAAAGGAGAATGACCAGCATACATACATACATGCATACATTCATACGTATATACATGCATGCATACATATGTTCATTGATAAAAGTTGACTTTTGTTTTAAAATTCATGCCCCTGTTGTGTCATTAGAACTATAGTCTAGTCAAGTCTGTTCAGTGCTAATGACCAGAGCTGATTAAAGTGTACACAGGAAGTGTAATTGGAGGGGTGATACGATTGTAAATACTGTGTCCAAAGCAAGAAGTCACGACCTGCTTTAATTAAAGATTTCTATTTTTTATAGTCAAGTCTTTTCTGTTTAAGTGATAGAACACACAGACTTGTAAAATGTTTTGGTTCAGATTACCAAGGACAAGAAAGAAGGTTCAGCATAAAGAGGCAAAATAACAGAATCACAAAAATATAAAAGTTAGATTTTTTTTCAAAATGTTTTTTATTTTCATAATTTTATCTTCTGTCATGTGACTAGTTTATTCTTAAATACATTTTGTGAATGGATATGCTTGTATGGGGTGCCAAATAGAATCCTACTTGCTCTGTGGCTTGCCAATTTGGATCTTCACATTTTTCTTTGAATCTGAGAGGCCAAATGTTTTGTTTGGTTGGTCTAAATAGCTATGCCTATAGATTTTGCTTAGTTTTGAATTAGAATTAGATTTAAGTAAGCAGCTTACATGGTTGCACAATGACCTTGAAGTATAGTCATCAAGAACACTTGCAAACATTACAAATCTCTAATAAAGCCTTCACATAAAAAACACTGTACTGTACTGTACAAGAAAAAATATTAAAATGAATGCACTGAATGCAAACAAGTGTGTTGAAATTGAGTTTTGGTTGATTTCTCCCATTAAATCTGAAATATCATCAGCACTGATAAGTATGGATCATTTACGGGAGACTAATTGCTACAGTACTGCGTATTTGGTGCAGTTGCTTTTGTGCAACTACATTGATGTACATGCAGCTGAATTATCAAGTTCATGTCTCTTAATTTGAATCCACCAATGCAAGATTTGTTGAGTCCTAAGCTCAGATCTTACTGTTTATGTGATACCTATATGAAATTTAGGAAATGTGTTGAATAAAATATTGTATGCCACAAAGTGCTTGCAGCAGGTGGCATACAGTGCATGTACATTTATGTAGCAGTAGAAAATGAAATAATTAAAAACTTGTGTGAAATACGTCAAGCACATAAACCAAAATGGGTAGATAGGGGGGATGGGTGAGATTCCAATCATTTCAGTTCATTATCATTGTTTCATTTATTGTAAATCATATAGATGTTTCTAGATTTGAGTAACCCTTTGTTTTGCCAAAATAAATGCGATGCTAATATGATGTCCAGTACATCCACTGCGGCAGTCATATTGAAAATCTTTTTTGTTACTAACACTCCTGAACTATATATCACCATGATGCTTTCACCAGAAGAATTCCTAAATGAAATTAGTGACAGCCTGATCTCCAATATGTTAGCTATACTGAAAATCTTATAATTTCTGCTACAGAATGGATGGTCATATCAACATAGTATTTTCACCAAAAGACTTCTTTCGATGTCTAGTTGGTCCTAAATAAAAATTCCAGTCTTACATTTGGTATGGATGCCTTCATGAAAATCTTGTTATCACCACTCATACTGAATGGGTGGTCATATTGACATGGAATTTTTATTGCCTGGTGTGTAATTATGTATTGGAGTTGGTCCTACCTGAAAATGCTGATGTGATATCCAATATGGCCACAACATGTGATTTGAAACTCTTGTTAAAACTCAAGAATATTGTGGATGGTTACAGCACTGCTGTTAAAGAGAAAAAGGGTTATGTCTTGTATTCATTGAAATTCTTTTTGGACAGCCGAAGCATCAGTTTCTTTTGAGAGTGACTATTGTTCTTTTTCACTTTTCCAGGTTTTACAGTATGTTATGAATGAAGAGAGGGAACTATACTGGAGTAGACAATATTTAAAATAAAATGTGATTTTAATTAGTTTATTTACTTTAATTATTTTTGCGAAAAGAAAACTTTATTTGCTGGTACTTGTGTTTCTGATGACACTTTATACCAGTTACTTTCACATTGATAATTGTTGACTGTCTTCAATTTTCACATTGTTCATAAAGCCACAAAATCACATTGCTGTACCAGAATTGTTCTTTTCTTATGTAACCAGACTCACTTGGTATCTTATTTTTTAATCATGTAACCAGTCTCATATTTTATAATACTTTTATCATGTAACCAGTCTAATATAGTATCATAATTTTATCATGTAACCAGTCTCGTATAGTATCATACTGTCATCATGTAACCAGTCTCATATAGTATCATAAGTTTATCATGTAACCAGTCTCATATAGTATCATACTTTTATCATGTAATTAGTCTCATATAGTATTATACTTGTATCATGTAGTATACATTTATCATGTAACCAATGAATCATACTTTTATCATGTAACCAGTCTCATATAGTATCATACTTTCATCATGTAACTAGTCTCATATAGTATCATACTTTCATCATGTAACCAGTCTCACATGGAATCATACTTGTATCATGTAACTAGTCTCATAGTATAATAAATTAAGCAAAAAATGCCTGAACTCATTTAAAGAGAGCTGTTAATCCTTACCAGCTGTAGTGTATTAATTGATATATCCCAAAAAGTTCTTTTTTAAAAAAAATTTGCTAATAGAGAGCTCTGGATCAGATTTAATAAATTTTATTATCTAATATAGGGTCATACTTTTATCACGTAACCACTCATTCAGTATGTGCATGTGTGCATGCTCATACTTGGTATAAAATGTAACCACTCATACTCTGTATCCAGTTTTTTGTTGTTAGTTTTAAGTGCACTTTTAAAACATTAGCTATATCCTTCGAAGGAAATGTAACACAGTGCCTTTTTGACAGCTCTGGTGGCCTAGGGGTTAGAGCAACCACCTTGGATGCAGAAGGTCGAGGGTTCGAACCTCTGCCGAGTCATACCAAAGACTTAAAAAACAGTACTAGCAGCTGTCTTGCTTGGTGCTAAGCATTAAGAGGTTAGTGTTAGGACTGGTCAGCTGGGTGTTAGGATAATGTGACTGGGTGGGACATCATGCTGTATGTCTGTGACATGGTGCCCCAGTGCTAGGCATCACTATAAACTGCCACACTGCAGACAACATAGCAACATGACTGAATAATTGTTAAAGCTACATTAAACGCCCAAATCACACACACACAAAGTGCCTTTCAAAAGGACACACCAACACAGCTGGCCCAGGTGGGTATCAAACGTGCAACCCTTGGAATATAAATCTGATGCTTTTCCAGCTGAACTACCACTGCTTCACCCATACAAAATATCACCACTCTTAAGTTAGTCATCCATTAATTAATCTAACCACTCTTAAGTTAGTTATACATTAATTAATCTAACCACTCTTAAGTTAGTCATACATTAATTAATCTAACCACTCTCATAAAATTCTGGCCTACCATGCTTTAAGGCAAATGTGAAGTGTAACTACATAGGAAATTTATGCAGGATGCTGGGGATGGTTAAGTATTTAATGACCTACTGTACTTGAGCAAATCATATTAAGCAAAGTGATGCATACAGGCACCTGCTGCACTTGGCATTCTGCAGTGTAATGTGATAATGATTCATTTCCTCCCATTCTCAGGTCTAGTAACTCTTTCACACACAACACTTTTCCGACATCCTTCCGTTCTGATTAGATAGAATCTAGTTGTAGGGCTTAAAGAAAAGTTTTAACAGGCAGGGGTATATAAGAAGGTATTTAAGTACACGTTTTTGATCTGAGGAAGTCATGGATATGATTGAATGCATGTAAATATTGTAAGAATTTAATTATAAAGGTAATTTCCTGTCTTTCTGGAATTTCTTATTTGCTTTTGTCCACACCACTGAATAAAGTCTCTTATTCACTGTGTCGACTCAATTATGTGTGTATACAGTAAAATCTGCGGTGAGAGACCACCAGTCTTGAGGAAAGAGTTTCTCCATGCACAGAATTATAGATTATATAATATAGTGTAAGGACCTGTCATGAAAGACCACCTGTCTTGAGAGACCGTGTTGGGGCAAAAGGAGAGGTCTTTCATGGCAGGGTTTATTGTACTACTACAGAGCTTCTTCAGTGCCCAGCCACAGACTGGAAGTTTACCATCTATGCTCACTTAGGAGACAACTCAAAATGGAAACTGCATAATGCACCAGCAGATCTGGGTCTGCTTTTTTTAAAGGAGTAATCAGTAGTACAAACAAAATAGACCCTGATCTGCAAGTGCATTATGCTATGGCATATCATCATCTTTGTATATTTTTTTCTTCAGTTATAAGTGAGTATATATGGTAGTTGGCTGGTTGTTTTTTAACAGTACATACTTGGCTATGTCATGCAGAATGTATGGGTACTCTTAACTGTCACACAGAACACAGTGCAGTTGATACTGGCTTGCTTAGATGGGTTTCATTGGTGTAAGGGGTATATATACACATTATTACTTTTGTGGGTTTCTTGGTCAAACTTGGTTTGAGTTTTGCATTATGATCAGTTTTCATGCACAGATGCAAGTGGTATCCATTGACTGTATGTGCCAAATATAGGTTACAGTGGTATCCTTTGACTGTATGTGCCAAATGTGGGCTACAGTATTATATTACTGGCTTCAGTAACTTTTGAGTTTTGAATTTAAGTTGGTTTTCTATACACTGTTAAGTCTTGCTGGCATGATGTAATCTTGTGCCGTGATGTTTATAACCCTCTTTTATCTTATTCTTACTAAGTTATTCATGAATGCAAGTCTGTTTTTTGGCATGGCTATGTATGCATATCAGTTTTCCATAGTTACTATATGCAAAAAAGTTTTATATAGTTACTGTATGCAAGTAATTTGTTTCAGTCAAGACTCATTACATGCAAGTCGGTTTTATATAGTTACTTCAAGCAGGTCAGTTGTATGTATCTATTTTATGCAAGTCAGTTTTACAGAGTATATGCAAGTCAGAGTCAGTTTTACAGAGTATATGCAAGTCAATGTTACAGAGTATATGCAAGTCAGTTTTACAGAGTATATGCAAGTCAGAGTAAGTTTTACAGAGTATATGCAAGTCAATTTTTCAGAATATATGCAAGTCAATTTTACAGAGTATATGCAAGTCAGAGTCAGTTATACAGAGTATATGCAAGTCAATGTTACAGAGTATATGCAAGTCTGTTTTACAGAGTATATGCAAGTCAGTTTTACAGAGTATATGCAAGTCAGAGTCAGTTTTACAGAGTATATGCAAGTCAATTTTTCAGAATATATGCAAGTCAGTTTTACAGAGTATATGCAAGTCAGAGTCAGTTTTACAGAGTATATGCAAGTCAATGTTACAGAGTATATGCAAGTCTGTTTTACAGAGTATATGCAAGTCAGTTTTACAGAGTATATGCAAGTCAGAGTCAGTTTTACAGAGTATATGCAAGTCAATGTTACAGAGTATATGCAAGTCAGTTTTACAGAGTATATGCAAGTCAGAGTCAGTTATACAGAGTATATGCAAGTCAATGTTACAGAGTATATGCAAGTCTGTTTTACAGAGTATATGCAAGTCAGAGTCAGTATTTTTATAGCTATGAAGAGCAAAGCAATTATTTTATAGCTATACATAGCAAAGCATTTTAAACATAGTTATTATATGCATGGTACTTTGGGAGAGAAAATTTTGTATTGAAAAACAGTGCAGCAGGTCGTTTATTATCTCTAATTGATTGATTTGGCTCATTTCTAGTTACAGAGTTTATAATTGAAATCACAAATTGCTTTCTCTGTTTCTTGTAATAGCTTCATATCAGTTGGAATATCAAATTTAATACTGTATACTTGACCTCCTTGACTTTGATCCTAATCGAACAGTGATGAAAGTTTTATTTTTTTCCTAACTTTCTCTTTTTCTTATACTATTTATTAAGATCAAGTTTTGGGGTCAAGTAGCACGAGCCTGTGTAACAACCAGTAACCCCAAAATTTCTTCAGGTTTTATTAATTTAGCCTTTTATTTTAAAGTCTAGATGCCCTAATATAGTAAATGCCTAGAACTGAACACGAATTTCTTCGTTGTCCAGTTGATTGAAGAAAGTTTTAGTCATAATAGGCATAATGAATGTTCATTTGTCTGTCTTCACTCACTGAGTGGCAGCAACTGAATCTTTACTAGGCTTTGAAACGTTGAAAATATGAGAGCTATTAGTCTATAAAGGTAATTTCCTCTCTTCTGGTTCCTATTTCAAGCCCTGTATAGTAGTTTGTCAGGTTTTTAGGCATTTGATTGAGCAAACCACAATAAGAAATAAACATGACAGACCTTTTAGGAGTTAGTTGCTTTCTATAGTTACAGAATTGTTGAGGTTATGAAATTATTGATGTTTTGTAACAAATTGTATTGCTGTTTGGCATAGAATTGAAAGCTTGTTTCTTGCTAACATTCTGATAAATTTAAGAGATCTTAAATTATTTGTGAATGAAGTTTTTGTTTCCACCATTTTAATGCTAATTCATTTATTAAAACTTACATTGAAATATAAAAACCTGTCTGCAAAAGAAAATGGAACAACTTTGTATTAAATACTTTGTTTGGGGGCTGAGTGGTTTAAAGTGCTCACCTTTACTGATCACTGCCATCATGCCTCTGTCTGCACCGCTCTGGTGCTGTGTTGTTATAGCATCCACCTCAGATGTGGGAGGTGCAGGTTCGAACCCCAGCCAAGTCATGCCAGAAACTTATAAAAATGGTGTTAACAGTTGCCTCGCTTGATGCTCAGCATTAACAGGTTAGTGTTTGGATTGGTTCATCAGGTGTCAGGATACTGACTGGGTGGGATGAGATGTGACATGTCTGTGGCATGATGCCCCGGTGTTTGACATCACTATAAACTGCCACACTGCGGGCATCGTAGCAGCATGACTGATAAATTGTTAAAGCTACATTAAAAATCCAAATCATACACATCTCTGTCCACATGGGTTTGAGTCTCTGGTTTGACCAGTGTGGGTATGTCAGAAACTTGCTGATAGCTTTCTTTGGGTCACTGGTTCTCACCAGGGTTTTCCCAGGTTTTTCCTTCACCAATTATACTAGACGCTATGTATAGTCTATCTTGTGCTGAGAAATGGTGCTTAGCCCAATGCAACAACAAATACCTAGTCATTATATAATTGACACATTACACCTCATTGTTCGTAATTTTCTCTTATAATATTTACTAAAATGGTAGAAGATGTGACAGGTTGACTACATACCATATTACAATTTTGATATAATGCCTGTACATGAACTTTTGAAAATATTGATTGTGAGTGTGCGTGTCTTATTCCAAGCAATAAGAGGGAGTGGCTGCTAAAACAGTATCATTTTCTTGAAATTGACATACCTTATATACTCGCTTATAAGTTGAGTCAAACTGCAAACAACAATGTGACGGCAGATATGGGTTTGTGTGATTTGCAGTTGGACTAGAATTATAAGTGAATATATATGGTACATGCAGTCTCCTGGATCGGAGGGCATTTATCCCAAGTGGAAGAGTGTCTTCCATTGCTCACTGAAATTTCCTATAAATGCAATATTGGTATTGATAAATTTAATTTGTTTCACACATTGGTGCCATTGTAGTATATTTATGAAAATGCTGCTTGTGGTCATGTGACTGAACTGGTAAAAGCAGGCAAGACAATTTAGTTGCTGATTTTAAGCAACATAAAACAATTAATATCCTTTTGATTTGTCTGCAGGGTCAGTTGGTGTGAGTGTTTGAAGTTTGTCAAGATGGATTATGTTATATGTGAACAGAAGTAATTAACATTACATTGATTCTTTCTGCAAGGTATGTTCTCCTTCAGTGCTTAA
Source organism: Sinohyriopsis cumingii (assembly GCA_028554795.2). Taxonomy (NCBI): domain Eukaryota; kingdom Metazoa; phylum Mollusca; class Bivalvia; order Unionida; family Unionidae; genus Sinohyriopsis; species Sinohyriopsis cumingii. Next base: position 59,856,778 of record CM068828.1, read on the forward strand.
ACTTGTTGAGATTGATTAGAGTCTATATTATGTATGATCAGAGGTAATTGGACAGGATTAAATATGTTAATTAAGGTTGTATTGCTCAAGAGCTCAAGTGGCTTAAGACTGGGTCATGTGACTTAATTATTTACAGTTTGTCAAGATGCCTAAGCATGCATTATCTCTCAATACCAAAACATTAAAATCTAAGCAACATAAATATCACACGATATTCAACGCGGGATGGAAATTGGAATTTCATTGGTTGCAATTAAGTTTGAAGGGATGTGAATATGCATTTGCTCTTCCAATAAAGCTGATTTTAAAGTGTTATTGTGGCCAAAATAATAATATGTGTCATGCAGATAAACCATCTCACAAAAGCCTATTAACCGCAACAACAAATATGTCATCACTTAAATCCATGTTTATAGAATCTGCATCAAATTTGGATATTTGGGGTCCTGAGTGGGTGTGGTCAAAAGCGCTCACTGTTACAGATCACTGCCATCTCACCTCTGTCTGTGTGGGTTCAAGTCTGGTTCAGCCAATGTGGGTATGTGAAAAAGCTTGCTAGTAGCTTCTCGTGGGTCTTTGGTTCTTTCAGGAGTTTTCCAGGTTCTTCCTCTACTATTTATACTGGCCGCCATGTATAGCCTATCTTGAGCTGAAGAAGTGGCATTAAACCCTATAACAATAACAATAACAGATTTGAATAAAGTTACACGTGCCAAGACAATGTGTCAACTTTATAGCCGATCATAGCTTGGTTGGTCATTGTGTTTTCCCAATTGTTCAAACAATCAATAGCCATGAAGTACAATACCAGAGATTTGAAAGCTTACCTGCCATAACCTATAATTAAATGATAGCCAGGGGTCAGTACACTACATCAGGGAGTGACCATTTTCTTTTAAATAAGGATATGTTATTTTCTCTTAATCCTCAAGTTATTATTTTTTTAAAGTTATTTTTCTGAAAATAAAAGTAAACATGGCCTCCCTCAGCTCCTGTTATTGCTCAGTCTCTCTCACCACATGGTTCTATCACAGTAAGACTACCTTCAGAACATAATATGTGAAACCTTGATGCAAATTAAAAAAATATATTAGTTACAACAACACATTTTTATCATCCTCCTAACATGTTGGTTGGCCTGATCAAATAAAATTGTATCATCTGAGTTTACCTGAAATGCTGGTAATTAGGTGATGCATATTTTTGATGTAGTATGATGGACCTGTTGTCATTTAATAAATAATTTTCAAAACAGTATAGTTGAATAAAATGCTGAAGTTGTGTGAAATTTTATCATATAGTTTTCTAAAACTTAAATGATGTTTTAAAAAAATGTATATATATATATATATATATATATATATATATATATATATATATATATATATATATATATATATATATATTTTTAGTGTGTGTGTGTGTATATATGCTGTATTTGTGATACCACAAGCTGTATAAAGTTTTCACTAAAAGGAAACGAGGTTTGCCAAGTTTTCTTTTACTGAAAAAGTATACACCAGGTGATATCAAAGATACAGTGTACATAATATGTATATTTTTTAATTTATTCACATCCAAATACACATTTTAGGATTTCCAGAGGAGATAAGACAGATTACAAATGTGTATTGACATACTACAGACACATGTTTATTGGCAGATTACAGACAAATGTGTATTGACACATTACAGACAAATCTGTATTGACAGATTGCAAATGTGTGTTGACAGATTACAGACAAATCTGTATTGACAGAATGTCTGTAAATGTTATTATCCTAGGTTGAGAGACATCATTTTTATGTTCTTCTTGCTACGATGGTTGAGAGTGGTACTCTGCACAAGGTAAAACTGATACGCTGACAGACCAACCAGGAGGGAGGGAGAGGCGGCTGGGCTGGGGAAATTTGCTCTACAGTCAATGTTTTTATTGGCTATCCCAAGTGCTAGACATCACTATAAACTGCCACACTGCAGACATGATAGACATGTATATGTATAGGCATAGATGCAGTGAAACTCTGCAAAACCAAAACCTCTGTTCAGTATACTGGGGTCATCTCAGGACTGAATTTTATTGTTTACTTAAATTTTGTCTTGTAATATCAATTTGTTTTCAACTGAACTGAAAGCCTCCAACTCCAAATACAGATTTTGATCCCAAATTTCAGTTTTACATTTAAACAGCCCCTCCTCCTATAAAACCAAAAACCCAGTTCAGACTTGGAAATATATTTTAGCTGAATAGATTCAGTTTATTTGGCAAGTACTATAATAGGCTTGTCAATGAGACAGACTTGGAAAATGTCCCAAGGGCACACACGGTTAAAATAATACTTGACACAAACACTGGAACCAATTAGGGCTGATAGTAGGCTAATCTAAAGTCTTTACACCTTACAAAAGATCCTGCTTTTAAGGGCAATTATTAATAACTATATGTATGCTGGTAGGTAAGGGCAGTTATTAATAACTATATGCTGGTAGGTAAGGGCAATTATTAATAACTATATGTATGCTGGTAGGTAAGGGCAATTATTAATAAATATATGCTGGTAGGTAAGGGCAATTATTAATACCTATATGCTGGTAGATATGGGCACTTATTAATACCTATATGTATGCTGGTAGGTAAGGGCAATTATTAATACCTATATGCTGCTAGGCAAAGGCAGTTATTTATAACTATATGTATGCTGGTAGATAAGGGCAATTATTAATAACTATATGTATGCTTGTAGGTAAGGGCAATTATTAATAACTGTATGTATGCTGGTAGATAAGGGCAATTATTAATAACTATATGTATGCTTGTAGGTAAGGGCAATTATTAATAACTATATGCTGGCAGGTAAGCCATTTTAGGTTTATCTGCTTATTATCTAATTGTAATTGATGCTATTCATTTGTATACAACATTGCTTTTAAATATCAGGGCATTATTAACCAGGGATGTGGCCTTGCTTTTGACACTTTGCTGATGGAGACTGACAAAGCAGTATTTTAAAATTCATATTCACTCAGTGACATACCCTGACATCTTAGATCTGATGCAGAAACAGTTGTGATTGCTAAGGATGAGAGTTATTTGGCTGCATCACAAGAAATGGAAGCATTAATGCAAGCCAGATTTGTGAAAGAAAGATCTAAGAAACTGTATGCCTTGATCAAGCCCGGCTCTTGAACTTTAAGCATTTTAAATGATACAGAGTGTTTAAATGTTATGGAGCATCATTGATAACTCTTAAGCACTTTCAGTAAATCTATAACCGTATCGCATTCCTGTGACAAAGACTGTTCAGCTAATTCTGTATAAAATATTTTTAAAAATAAACAGCTTGATATATTGTACACTCATCTACACATACACTGATGTTCTTATAATCAGGTTCTCTCTCTCTCTCTCTCTCTGACATGATCGCTTTGGTGGTGTAAGTGGTTAGAGTCTCAGCTTTGGATGCCGGGAGGGTTATGAGTTTGGACCCCAGCTCATATACTAATAAAAGAACAAATGGTACTAACAGCTGCTTCGCCAGCGCTCCGGTGGCCTAGTGGTTAGAGGGTCTGCCTCGGATGCATTATGTTGTGAGTTCGATCCCTGGCCAAGTCATACCAAAGAGTTACAGAAATGGTACTAACAGCTGCCTCGCTTGGCACTCAGCGTTAAGAGGTTAGTGTTAGAACTGATCGGCCTGGTGTCAGGATAATTTGACTGGGCGGGCCATCAGCTGTCTGCAGCATGATGACCCAGTTCTAGATATCACTATAAACTGTCACACTGAAGACATTGTAGCGATATGACTAAAAAATGTTAAAGCTACATTAAGAGGTTAGTGTTAGAACTAGTCGGCCTGGTGTCAAGATAAAGTGAATGAGTGGGACATGATATGACACGTCTTTGACATGGTCCACCCAAGTGCTAGACATCACTAAAAAAAATGCCACACTGCAGACATCATGGAGATATGACTCAAATTGTTAAAACAATGTTAAAAAGCCAAATCACACACACACTCTTTCTCTTCATACAAATTCTTAGAAACAGGATATTTTCACATCTGTCTTTAGTCTCACAATATTTATTATGATAAAAACAAATGGGGCAATATTTCACTTGCTAAGCAGTGGTTTTAATTATTAGGTGGTCAAGGTATTTGTAGTTCCCATTGTTCTACTGTATTAAACAGACATGTACAAAATACAGCTCACAATCTGGTTTAATCTGCTTATTCAGGGGATAGGGTGTGGCTTTAAAAACCACTTACCTGGCCTGTGTCCAGTAGCAAGTTGTACTTATCTGGTATGCAGTATTTCTTTCATGAGAAACTCAGGGGGCATCTGTTTTGCACTTGTTGGGAAAAGTTAGGAGGTGGGTGGGTGGGGTTTCCTGACAAAAGAATGTTGCATAAATTTCATAGAACTTGGAGTTTGGGTTATGAAAAAGCTTGATCTTTGTATCGATAGAGAAATATGGATAACATTATAGTGAATGTGGATCATGGGGAGAAATGTAGATAGAATTATAATGAAATGGGGATAAATACAGACAGTATTATTCTTAATGTTGGTCTAGGTAGAGAAATGGGCATAGCATTGTAATGAATGTGAATAGCATTATAATGAATGTGGATCTATGAGAGAAATGTAGATAGAATTATAATGAATGTGGATCTATGAGAGAAATATGAATAGCATTATAATGAATGTGGATCTAGGAGAGAAATGTGGATAGAATTATAATGAATTTGGATCTAGGGGAGAAATACAGATAGTATTATAATTAATGTTGGTCTAGGTTGAGAAATGTGGATAGAATTGTAATGATTGTAGGTCAAGGGTTCTCAGTATAAAATTCCACTAAAACCATTAGCCTGTGATGATGGATAGGCAGACATATGATAATATATCATGTCACAGACCTGTTAATGTTCAGGACTGTCTTTTGACTTCAGTGGGTAATAATTCTTGGGTCACTTATTTCTTCATCATTAATCACCCCCTATGTTGGACCTCAGGCTACATAGACAGTTGCTCAAGAATTCACCTGGGGACTGGCATCAGATTGTTCTTTTATGGCATTAACAACAGTTATTCTTATTTTAATATGATCAATTATAGCAATGATAGCTGTGAAATTATGGCTCTTGGAGTCTTCCATACTTGCATGCACATCAAATATTTTCACACATGGTACAGTGTATTTCCACATACTCCTATTGCAAGGTGTTCATGTTAAAGAAGGATATGACACCTTCCTCGAACTTAAAAATTTACCTTCATTCCTACTGGAAAAGGGTAATGTTTTCATGGATATGATCATACTCTGCCAGTCCATGATTTTTGTTTTTGGATATATATCCTTATATCCATTTCAGCAGTGTCATTGAGTTTCAGAACTGCTGCATCCTTGAATAACAAAAGGGACCTGGGTCTGGGAATCAAGCCTTAAGTTAGTACACATAGTTCTGAAAAGACTTTTTAATATAAAGCTGTTTTAGGAATTTGTTTTCCTTATGTCCCAACATGGAGATGTAGTAAAGTTGAATAATTTCTTTTTCAGGTGGCTTGAACTTTTGTACTTTTTGTAATCACCAGGAGCTGTGGTAGCTCATCTGGTGGAGTACACTATCAGACTGGTAAACCTAGGATCATAGGTTTGATACCCACCAGGCCAGCCTTGATGTGTCCTTTTTAGTAAAGCCTCATGGCCCCAATGGGTTAACAGTGCCATTAACATAAAGAAACAAACACGTGTAGTATCACCATACTTCTGCAGCCATTGTACGTAATTATATGCCGTTTGGTAGGTCATTTGTGCACTACATGTGTGTGCAGTGTAAAAGTTAAATCTTTTAAGTGCAGTTTTGATGGATGTATTTTCATAGTTTCCATAAAATTTAAATCTCCACTTAACAGATCCATTTAAGCAGCATAGCTCAGAAACCAGTCCAAGTATTCTGATGCAGTTTTGGTGTGTACATTGTCTCTTTGACCTAGATGTACCTTTTATGGGATTGTGTCATTGGCGCTGTTTTGGATAGAGTTATGGCCCTTGATAATTTTCACATTTTTACAGGGGATGTTGCTTATAATCAGCATAGCTCAAGAATAATAGAACACTTTCCGATAGAATTTAGTATTGGCATTGTGTAATAGACTTGTATATGCCTCTTTTTTTCTATGCTACTCCATTTTGGACAGAGTTTAGGCTGTTGTAAAACAAAATTGACTTCCTATAGAACTCAAAATCTTGCTTGAAATCAACATAGTTGAAGAACAGTTCAACATATTTGATGAAATTTGCTTAAAACAAGGTCTATCAGACCTAGATATGCCTTTTATGTGTTTTTTGTACTCCATTTTGGACAGAGGTGTGGCTCTTGTTGATTGACTTCATATCTTTTCATGGATGCTGCTTGCAGTTTGCATTGCTGAAGAGCCATTTAACATATTCTATTGATGTGAATATTTTTTTTATATAAACCTACATTTGCCTTTCCCAATAATAATAATAATAACAGTTATAATAATAATAATAATATCAATTTGTTTTCAGACGGTACAATTCACTCAGCTAAATGTTAGCTAATCGCTCATGAGGCCATCAGAATTATACAGTACGGGTTGATGTCATGTAAATATTTCAGTTTAACCTTGCACAATGTATATACATCATTGTATCATGTTTAGAACTGATTAATGCATACGAGATTTGGTGTTTTGGTATTTAGCACCATTTTTCAGCACAAGATGGGCTATACATAGTGGCCAGTATATTTTGCGTGCATGTTGTGTAAATGCGAGTGCCACCATGAGCCCAGCATACCAAATAAAAACCTGGTTAAACTTATTTAATATTTATTGAGAGATATTATATATAGAGGTAGTTGTTTGATTTGGTTTTATGGATTTAACACCATTTCTTAGCACATGATTGGCGATACATGGCAGCCAGTATATTTATGTAGGAAGAATCCAGAAAAGTCCTGGGAAGAAACACTAACCCACAGGAAGCGACTGACAATTTGTCTCGCATACCCACATTGGCCCAGTGGAGACTTTGGCCCAGCCCAATTTACTCAGTGGAGACTTTGGCCCAGTGGAGACTTGAACCCACATGGATAGAGATGAGATGCATGTAATCAGTAATGACAAGAGCTTTAGACCACTCAGCCACCCTGGGCCAGCATTAGACCACTGGGCCCAACATCGGTAGTCAAAATATCCTGCTTTGAACACTGTAAGATTCTTGATGCTTTGAATTTAAAAGGGTCCTATTTCTGTACCTTTCCACCTGTACCTTGTGAAACATATTGATTGTGGACCAGAGTCTTAATTACCCTTGATTCACGTTCTGCATAATTTCTCACTGAGGCACACTGACTTTAACATATTTACTGTATGCACCAGTTATCAACGTTTGCTAGACTCACTGTTCACACCTAATTATATATCACTAACATATTCTCGCTTATAAGTTGACTCAGACTGTAAACAAGAAAGATCTGATCTGCTGTAGCATAATTCATCCGGTGATTATTTACACCTTATTGGCTAATAACATAAACGCTTAAATAAAGACAGTATGAACTTGGCAGAACTAAGAAGTCACTCATGCATAATTGAATTGAGGTTAGATTATTTTGAGATTTTATTTGATGTTTATAATAGAGGAAGAGGGAATCAGAATAGATTAGATTAATTTTGATAGAATAGATTAGATTAATTTTGATAAAATATCTGTTTGTTTGATTGTCCATCAAATAATAACAAAATTGTGGAAAATATGGTAGCACACAAAGCCAGTTGTGGACAGCCTTTGAACTGAGTGTTATAGGTGATTAATTTGCTTCCATTAGTGAAATGTTAGAAAACTCAGAATTAATTTTTATTTGGTTCTGACATTGGTATTTGATTGTCCAATCAAATTATAATCAGCTAAACAAAACTGTTGAAAATATGATGGCTTGTGAAGCCAGTTTTTAAAGGTCCATGTAAGTGAACACTTTGATGCACAGCGTGTTGCTTAGTTTGTCTAGAGCTAAAATAGGAGGATATAATTAACTAACCTGTTGTTTTGACAGAGAACTTCAGAGTATAATGTCACTAACTGTGATGTTCATCCTTGATAAAACTGGCTTGTTAGTTTAGAAGTAGACTGTTACTGACATCATCCATGTGATTTTGAGTTAGTTTAGAAGTAGACTGTTACTGACATCATCCATGTGATGTTGAGTTAGTTTAGAAGTAGAATGTTACTGACATCATCCATGTGATTTTGAGTTAGTTTAGAAGTAGACTGTTACTGACATCATCCATGTGATGTTGAGTTAGTTTAGAAGTAGACTGTTACTGACATCATCCATGTGATGTTGAGTTAGTTTAGAAGTAGAATGTTACTGACATAATCCATGTGATGTTGAGTTAGTTTAGAAGTAGACTGTTACTGACATCATCCATATGATGTTGAGTTAGTTTAGAAGTTGACTGTTACTGACATCATCCATATGATGTTGAGTTAGTTTAGAAGTAGACTGTTACTGACATCATCCATGTGATGTTGAGTTAGTTTAGAAGTAGACTGTTACTGACATCATCCATGTGATGTTGAGTTAGTTTAGAAGTAGACTGTTACTGACATCATCCATGTGATGTTGAGTTAGTTTAGAAGTAGACTGTTACTGACATCATCCATGTGATGTTGAGTTAGTTTAGAAGTAGACTGTTACTGACATCATCCATGTGATGTTGAGTTAGTTTAGAAGTAGACTGTTACTGACATCATCCATGTGATGTTGAGTTAGTTTAGAAGTAGACTGTTACTGACATCATCCATGTGATGTTGAGTTAGTTTAGAAGTAGACTGTTACTGACATCATCCATGTGATGTTGAGTTAGTTTAGAAGTAGACTGTTACTGACATCATCCATGTGATGTTGAGTTAGTTTAGAAGTAGAATGTTACTGACATAATCCATATGATGTTGAGTTAGTTTAGAAGTAGACTGTTACTGACATCATCCATATGATGTTGAGTTAGTTTAGAAGTAGACTGTTACTGACATCATCCATGTGATGTTGAGTTAGTTTAGAAGTAGAGTGTTGGACTTCACTGATATGATGAAATGTTAGTTTAGAAGTTTGAATGTTACAGACATCATCCGTAAGATGATGCCAAATTTGTTTAAAACTTAGAATGTTACAGACATTGTCCGTATGATGCAGAGTTTAGAAGAAAATTGTTACTGGCATCATCATATTATGATATCAACTTAGTTTATCATCAACACATACTCCAAGGAGTTCATGATATTTCTACTTTTTATGTGTATTAATTTACACACAACTCAATGGAATTTTGCAGGATAAATGTTTTATGTTAATACTAGCATTGCCTTGGTCTTTTCAGTATTCCTATACATTTCATTGTCAGGACATTATTTTCTGGTGCAATTTAAATCATACTGCAGCTGTTCCTGGATTGCATTGCTTTATTGACCTGATAGTATGGAATGTTGCAGCAGCTGCATACATATCAGTTTCAGTGTTTCATGTGTAGAGCGGCAGGCCATTAATGAACAAGATAAATAGGATAGGACATAAGAATGAGCCCTGTGGTACACCATTATTTATTTGATCAGGACAGAATAGTGTTGTTTAAGTGCACTAACTGGGTTCTCAAATAATATTTTATGTAGAAAATAGGTTTTTATTTCTTCACTAAAATTATGATTAAAGAGCTTGTCAATTATCATGTTATGATCACCTAATTCAAATGTTTTCTTTAGTTCTTACAAATATGATTCTGTTATGTTGCTGATATCTTTGTCGTCAAGTTGTAATCAGTTTTTTATTTATTAATGTAGTATGATGGAGTAGTTGGACTGGTGTTGATATAGGATGTCATTTGTTTGTAAGACTAAGACTTGCATTCCTGATTGTTTCTCCATAAATTTGAAGGTTGTGGGCAAGACATAATTGGGATATAATTTTCTGGAAAATCTTTCACATTGGCTTTATGTGCTGGTGCTACTCTTGCCCTCATTAATGCAGAAGGTGATTCATAACATTTTAGGACTGAGTTTTACGATTTGTGCTAATGACTTTTGTAGTGTATTAGCACATCGTTAAATAACAATTTGGGTGTACTGTGTGCCTGTGAGTATTTAGTTTTTTAATATTGCCATCAATAAAAATAATAATAGTAATGATTATAATATAGAAGGAGATACAATTAGTTGCATGGAACTTATACTTTTTTATGCCCTCTGTGTATGCATATTTACATTCAGAGTTCATGAACATTGTCACATATAGTCTGATAAACCCATACAAATCTGTGTTGATACTGATGGACGATGTTGTGGGTCTGATGTCACATGTTCATTAAAATATGCAATTTTGCTGCATGCAAATCATTCTGGAACAAACCAGCGTACACTTTAGACACATACTGGTAATTGGGAAAAGCCATATCAAGTGTGAAATTCAAAATGGACACAGAACAGATGGTTGTGCTATTCCATGTGGATTTACAAGTCACCAGACATGATTTGCTCAGGAAATATAATCTACATATCACCAAATGAACCCTTCAGACGACGGCAGCTACACAGCCATGAGAAATACTGGTAAGTGTATAAAATTTACATCAATGATTGCAGCCAAATTTTGATGCAGGTAATTGCAGCTTTTAACAAAAAGGTGATAGCAGCCCCTCACCTGAAAATCAATATCATCACGAGTGAAGGGCTGATTTATCAGCCTATATCACACACACACACACAGACATAGACAGAAGTATTGATAATAAGCTGTTTTATCGATACTGATAATAAAGAGCAAATTTAAATGAAATGTGATTATAAGAACATCAGTGTCCGTGTATATGAGTGTACAATATCAAGCTGTGTATTTATAGTACAAAAGTAGTGAGACAACAAAGTTGAAGGTTAGTGATTTATACTTCAAGTTGTATAGTGTTTCTCAGATCAAACAGATTCCACTTTTCATTCATTGAATTAGATTATAATTAAATACATTTATATTTGTATTTTCTATAATTTCCTTTTGGTATTCTGTTCCTAATTAGTGATTTTGAATATTGAAAATTTTGTAAAGAGTTCTGTTTTTGGTTTTGGGATGGAAAGCTGGTTAACTGAAATTGATCTTAAATTGGGAGTGTTGCATTGTATTCTTGTATGAAATAGTTCATTGAGATATATTGATGACATATTGTTTGAAACTTTATACTGCTAACATTCTAATATGATTTGTTGCAATTGTGATGTTTTCAGCATTATCAGAGATGAGCCTGCAAGCTCTGACTGCTCCCATAGCCTAGTGGTTAGAGAGTCTGCCTCAGATGTGGGAGGTTGCGGGTTTGAACCCTGGCAGAGTCATACAAAAGACTTTTAAAAAAATGGTACTGGTAGCTGCCTCACTTGGCGCTCAGTGTTAGGACTGGTCGGCCTGGTGTTAGGATAATGTGGCTGGGTGGGACACCATGCTACATGTCTTTGGCATGATGCCTCAGTGCTAGACATCACTATATACTGTCACACTGCAGACATCATAGCATTGTGACTGAAAAATTCTTAAAGCTGCATTAAAAATCCAAAACATGTATGCACACGTGTGCGTACACACACGTGCACACTCACACTTTATGCAAGTGGACTAACTTTTTTGTTTGAAGTGTTACAGCAGTTTAGTTATGGTTGTATAAAGTATTTAATATATTAACTGATGTTTAGTTGATAGATATGGCCTTAGGTAGTTATTTCAGTTATTTTAAGTTTACTTTCAAGGTTTTTATGAAGTCTGGGGTTGACAGGTTCTTGTAACTTTGTATGGCTTCAGGTGTGGGGCCTTTTATTTTGATTTCATTGGCAGAATTGCTGGATCATGTCTTTTGTATCCAGAATGATACTTTTGCCAGTTTTTATTGGGAAATTTGGATTTTCTTTGGGATTTAAATCGGCAATATTTCAAGATTATAGAGTCTTTGCTTTGGGTTATGGCTTGTGTGAAATATGTTTTTTTTTATTTTTCAAGATAATGGTCAGTGTTTTGTTTCATCTGTAGTTCTCTTTGTATCTGTTTGTGATAGCAATCTCGTTGTGTTTTAACAACTTGTATTTCTTTGTTATACCACTGAGACATTTGCGTTTTTATTCTCGTATTCATTTGTGGAGCTTGCCTATCAAATATAGTGTAGAATTTTGAGTTAAACATACTAAGACCTTCATCTGGCTCCTGGAATTTAAAAATTTAAACTATGCTATTGAGACAAGTTCCTGATGCCTCTTTAAAGTTTTAAATGATAGTCATACTCAATACAGCACAAGTCCACTCACCCAGACAGAGCCATATAAATGTAATCAAATGAACCTAGAATTTATTTTGCTGACTTAGCCTTTTGAGGCATGATTAATGTCTTTGATTATTAAGACCCAGCCTAGTAATTTATCCTAAGTTTGTATTTGGCCATGTTTGCAAATATTCCAATGGACTCCCAAAAAAAAGAGCAGTTTGTTAGAAATGATAGAGCATTATACACAGTTTATTAAATTCTTCCTCTAGAACTCTGTTGAATTCCTCTAGAACTCTGTTGAATTCCTCTAGAACTCTGTTGGATTTTAATCACATTTAGTATAAGGTTTTATATAAATATAAAATACCTTGAAGGAGATCGATTTTCCAGTATTCCTTAACATTGTTTTAGGAGATATGCTTCCTGATTATCTGTTTTCAGCATGAAAACTTGTCGTCTTCAAGTTTTGCATTTTTGTGGTATGTCACCATTCATGGTCAGTTCTGGGACATCAGTGGCAATATACAGGGTAGTATGGTATATCACCATTCATGATTACATCAAGGATATGCATGACATGATACTGAGCTTTCTGGACTTCAGAGGAAATATGTGACACAAAATTTAAAAAAATTAACTTTTGTAACTGTATTTTAGATTGCTTTAGTGAGTTTTCAGAAAGTTCTACAGTGTTGTTGTTTATATTTTTCAAAGACAGGTAAAATTGGTGTTCTTTGCACTATTTCAAGTGCATTTCCTTAGCACTGATGTATGGAAGGGGATTGCTGTGATAATTATATGCACGGTATATAAATTCTGGGTTCCATCTTTATATCTGCAGATCTGTTTTTCGTGGGTTTTTAGTTGTAAATTTGTGATGTGTGATTTTATATTCATGTGCATATGTTTAAGTCATTTGCATCTGGAGAATCTTTCAATTTTGCTGAAATGGCAGGTAACACATTTGGGGGTCACTTGTCATTACATCCAAAACAACACTGTTTTCAGGAGATTTTCCTTTAGCTCAATGCTTAGTATTTTTGTTTGGTATTTTGACCTTGCATGTGCCAAAGGGTGAAAATTGGACCTTTGTGTCCTGTCCCCTCCTTGGTCTGATTTAGATTTAATGACAAAATTTTTAAAAAGATGGAAACACAGACACAGGAGTAGACATTTTCATGAGTTGTAGATCTTCACGTGGAAGCCGAGTGGTCCAAAGCGCTCTCCATTACGGATTACTGCCATCTCACCTCTGTCTGCATGGGTTCGAGTCTTGGAGTCGGCCAATGTGGGTATGCGAGAAAGCTTGCCAGTAGCTTTTCTTGGGTCGATGGTTCTTTCTGGAGTTTTCCTGGGTTTTTCCTCCACCATTAATACTGGCCACCATGTATAGCCTATTGTGTGCTGATAAATGGTGTTAAACCCTACAACAACAGCAGCAGCAACATCTTCACACAGCATATGATTTTCCTAACATTGTTAAAAATAAATGTCAATCCATGTAGGTGAAAGACCCATACCTGTATATTAAGATACTCTACATCGTAAGAGTTGTTGGACAAAAAACTTTGCCCTGTACCTTCCTCACTTCCAGCAGTGCTTCAAAATCCATGGAGTGGAAACTCAAGACCAAACAGATGTTATTGGCGTATGATTTAGTTGGGATGGTACAGATGTTAGTAGTGCATGATTTAATTGGGGTGGTACAGTTGAAAATGTTTCTTACAAGGATCTTGACATTCTTTTGGAGTAATTATCATGGATTTTCTACAGTGAACTGCATTCATTTAGTACCAGTCTTAAAATCCTCCCCTCCCTCTACCATACATATGTGCACAATGAGCTATTTAAAAAATGTACTTTGCATATAATCACCACAGCGGGAAATGCTGTGCTAAAAGATGGGAACATAAAACTTGTATCATTATTCCTTAGATTTCACTGATAAATTCTGAAATTTGAACATATTATAGGGAACAGATCAAGGTCACAGGGGTCAAAGTTCATAAGAGAAAAAGTAATGTAATTTCATCTGGCACCAGTATGTCAGCCTGTGAAACAGTTTTTTTTTAGCTCTACTTGTCATAGACAAGAATAGCTTATGGCAGAGGTGGGCAAACGTTCCAGTGCAAGTGCCTCATACACAAATTTACACCTTGTCATGGGCCGCATAGTTCATTAACTAAAATAATTAATATTTGAAATAGTATTTATAAAAACCTATTGTTTTTGCTATCATAATTAAGTTTCAGTTGTTAATATGTTGTTAATATTTGAAAACTTAAACTTCAAAAGAAGCACATTTATTTCATAAACAGAGTAACATAAACAAGTCGGTGTGAATGATGACTTGTTCCTAGGCTGCATGAAAACCCTTGGCGGGCCACATGTTTGCCCACCCCTGGCTTATGGGATGGTATTGGTATATTGCCTGTATTCTATTATTAGCCCAAGTTGGTTATTGCTACTAATAGAAACTACAGTACTTTGAGGATTGCCACGAAACTTAACACATACCCTAATCCCAAATCTTATCATCTCATCTCATCTCACTTATAGGCTGTAATAGTAAGCGCTCTATAGCAAAAACTAATTCAGCTGTTACTAACTCAGTGGTTAATATCTCTAAGTTAGAACTTATGGATGCAGAAATAAAACTTTTATCGAAGGGTTTGAGTTTCTGTCCCCCGTCCAGAGACAGTTGACAGGGGGAAGCTGAAAAAGGACACAGAAGAGTTTAGCCGCAGATTAAGACTCGAGGTCCATTTTGCCTTGCAGCCAATAAATAAATCAGATGAAAATATAAGCTGCGACCAACCCATATTCAGAAAGAAAAGTAATTGGACCCCACCAAAAAGTTTAATTCCGAATCTAGAAACCTTCATCAACTCAGTTGAAAACGACACTTCCAGACACATCAACCATACTAACAGATGCTCTAATTCTACAAAAAAAGAAACAGATGCCCTACACTCACTGAAAAGCAGAACAGACATCATAATTAAGCCTGCAGATAAGGGGATAAGGGTTCTGCTGCGGTCGTTATGAATAGGGAAGACGACATAAGTGAAACAAGTAGACAACTAAGTGATGGTAGGTTCTTCCAAAAACTAGCCTTCAGTATGTCGGAGAAACTGAAAAGCTGCACAAAAGGATCAACCTTCACAGATCTGATTGGATGACAAAGAAGCTGTACAGAAGCCTGGTCGCAGAACACTTCTCCTCCCCTGGCCACACTTTCAGTGATATAACACTTATTGCAATTGCTCACAACTCCAACTGGAGTCCCCAAACCATGCAGGAAACAACAGGAATCATTCTGGATACGCTGCCTTAGAACATTGAAATCAAGTGGTTTAAACCAAGAAGACTAGATAAAGAACACCATGCACAGATAAAATAATCTTTTACAGCTGACACATTTTCTTTTAAATATTCTCTAAATTTGCTTAATAGCCTATGACTACTATAACAATGAAATATCAGGGATATAATCTGCGTTTACATAAAATAACAGATGTCGTTATGGCTCATCAATTTCTGGGTCAATACAAATATTTTCCAGTATCAGCCACAAGCTGAAATAAACTAGTTGACACCTAATAGAGTTAGAAGGTTGAATTCCTGTAGATACAGCCATGTAAAGTTTTGCAAACATAACCGTTTTTCTGTTTTAGTTGTTTGTCTTGTCAATGTTTTGTATCTGCCTTTGAAAAAGACACTTTAAAGAAACGCTCAGGCTAGCAAGATACTAGTTTCATTCTGTTTGTTGTCAGTTTATTGCATTTATCTTTGTTAATCCCTGACACATGTCATCCCTTGCTGGATCCAGTACACTTGAAAGGATTGTTATTTGTCATATGATTTGTATATATATATACATGTATATATATATATATATATATATATATATATATATATATATATATATATATATATATATATATATATATATATATATATATATATATATATATTCAAGTATTGGGTTAAACCAGTTCAATTAGATGCACAAATCAGTTTCATGGAGAGAAAAAAATACAATTATTTTTTTAACCTGCTGGGGGGAAAAGTGTTAACCCAAGGTCTGCAGTAAAAAATAAGGATGATTGGTTGACCTGAACAAATTTATATTTGCCTAACATCTATTGTTACGTTCAGTTGAAATAAGTGGTTCTTTCTCTGGAAAAGAATGAAATAAAAAATTGACTAGAATTGCTACTGTTTCTGAATCAAGGTCAGGAACTAGGTTAGCATTGGATACAATAGATACTCTATTCTGGACAAAATCAAATCCAGTAAAGTTACATTACAATAGCATGTAAATAAAAAAAAATTAAAACTAACAAACAAATAATTAAATTAAATCAGATATACATAACAACAGTATAAATGGAAACTTAGATGTACTTATATCACATTAAATACATACATTTACAGAGTAAATTCAAACTTTGACGTACATGTATCATATTGAACATATACATGTACAGTGTAAATAAAAACTTATATGTTCATGTGTCCTAAAACAGATTTGTATGTACCTGCAAACTTAGATGTAATTATATATCATATTAAACACAGATTTTGCTATGATGCTTTTCATGTCCCAGATATGTTAATGAATATTGATATCTCACTATGAGGCTTTTCATCTCCCAGATATAATAATGAATATTGATGTACTCGTGTACAGTACTACCTCACTATGATGCTTTTCATGTCCCAGATACAGTCATGAATATTGATGTACAGTACTACCTCACTATGATGCTTTTCATCTCCCAGATATAATAATGAATATTGATACCTCACTATGATGCTTTTCATATCCCAGATACAGTCATGAATATTGATGTACAGTACTACCTCACTATGATGCTTTTCATCTCCCAGATATAATAATGAATATTGATACCTCACTATGATGCTTTTCATGTCCCAGATACAGTCATGAATATTGATGTACAAGTACTACCTCACTATGATGCTTTTCATCTCCCAGATATAATAATGAATATTGATGTACTCGTGTACAGTACTACCTCACTATGATGCTCTTCATGTCCCAGATACAGTCATGAATATTGATGTACAGTACTACCTCACTATGATGCTTTTCATCTCCCAGATATAATAATGAATATTGATGTACTTGTGTACAGTACTACCTCACTATGATGCTTTTCATGTC
Source organism: Sinohyriopsis cumingii (assembly GCA_028554795.2). Lineage (NCBI taxonomy): Eukaryota > Metazoa > Mollusca > Bivalvia > Unionida > Unionidae > Sinohyriopsis > Sinohyriopsis cumingii. The sequence goes on from CM068828.1 coordinate 59,874,290, forward strand.
CCAGATACAGTCATGAATATTGATGTACAAGTACTACCTCACTATGATGCTTTTCATCTCCCAGATATAATAATGAATATTGATGTACTCGTGTACAGTACTACCTCACTATGATGCTTTTCATATCCCAGATACAGTCATGAATATTGATGTACAGTACTACCTCACTATGATGCTTTTCATCTCCCAGATATAATAATGAATATTGATGTACTCGTGTACAGTACTACCTCACTATGATGCTTTTCATATCCCAGATACAGTCATGAATATTGATGTACAGTACTACCTCACTATGATGCTTTTCATCTCCCAGATATAATAATAAATATTGATACCTCACAATGATGCTTTTCATGTCCCAGATACAGTCATGAATATTGATGTACAAGTACTACCTCACTATGATGCTTTTCATCTCCCAGATATAATAATGAATATTGATGTACTCGTGTACAGTACTACCTCACTATGATGCTCTTCATGTCCCAGATACAGTCATGAATATTGATGTACAGTACTACCTCACTATGATGCTTTTCATCTCCCAGATATAATAATGAATATTGATGTACTTGTGTAAAGTACTACCTCACTATGATGCTTTTCATGTCCCAGATACAGTCATGAATATTGATGTACAAGTACTACCTCACTATGATGCTTTTCATCTCCCAGATATAATAATGAATATTGATGTACTCGTGTACAGTACTACCTCACTATGATGCTTTTCATGTGCCAGATATAATAATGAATATTGATGTACAGTACTACTTCACTATGATGCTGTTCATGAGAACCATACAAATAAACTACCCTATCAGATTGGTTGTCAAATATTGAGATATTGTATACACAATATTTAATGAAAGTAAATAAACCATAATAAAAAAAATGAAATGGGATCCTTGGTCACCTGCCGTATAGGGGGAATGAAGTGCACTGTGGTACCTCTAAGTGAGTGAATACTGCAAAAAATGTAAAGTTTTGCTTTTAATACATATTACACACTCAGTATTAACATTTTATTTCCTTCAGTGAGCTCCTGTTGAAGTGCTTTGAAGCACTTTTTACTTGCATGCCATTAGCTGTCATTGTGTTCTAAATTGCTGTCTTCATCAGAATTCCAAAGATGATTGTACTGTTATTGTTATGAATATTATCTTGTCCATTAACATGGTATGTTGTAGCAGTGACATAAATGAGGGTGGAGTTGTGAAATGCCAATAATGTATGAAAATCCATACCTCCTGAATTTTGTGTATGTATTTTTTATCTAGCATTGGTACTGCATATGGTTACTTTGATGTCTCTACTTTTGTTCTGCGTGGGATTGTGGTATTTTCTGTATTACCCAGCATAGTTACTGCATGGAATTATGGTATTTTCTGTATTAGCCAGTATTGTTACTGCATGGAGTTATGGTATTTTCTGCATTAGCCAGTATTGTTATTGCATGGAATTATGGTATTTTCTGTATTAGCCAGTATTGTTACTGCACGGTATTATTTTATATTCTGCATTAGCCAGCATTGTTAGTGCATGGGATTATGGTATTTTCTCTGCATTAGTCAGCATTGTTACTGCATGGTATTATGGTATTTTCTGCATTAGCCAGTATTGATACTGCATGGAATTACAGTATTTTCTATATTAGCCAGTATTATTACTGCGTGGTATTATTTTATATTCTGCATTCATTGTCTTCACAGTATCTAGCATTTTGGTACTTAACATGATTATTGTTTTGTCTCTAATTTTTCACACACAATCAGGGGCCTTGAGTGGCCAAGTGTTTTAAAGCGCTAACCGTTCCAGATCACTGCCATCTCACTTCTGTCTGCGTGGGTTCGAGTATCAGATTCGGCTAACGTGGGCATGTGAGAAAGCTTGCCATTTGCTTTTCGTGGTCAGTGGTTTTTCCTGAGGTTTTCCCAGGTTCTTCCTCCACCATTTATATTGGTCACCATGTATAGCCTATTGTGCGCTGAAAAATGGCGTTAAACCCCACTACAACATCATACCGGATTAGTTCTTGAAAATTGTAATTGATTTTTTTGGAAAGAAAGCTATCTTCTGCTGAGAGTTTTTATAGATGTGTTAATTAAAAATGTTAATTTCTGTACCATTAATTATTGATATACCTGAAAATGCCCCCACCCCCCCAGTATGGCATAAAAAATGACAGGATTTTATGGTGCAAAATTTTTTCCAGCAGATTTTTTAGCAAGTAAAGAGTAATCTTGAAAGATTTTCTTAAATAATATGAAATCAGCAGCTCTTGGAGAATTTGTATAGAAATGATTGTACTAATCCACATTTCTTGGCCAACTGTATATGCATTTAGATAATATGTAGATGTCAGTTAGGTGATTGATCTCAGGCACACTTGCACCTCTTGTTTAAACACACATTGAGGGTATTATGTCAAATAAGATTACGTATTGTCTGATCTTACTTTATATTAATTATTCATATAGTTATTTAAATAGTTTACAAATTAACTTTAACTTTAAATTCATTTTAAATGTTTGTTTAAAATTTGTATATACTTTGAAAGTATGGCAAAATTTTATTACAGGAATAGTTCCATTGTGAAAAATTAAAATACGAAAAAGTAATTTCAGTGGAATGGTGATGAATAAAAAAAATGGGGGGGGGGGGGGGCACAAAACATGACAGACAAACAGCACTCCAAAGGGTGATAGAAGCAGATGAATGAGAGATAATGGTGTGTCATTATTTTATATCTTTTGAATCTGGCATCGTAAGTCTGGACTGAAAAAATCTGAAAATATTATTATTCCCAGGAAAGGTGTGAGATATTTATCAAATAGAAAAAAAAAAACCTATCACTCCATTTTGCCATTTTGAAATGCTATTAATAATAAAATGATCTCCAACTGTGATGGTATAGTACATGCATCATAGGGAATGTGGTCTACTAGTGTGTAATGGCAGTAACACTGAAATACTTAGAATTAATTGCACCACACCCATTTCAGATTCCAAGTTGTCATCAGTTGTCTCAGTTGTGAATAAAATTACACTTTTGTTTGTACTTCAGTTTGTGAAATAGTGAATTGTTGTTTTTGTTGTAGGGTTTAAGATAGGCTTTGCATGGCAGCCAGTATCAGTGGTAAAGGAAGAACTTTGGGAAAACCCTGGAAAGAACCACCGACCAATGAGAAGCTACTGGCAAGCTTTCTCATATACCCACATTGGCCAAACCTGAGACTCCAACCCATGCAGACAGAGGTGAGATGGCAATGATCTGTAACAGTGAGCTCTTCAGACCACTCACACACTCAAGGCCCCATGAATTTGAGAAGGGTCCTAAATTGCTGAGTCTTTTAAATTTGTGGCTTATGGCAAGAATAAAATCTACAACAATTCACAGTACTCTTCAGTGCCCCCCCAACCCCAACAAAGACATACAGACCCCTTCACACACATACACACCTTGACCTTGACCAGGTGGTTATAACCTGAAATCCCATGCTCTTTTGATGTTACTGCATGCTTAATGTTTAGTAGAAAGAATATGTTAAAATGTGTCTATAAATGCACTTACTGTATATTTGACCATTTTGACTCCTTCCTAAGAACATAAGGGGAGATGCCATAAATCTACACCCTTTTTTGCAGATGGTTATCATGTGTCATTGATTACAAGTCAGATGGTTGCCTTATGTACTTGGTTACAAGTCAGATCCAACTTTAACAGTGTAGACCCAGATCTGCTGCTGGCAGGTCTGAGTCTATGGTGTTCTATTGATTAGTCCCAACAAATTATATTAACACAGATCTGCTGTTGTATCATGTGCCAGCAGGTCTGAGTCTTTGGTATTTTATTGGTTAGTCCCAATAAACTGTATTAACACAGTTCTGCTGTTGTATCATGTGCCAGCAGGTCTGAGTCTATGGTGTTATATTGGTTAGTTCCAATAAAATGTACCAACACAGTTCTGCTGTTGTATCATGTGCCAGCAGGTCCAAGTCTATGCATTACATTGATTAGTCCCAGCAAACTGCATTGACACAGATCTGCTGGTGCATTATGCAATGGCAGATCTGGGTCTGTGCAGTGTTGAATTGGTTGTGGCTTATAAGTGAGTATATACGGTATGACATAGGCAGCATATCTACCAAGTATGGTTTAGGAAAAGAGTGAAACATATACTGATTGAAGATTTCAAATTATCCCTGGATACCTTTGGAGATTTTAAAAGAAAAGATTAACTATATGTTGCCAGATATCTCAAAAAAGTCTAAAAATAATGTGTTATAAGATGGTAATGCTATTCAATGAATTATTTTCTTTATTTGGCAGTTACCTTTTTGTTATAATTCACTATAAATCAAGGTACGAACTATGCCTGAATTTTTCTATTAAAATGAAGATTTTAAGGTCAGCAGTCGATAGTTACAATAATTCCCTACATTAATAATCTTTAACTCCACTTTTTGCCAGCCCTTGCAGTTTGGACTGATCTTAAAATATATGTTCAGCTTTCCATTCATAATGACATTTCCAATATTAAGGTGTGGCTTCATAAGAAATGGCACCATTTTAAGTATACTCATGGCATAGATCCATCATCATTTATCTTGTTTATGTACAGATTGTTGAATCCCCACCCCTTTTATGCTGTATATATTCACTCATAAGTTTAGTCTAACTGCACACAACAAAGATCCATATCTGCCATAGCATAATATGCTTACAGATCAAGGTCTATTTTGTTTGTTCTGCTGATAAACTGCACAGACCCAGATCTGCCAGCTCATGCAACATCAGATCTGGGTCTGTTTAGTTTGTATCTGGACTCATCTTATAAGCATGTTAGAATGATAGCTTATTCCTTCTGAAATATGTATAGATAGAGTGGGTTGACTTTTCTGAGAGAGACCAAATGTATTACTTTGATGTAGGATAGGGTGGCCTGTGATCAGGGGATGGTGTCTCTTGGGATGTAGCCAGTAATCGGAGGGTGGGGTGTCTCTGGAATGTAGCCTGTGATCAGGGGATGGTGTCTCTGGGGATATAGCCTGTGATTAGGGGGTGAGACCTCAGAGAAGGGAGAATAGGGTGGCTTGTGATCAAGGTGTGGTCTCACTTGGGAGGGACAGTAGGGTGGCCTGTGATCAAGGGGTGGGATCTCATGTGAGGGAGAACAGAGTGGCCTGTTTCTCATGGAAGGGAGAACTGATTAGTGGATGGTGTCTCTTGGGAAATTAAGTGACCAGTAGTAAGGGGTGGGGTCTCTTTGGATGGATAATAGGGTGGCACATGCTTAGGAGGTCAGGTCTCTGAATAGAGTGAAGATAGGAAGACAATAAATCAGCTATAGTTTCAGATCAGGCTTATGTTGCTCTATTGATTACTCCTAACAAACTGCATAGACCCAGATTTGCTAGTATATGATGTGACAACAGATCTGGGTCTGTGTAATTTATAATTAGAATGTACTTGTGAGTGAGTATATATGGGGTACTTAAGAAGGATAGATAATGATGTCTGTTCCATCATTATGCCACTGCCTTTCATGTCAATGAAAGATATGCAGTTAGAAATACTTTCCTTATCTACATATATTTCAAATGCTGAATTTCTTTTGAGGGAGTCGGGTAATATCAGTTATTACCTTCAATGAACTCACTGAACTTGTCAATTTTCATACATGTATATGCACAATATCATTATTTGTCAAGTTTCATACATGTTTATGCACGATGTCAATATTTACTTGTCAATTTTCATACATGTCTTTGCACAATATCATTATTTACTTGTCAATTTTCATACATGTCTATGCACAATATCATTATTTGTCAATTTTCATACATGTCTGTGCATGATGTCATTATTTACTTGTCAATTTTCATACATGTCTTTGCAAATATCATTATTTACTTGTCAATTTTCATACATGTCTATGCATGATATCATTATTTACTTGTCAATTTTCATACATATGCTCAATTTTCATACATGTCTATGCATAACATCTGTAAATTCAGATGACAGGTAAATCTAGCTTATATGCACATTCCACTGTGAACCTTTTGAAACATAAAATCCATATATGCCACAAGCATAATGAATTTTGTCAAGGTTGATGCTGCTTGTAATAATAATAAAATGATCAGCATCAACTCTGACATTGCATCAGACCACTCCAGTGGCCTAGTGGTTAGAGCATCAGCCTCTGATGCGGGAGTTCATGGGTTCAAACCCAAGCAGAGTCATACCAAAGACTTTTTAAAAAATGGTGCAAACAGCTGCCTTGCTAAGCACTCAGCATTAGGAGGTTAGTGTTTGGACTGGTCGGCCTGGTGTCAGGATAATGTGACTGGGTGGGACATCATGCTACATGTCTGCAGCATGATGCCTTAGTGCTATACATCACTATAAACTGTCACACTGCAGACACTGTAGCAATATGACTAAAAAATGTTAAAGCTACATTAAAAATCTAAATCACACACACACACACACACACACACACTCTGCATCAGACAAATGCAGATCTAGATAAAGCCTGATTTCAGTTTGGCACTTGTCATTGAAAAGAAAATAGTATGGTACATCACCCCACTTCAAAGCGATACACCTGTATAGTTTTGTGGAATGTGAAACCTTTGTGGAGTTAATCGTCTAATGCGGTCTCTAAAGGACTTGTTTTGTTGTAGTGAAGTAAATATGTGGACGGGATAACTAAATTGATCACACTATTGAAGTACGCATTGTTCTGGAATTCAGCAAGTACAAAGTATCATGGTTTATGTAAGGGCATTACAAACATTTCAGATTTGATCAGTTCATTTTAGGAAACCTCTAGGTTAATGCGTTTGTATCTAAGTGTTGCATGAAAATAATTTGTAACATAAACATTACACATTCCCTGTCAACAGTCTGAAATAATTTGGCTTGCAAGTGCCATTTCTAATTTTTCATTTCACATTAAACATTTTACGCAAATGCTTGGCCCAGGATGGGCTTGATCTCCAGCCCACTGTAGTTATATGTCTGTAATTAGTGTACATATTTTATTATTTACTTAAGTACTGTACTTTGAGCAAGCTAAGGGGACATTTTCCCACAGCAAACTGCCAGTGTCCCCCTAAATTTAACATCCACATCACTTCATCTTCATAGGGATCCAGAGGTACATTAAACATCCCTGCGTCAGCTGAACCAATATGGAACAGTTACCTTTCAGGTGTACAGTACAAATACTGACATTTTTTTGTTCTAAAGTATGAAACATAACAAAATTTGCAGATTTTATGACAAAAAAGAATAGATGACTACAGTAATTAGATTTATTAATTTGTGATTAAGCAAGGACTCATTACCAAATCAAATTTTATATTGTTCCAAGACAATCTAAGTACAGATCTTTTGCCCCAAGACTTGTCAGGGTCGATTGGTTTGGGTAGGACTAAAGACTGTACAGTTTTGGATTTTGTGAGTTACAGCAATTAGAATATGCCAATTTACCTGCTTTCATTTTAATGCCATTTGTAATGAGATAACATTCAATTTGCATCATTGTGCTTGTTTTTATGCCAATTCTGGCACCACGTGCTGTCATTTGCCTGCACTTCACATACGTGCATTTACAGTACTTTGACTCAAACCAGTTTTGATTATACCGTAACATCAGGAATGCATCTTTAATAGCATGTAAATTAAAATAATAGGACTTGGTGTGGATTGATGGTAAATGCAAATTTACATGCCATACAGTAAATTACATATCATGCAGTAAATTTCACATATGCCATAAATTACATTCCATGCAGTTTATTAATACCCTGTAGTAAATTACATATCATGCAATAAATTACATACCATGCAGTTTATTAATACCCTGTAGTAAATTACATATCATGCAATAAATTACATACCATGCAGTTTATTAATACCCTGTAGTAAATTACATACCATGCAGTAAATTACAAACCATGCAATAAATTACATACCATGCAGTTTATTAATACCCTGTAGTAAATTACATACCATGCAGTAAATTACATACCATGCAATAAATTACATACCATGCAGTTTATTAATACCCTGTAGTAAATTACATACCGTGCAGTAAATTACATACCATGCAATAAATTACATACCATGCACTTTATTAATACCCTGTAGTAAATTACATACCATGCTGTAAATTACATACCATGCAATAAATTACATACCTTGCAGTAAATTACATGCCATGCACTTTATTAATACCCTGTAGTAAATTACATATCATGCAATAAATTACATACCTTGCAGTAAATTACATGCCATGCAGTTTATTAATACCCTGTAGTAAATTACATATCATACAATAAATTACATACCATGCAGTTTATTAATACCCTGTAGTAAATTACATACCATGCAGTTTATTAATACCCTGTAGTAAATTACATACCATGCAGTTTATTAATACCCTGTAGTAAATTACATGCCATGAAGTATTGACTGCTTCGGTGGCCAAGTGGTTAGAGCATCTGCTTTGTATGCAAGAGGTCGCAGGTTCAAACCCAGGCTGAGTAGTACTGAAGACTTAAAAACAATGGTACTGACAGTTGCTTCGCTTGGCATTGGTCGGCCTTGTGTCAGGATAATGTGACTGGATGGGACATCCTGCTACATTTCTGTGGCATGATGCCCCAGTGCTAGACATCAATGTAAAGTGTCACACTGCAGCGATATAACTGATTTTTTTTTTACATCTACGTTAAAATTCCAAATCACACTCACATACCATGAAATACATTATATACCATGTAGTAAATTACACACCATGCAGTCAGTTACACACTATGAAATATTACACACCACGAAATACATACCATGTAGTTGTTGTTATAGGGTTTAACACCATTTTTCAGCACACAACAGGCTATACATGGCGGCCAGTATTAATGGTGGAGGAAGAACCCGACGAAACCCCAGAAAGAACCACGACCCACAAGAAGCTATTGGCAAGCTTTCTCACATACCCAGATTAGCCAGATCCAAGACTTGAACCCACGCAGACAGAGGTGAGATGGCAGTGATCTGTAACGGAGAGTGCTTTAGACCACTCAGCCACTCGGGGCCCATATACCATGTAGTAAATTACTTGCTACGCGGTAAATTACACATCATCAATTACATTACATACCATGCTGTAAATTACACACCATGCAGTAATTTCATCTTATGACAGGGATTTTATAGTGTGTCCCATGGTCCATTGAAAGTTACTATTTATGGTGCATCCCTTGGTCCATAGAAAGTTACTATCTTGAAGTAAATTGGCCAGCTGCAAAAAATATATTTAACATTATTTAGAATTATCAGTGGTTTTAATTACTCCAGAAACATTTTGTTCATAATATGGATTTGCCAAGAGAAATAATTTTGATAATTCACTGGAGTGGAATACCATTATAATTTTTGGACTGGCTTGTCCATAGACGTTGATAACATTATAGCCAAGAGATTAGAGCTAATTCAAGACTGGCCTAGTGATAAGTATGGCTGCCCACCAAGCCAGCAAACCAATTTCAAATCCCACTGTGCACATGCTCTTTCGTTTAATCATCTTTTTATATGTTTCTTGAATTGGAAAGGTGAATTATGTAACTACTGATGTTTCTTTTGCAAATATAATAAAAATAGAAATATAAATGGTAAAATGCTGACAGTACCACGTAGAATACAATAGACTATAAATGGTAAAATGTTGACAGTACCACGTGGGATACAATAGAATATAAATGGTAAAATGTTGACAGTACCATGTGGGATACAATAGAATATAAATGGTAAAATGCTGACAGTATCATGTGGGATACAGTATAAATATAAACAGTAAAATGCTGACAGTACCACGTGGAATACAATAGACTATAAATAGTAAAATCTTGACAGTACCACGTGGAATGCAATAGAATATAAATGGTAAAATGCTGACAGTACCATGTGGAATACAATAGAATATAAATCGTAAAATGCTGGCTGTATCATGTGGGATACAGTATAAATATAAACAGTAAAATGCTGACAGTATCATGTGGGATACAGTAGAGATATAAACAGTAAAATGTTGACAGTATCATGTGAGATACAGTAGAATATAAACAGTAAAATGCTGACGGTATCATGTGGAATACAGTAGAATATAAACAGTAAAATGCTGATATTACCATGTGGAATACAGTAGAAATATAAACAGTAAAATGCTGACAGTATCGTAAGGAACACAGTAGAAATATAATTAGTAAAATGCTGACAGTACCATGTGTGATACAGTAGAAATATAAACAGTAAAATGCTGACAGTATCATATGGAATACAGTACAAATATATTGGTAAAATACTGACATTACCATGTGGGATACAGTAAAATGTAAAAAGTAAAATGCTGACAGTACCATGTGGAATACAGTAGAATATAAACAATCAAATGCTGATATTACCATGTGGAATACAGTAGAAATATAATCGTTAAATTGCTGACAGTACCATGTGGGATATAGTAGAATGTAAAACGTAAAATGCTGACAGTATCATGTGGGATACAGTAGAATATAAACAATCAAATGCTGACAGTACCATGTGGAATACAGTAGAATATAAACAATCAAATGCTGACAGTACCTTGTGGAATACAGTAGAAATATAATCATTAAAATGCTGACAGTATCATGTGGATACATTAGAATATAAACAGTAAAATGCTGACAGTATCGTGTGCGATACATTAGAATATAAACAGTAAAATGCTGACAGTATCGTGTGCAATACAGTAGAATATAAACAATCAAATGCTGACAGTACCATGTGGAATACAGTAGAAATATTATCATTAAAATGCTGACAGTATCATGTGGATACATTAGAATATAAACAGTAAAATGCTGACTGTCATGTGCGATACAGTAGAATATAAACAGTAAAATGCTGACAGTATCATGTGGAATACAGTAGAAATATAAACAGTAAAATGCTGACAGTATCGTGTGCGATACAGTAGAATATAAACAGTAAAATGCCGACAGTATTGTGTGCGATACAGTAGAATATAAACAGTAAAATGCTGACAGTACCATGTGGGATATAGTAGAATATAAACAGTAAAATGCTGATATTACCATGTGGAATACAGTAGAATATAAACAGTAAAATGCTGATATTACCATGTGGAATACAATAGAATATAAACAGTAAAATGCTGACAGTATCATGTGGGATACAGTAGAATAAAAACAGTAAAATGCTGACAGTATCATGTGGAATACAGTAGAATATAAACAGTAAAATGCTGACAGTATCATGTGGGATACAGTAGAATATAAACAGTAAAATGCTGATATTACCATGTGGAATACAGTAGAATATAAACAGTAAAATGCTGACAGTACCATGTGTGATACAGGAGAAATATAAACAGTAAAATACTGACAGTATCATGTGGAATACAGTAGAATATAAACAGTAAAATGCTGACAGTATCATGTGTGATACAGTAGAATATAAACAATAAAATGCTGACGGTATCATGTGGAATACAGTAGAAATATAATCGTTAAAATGCTGACAGTACCATGTGGAATACAGTAGAAATATAAACAGTAAAATGCTGACTGTCATGTGCGATACAGTAGAATATAAACAGTTAAATGCTGATATTACCATGTGGAATACAGTAGAATATAAACAGTAAAATGCTGATATTACCATGTGGAATACAGTAGAAATATAAACAGTAAAATGCTGACAGTATCATGTGCGATACAGTAGAAATATGAACAGTAAAATGCCAACAGTATCATGTGGAATACAGTAGAAATATAAACAGTAAAATGCTGACAGTATCATGTGGAATACAGTAGAAATATGAACAGTAAAATGCCGACAGTACCATGTGGAATACAGTAGAAACATAAACAGTAAAATGCTGACAGTATCATGTGCGATACAGTAGAAATATGAACAGTAAAATGCTGACAGTACCATGTGGAATACAGTAGACTATGAAAATGGAAAATTATAATATTATCATGGTCAATTCAGTAAGTGATCTGGAATATGCTGACAGCACCATGTGGAATACGGTAGAATATAAACAGTAAAATGCTGACTGTATCATGTGCAATACAGTAGAAATATGAACAGTAAAATGCCGGCAGTACCATGTGGAATACAGTAGACTATGAAAATGGAAAATTATAATATTATCATGGTCAATTCAGTAAGTGATCTGGAATATGCCGGCAGCACCATGTGGAATACGGTAGAACATAAACAGTAAAATGCTGACTGTATCATGTGGAATACAGTAGAAATATGAACAGTAAAATGCCAACAGTACCATGTGGAATACAGTAGAATATAAACAGTAAAATGCTGACTGTATCATGTGGAATACGGTAGAATATAAACAGTAAAATGCTGACTGTATCATGTGGAATACGGTAGAATATAAACAGTAAAATGCTGACTGTATCATGTGGAATACGGTAGAATATAAACAGTAAAATGCTGACTGTATCATGTGGAATACGGTAGAATATAAACAGTAAAATGCTGACTGTATCATGTGGAATACGGTAGAATATAAACAGTAAAATGCTGACTGTATCATGTGGAAGGCAGTAGAAATATAAACAGTAAAATGCTGACTGTATCATGTGGAAGGCAGTCAGAAATTTGCTACTTTAGTATGTTGTTATACATATTCCTAACCAATATGCCTGAGCATAAAATAAAAAGAAAATCCACTTGCTTTGAATAAATAATGGATATGTTTCATCTTGTGGATGAAAACCTTGGTGTTTTCACAAGTGGCTGATCCGAGAGGGAAAATACTTTAGTTCTTCATGCACTTGAAATATATCCATTGTTCACTCATTTCAATCCAATATCCTCAAGTTTCTATATGTACTTGGGATCTAGCCCTTGATGAAAGAAAGTTACAGTCTCAAACAAATTGGCCCACAATGATATTAAATGTTTAAAATTTAAATAGGATTCTTGGTGTCACTGTGTATTTATTTGCTCCTGAAACATTTGTTTCACAATTGAAATCCACTATGATGTGTACTTATATCACTGCCGTATAATCTGTACACAATATTGATAGAGCCTCAGACTCAGAATCCAGTGGTCCTGGGTTTGATACTCACTCTTGCCAGTCCATCTTTGCTAGCCAAGATTCCGATAACCCTATCTACACCTTGGTGGATCTAACAGATATATTGGTGCTTTGTCCTAGCGATATATATTGGATTTCATTAGTTGCCTCCCTTAGTATGTAATGCCAACTAACCAGTATAATGACCTAATAAGGATACTTTAAAAGTTTAACATCGAAAGTACGAGAAGGTGTCAGAGGGAAGCCATTAAAGGTGTATTTGAGAGGAAGGTATTCATGCAAACATGGATTATCACTGGAAAATTGCTTATTTATCAGTCTAGTTGTGTGGTCCCCTTGTCTTGGTCACATAGGAACAGTGTTCAGATTTGAACAACTTATTTTGATTGGATGCACAGAAATGTTTGCTTGTTACGCCAAGACGTAGATAGGGTTATTGGAACCTTGGCTAGCAAAGATGATGCTAGTCTAGGTCATTCATCTTTGTTTATCCCTGGGAAAGGCACGTACTGGCAGTTCCCATTTCCTCTGCATGATATAGCCAATATTTTGTTAACAGTGCTGCAAAATCAACCCCAATCCCATTCTTTGTCTTGTTCTTTATTACAATTGCATTTTTGTTGTGGATATATATATATATATATATATATATATATATATATATATATATATATATATATATATATAATATTGGTCCTGTCTGTGTGCCCAAGCAACATTGGTGCATACATTAATAATCCATTTGATATTTCTTGTTACTTGAATTTCATGAACAAGAATCAAATGATGTTACAAGGATGATTTTAATTGGGTCACGACTCCATGATGCTGAATAAATTACAAGAAAGCTTGATCACAGATGCGGTACCTGGGCATGGGGGTTAAAAGTGTATAAAGAAGTTTACATAATGTTTCTGTCTTGGGTTTTATCGTTTCCATGGGAATGAATTGTTGGAGAAGCTATTCCTAGTTATTTGTATTTTTTTTGCCTAAATGTTGATGATGCACATGTATTTCTGAAACTTTGGTTACGCAGGGTTTATCAGGTTATTGAAAGTTGCATGACAAAAGATTAAAGTGGTATACAGCATGCTCAAGAAAAAGTAAAAAGGAAATGTAAACATGGCAAAACAGGTATATCATAAAGCTTGGAGGAAAGTTGCTGTTGTTTTCAATTTAATGCCATTTTTCAGCAAATGATAAGCTATACATGGCGGCCATTATATCTGTTGTGGGAGAAAGCCGAGAAAAAAAAGACCAGGAAGAACCAACAACCCCAGGAAACTACTGGCAAACATTCTCACATGCCCAAATTGGGCCGATCCAGAGACTTTAACCCACATAGACAGAGGTGAGATGGTAGTGATAGGTTACGACGAGCGTTTTATACCACTTGACAATCCAGGGCCCAAGATCAAGTCAGCACAAAGTCCTGAAGTCTGAGCCACCTTTTGCATTTTTACTAGTATTTTGTATCATGATTTTTACTAGTATTTTGTATCATGATTTTTACTAGTATTTTGTATCATGATTTTTCTTAAAGTAGCTATGCAATAGTATGGTTTGTTTTGATGCTTTGATGAGTCGTTTTTTTCTAATTTGAAATAATGCAAGTACTGTCTTGTTGGACATTTTTCCTACATTCTTATTTTCTAAGTGATAAATATACATTTTTATTGTTTTTTTACATCTGAACTGGAAAGATAATGTTTGAAAAAGGGCACAGTTAGCAGTACGTATAATTGCAAAAACTATTGTACATATTGCCTCCAGTGAGATAAAAATGATAGATTATATTTGGTTATTAAAGGGCAGATTCAACTGGTTATATTTATAAGCTAGTGTGACAAAGCAAATTAATTTAGAACTTGTTTTGTAAATTGTTTCTTTTTCCATGCATCTTAATTTTTGTAATTGCTTTGATTCTCTTATGTTTTGTTCATTGCACCAGAGGTTGGAACTTGCCCAAGTTTTTATTGTTCCCTTACACAGGCAGGTGGTAGCTTTAAAATGATTAGGTATAAATATGTCAGGTGTCACAATTGGGTAATAAATGGGAGGATTTTTAATGGTCTTTATACCCTGCTTAAATTTAATTCTTTTAATAAGACATGCAGATGTAATGTAATTAAATCTTTTAATTTCCTCTTCTTGCCATCCTGACTTGCATCATGCAAACTCAGTAAATATTTATGATGTTTCAAGTTACTTGAATAGTTTTCATTGTCCAGTGTCACATATTTAGTGGAGGAATTTTCTTTTTTTTTTAATTTGCCAAGTTGTGGCAATTAAGGCACTAATGACATGCCAATATGGTTAATGTAGTTTGTCTATCAGATTTCAAACCCATGATGGACATTCAGTAATAGTTGCTTTATCATTTAGATCAAATAATTTACCTTGATAAGATCAGTCATCTTGTCTTGATTGGCTTTAGTGCTTGATATTGTAATGGGGTTCAGTTAAATGCAACCATAATATTTGCAGCATGACATTGCATTTGACCACAGATTAATGTTGCGATCTTTGAGATTCGGTTATGAGGATAAGGTAACTTCATACACATTTTTTTCACATTTCTGAACCAGCATTATAATCCGACAGTGGTATACGGGGTGGGGGTGGGGTCGGCTATATTGGGAAGTACCAATTTAGTGGTATTTATGACCATACCTGCATTTATAACAGGGAAGTGATATTATGGGGTGGTTGTATAATGAGGTACCAAATTAGTGGGATTCATGACCATGCCAGCATTATAATGGTGTCAGAAGTATTTGGGGGTGGCTGTATTGTGAGATACCAAATTAGTGGGACTCATGACCATGCCAGTGTTATAATGGTTCAGTAGTGGGGGGGGGGCTTAGTTATGAGATATCAGTTTAATGAGATTCATGATGGCACTGGCATTATAACAGGGGTAGTGTTAAACTTGGAAGGGTGCTAATAGTGAGGGACCAATTTAATGGGATCATTGCCATTTAGATGTTATAGGTGTGCCATTGGCATAATGGAGGCTTGAGTGCAAGAGGCCACTTTAATGATATCCATTACTACATCAGAATTGTAAGAGGTGCAGTGGTATTGTGATTGTCTTTATAATTATGTCCAGTTTAATGAGATCCATGACTATACAGTGTTATACAAGGGGCATTAGTATATTTAGGGGGTTTATAGTGAGGGACCAATTTAATGGGATCCACAACTATACCAGTGTTATACAATGGGCAGTGGTATATTGAGGGGGTTATAGTGAGGGGCCAATTTAATGGGATCCATGGCCATACCATTGTTATACAGTGGGCAGTGGTATATTAAGGGGATTTATTGTGAGGGACCAATTTAACGGAATCCACAACTATACCAGTAATATACAGTGGGCAGTGGTATATTGAGGCGGTTTGTAGTGAGAGGCCAATTGAATGGGATGAATGGCCATACATATACCTGCATATGAAGTGAAACAGTTGTATATTTATCAGTTTTATGTTGAGGTCCAATTTCATGGAATCAATGATTATACAAGCATTAGAAGAGTGGCAGTAGTGAGTAGCATTATAATGAGGTTGGTTTTA
This sequence comes from Sinohyriopsis cumingii, assembly GCA_028554795.2. NCBI lineage: Eukaryota > Metazoa > Mollusca > Bivalvia > Unionida > Unionidae > Sinohyriopsis > Sinohyriopsis cumingii. The sequence continues at coordinate 59,891,025 of CM068828.1, forward strand.
ATGGGAGCCATTATCATGCCAGCATTGTTAGAGTGGCACTGGGGCTTCATAGTAAGGGACCAGTATATTTCTTGCTGGAAACTGTATAGGGGCACATTTGTATTCTCATCATAAAGTGATTAAAGTCAAATTCCCCTACTCCAGCCCCCCTTCCCCCCCCCCCCCCATCAGTAAGGAAATAAATTTAATTTGTACTCGGCAGTTGTTCGGGAGCCCCTTAGGATAAATTATATTTTGATGTGTATGGAATGCAGTAGTACCATGCAGGAGGTGCTGTGAACTTTCAATGGTATAACTGGTCCTGGAATGTCATTATGGAGAGGAATTCCTCAGGTGATTTATTGTTGGGGCTCCGTATGGGGAAACTTAAAACCTTTATATGTAATGTATTATTTAAGTTGGCAACGTTATTTCAACTTGTTTAATTTTGTAGAAGTACCGAGTTTTAAGTTTTAATTGTCGTTGTTATTGCCAACATGTTAATACTTGTTTAAGTGTAAAATTATTAAATATATCGGTCCAATATATTTAATAATTTTACACTTAAACAAGTATAACATGTTGGCAGTAGCAATGCGACAATCAGAACTTAAAACTCGGTACTTATACAAAATTAAGCAAGTTGAAAAAATGATACCAACTTCCGATAATCGGGGCTTAAAATGTTTAACTTGGTTACATGCCCCTTCTAGGCAAGAGACTTGCGTCTTTTACAAGTCCCTTGCGTACGTAACGCTGAATCTGCTTTTCGTAGAGCATTTTCAAAAAAAGTGACTTGTTCTTTCCTTATCCTGAGTTTTAGAGTGAAGTATATTTCTATCAACCGTAATCGTTATTTCCCACTTAGAATTCTTATCAAGGTTTTATTTTCATTATATACTAATGACATAAATATTTTTTAGTTCAGTAAGCAATTTACGAAATCATGGTGGGACCAGTATATATGGGATCATCAGTTTATTTGATTATTAGTCGTACAAGGCCGAATGGCCATACGCAACTCTAATCGATGAAATCAATCATTATTTGATTATGCATGCATTACTTCATTCGGGGTTATCAAGAACATACATGTTATGTCCCATTATTGTTAAGGTTTGGGACAAATTGCATCAGCTACATACCGGATAGCATAAAAAGCTCCCATTATCATAAAATGTATGAAATTGAGGACAATTTATTAATTACGTTAATTTGCGGTATGTTCAGAAATCCCAGACAAAAGACAGTACAATTGGGAATAATTACAGTGTCAAATTCTTTGTCATTTCATTTGTGGTTTTCAGGTGAAAATTTAGCTTAATTCGTGTCATTTTTTTGTGTTAGATATTCCTTTCATATTTGAAACAGTAGTTATCAACGATCTTATCAGTCCCAATCTCCTTGTCGTCTTTGACACAAATTTGTCTTTGAAACAAACTTGATCCCCAGGCACCTCCAAAATGTTTTTATGAAATCAGGCACAAAGAACTTTTCAACAAAAGACGGGTCTGAATAGAGAAACCTTATTTACCGCCATACTTCAAATGGCATTCAAATTCTCTCTCATACCGTACATATATCCGTAAAAAGAAGCATACAAAGAGTTTTTGTACTCAATACATAAAATCCGATTTTCTTTAACCTTGGTACATTTCATTTAACTAGTTTCATACACACAGTAAATTTCTTTACTCTGTAAATGATAATTCCATAGTTGTATTTGTAAGCATGCAAAGATTTGATGGTTTAGCCAGTTTAATTTAGAGATTTGTTTTCAATTTCCAAGATGGTATTTTAGTTCAGTATATATGGTATAAGTGTGACTGGTATTCGTCCCGCCTGGCAAAATTCCCAAAATTATATTGACTGGTTGACCGACTCCTTAATGAATATGTAAAATGACAAGACCTCGCCATACAAGAACTGGATTAGAAAGGTATGTGATAGCACATATTTGGGCTTAATATCAATGGACTAGATTGTAGTAGGTTCAGTCAACAGGTATTTGTGTAATGCGTGCTGGCACTCAGCCACAAAAACTGACAAGGGATTCATACACAGCGTAATGAGGGGCTTGTTGGCTGATAAGCAGATTGCTTCGGTGTGCCGTTATCAAATTCTTGGTGGATACCTGAAGTGATACTAGATATATACACACGCTATGAACATGAATTAAAGATGCAAAGTGAATTGTTAAATATTTTAAGTTACATGTGTTTCACAACCTACTGTGAGGGGCTAACTACATATTACTGAAGGATGCATTGTATCAAAAGGAAGATTATTTGTTAAGGAAGAAAAACAAAAAGAAAATTAGTTCACAGCAATTCTTGGACAGTGAATATTTTCTTTTAACAAGGGACAAGTGGATTGAATTGCCATTACAACAAATCGCACACTGGGATATATCATTGGCAATTTTTAAGTGATGACATATGATGTGGTGGATAAGACACCGACATATGCCAACATGCGTATGTTGGGATTTTCAGGTAAACAAGAATTTATATAAAATTGTTGGATTTATTAGATAGGTTATTGAAATGATTAATTATAGAAATAATTACGTGTATACATTATTATAGCATACGAGTACATTTTTAGACTTTTATTAATACAGACATGAGTACTTCAGAATGTCCCCTGTATTATTGAAAAAGGTCTTTTTCGTATCAGAAAATCAGTAGTTGTACTAGTAGTAATAGTAGTTATACTAGTAGTAATAGAAGTTGTACTAGTAGTAATAGTAGTTGTACTAGTAGTAATAGTAGTTATACTAGTAGTAATAGTAGTTGTTTTATTGACAACTGGCACGTAAGGGATGAAAAATGTTGTTACTGCAACAGCCACTGCCATAACAACCGCCACCACTTATACTACCACAGTTTCGATATTTCCGAATGTAAAACTGATTTGAATTTCACCAACATTGCAGTTTCAAGAACTCTTTTCTAAGTTGATTATGCTGAGTGATCGGTTCTACTGAGGACCACTGATATTTTTGGACACCATGTTTTATGTCATTATTAAGTGATCCCTCTTTGTAATGGGAGCCAGATGAAAGAACCACCATTTTACAATTGAGGTCAGATTATGTTGAGGTTTGCTTAATTGAGGTATACTCCATCGAGGTTCTGACCACCTTATAATCAAGGTCAGTTTATGTTGAGGTATGCTCCATCGAGGTCTGTTATAATAATAATATACAAAACAAACAAAAAAAGATTTTTAATGATGGAGAAACTACATAATTGGTTTGTAAAAGCCAGGAATTGAAATGAGGTGAAATTATCTAAATTGTTACAGTTGAGCACAATGTAAGTAATATGACAGTATCGATGTTTGTAACTTGCATAAAAAGAACAGAAGGACTACTTCAGGACTTGATGCAGTATGAAGTATGGATATTTCCACATTGAATGTGGGTGTCACTTGGAAATAGTTGATGTTGCCAAGAATTGGTTGCACAGCACAATGCAGTGTTATTCTTTACAGATACTGCTGACAGCAGATTTCTTGAAAGCTGCAATAATTACTTTTTGAACATGTTTGTAAAATAAACCTTTTATGAGCAATGTGTTATTTTAAATAAACAATCACAAGTATGTAAGCCACTACAGTTTCCACGGTCAATGTAGATCGTTAAATGCATCATACATACATATTCATGCTATAAATTCAGTTTCCATGGTTATTTGTAGATCGTTAAATGCATCATACATACATATTCATGCTGTAAATTCAGTTGCATTATCAGTTCTGTCATCATGGAGATATATGTTGCATTACAAACAACTTCATGATGGTCGTAAGGATGTGTTACCCTACTTGTCCTAATAGTCAGTCACAAGAGAGAGGTCTTGTGAATGGGTAATTGTATCATTACAAACAGCTTATTGATGGTCGTAAGGATGTGTTACCCTACTTGTCCTAATAGTCAGTCACGAGAGAGCGGTCTTGTGAATGGGTAAATGTAGCATTAAAAACAGCTTCACGATGGTCATAAGGATGTGTTACCCTAATTGTCTAATAGTCAGTCACGAGAGAGAGGTCTTGTGAATGGGTATATGTAGCATTAAAAACAGCTTCACAATGGTCGTAAGGATGTGTTATCCTGCTTGTCCTAATAGTCACGAGAGAGGTCTTCTTAATGGGTTGTGTAACAAGATGTAAAAGATAAGCAGTGGTGAAACTAGTACAAAATGAGTGAGGTGCAACATGTACATTTTCAATGGTTTGCATATTAATAATAATAAGAAGTGCTGCAGTATACTGTAACAAAAAACAAATTTTAAGTAATTTGACTGTATCTAAGACCATATCTGTTGTATTTTTTAGTTTTAGAGGAAACATTCAGAGTTTTAAACAGTAGTAGAAAAACATGCAAGTAATTTGATGGTATCTGACACCATAACTGTTGCTGGCAGCACTGTACCAGATGAGCTTTTGTATTTACTTGTGTGGTAGTAAACCTCTATTTTTCTTGCGAGGAAGGGTAATCCTCTATTTACTAGTGAGGTAGTAAACTTATTTTTTCTTTTGAGGTAGTTAGAGTTTTCGAATAAGTGATATGCACGTTTTAAAATTTGCTTTTAATATTTGTGATAAATTATCTTGGGAAGTTCAGTTTCTTCATTTCATTTCATTCATTTCTACATTTATTTCCATCTCAGTCTGTATTCACTTGTTAGAATTTATTCAGGTGTGGCAAATTGCATTGAAAATTGTGTTAAAAATAGATATTGTAGCTCAGTCAACTAATGCAATTCCACAAATTCCACACACAGGAAATGGTTTATCTAAAGTGGCATTAGTGTGAAATATTTGTACGCATGGGTACACATTAAGGGCTTGATAGATAGCCTGAAGTCTTTATAAAAACCGCATTACCTATGTACTGTAAAGCCTGTATATTGAGACTACCTGTATACACTTATTGTTTAATTAGTGATGGTCCTATTCACTTCTTTTATATGCATGAATTGATGAACTTGATTATGTTATAGTGAACTTTATTTATTTCCACATTTTTGAAAAGGCCAGATATTCCAAAATCTGATCAGTATGTAAAAAGTCATTGCAATTAAGATCATCAGTGTCTGAAAAGGCCAGATATTCCAAAATCTGATCAGTATGTAAAAAGTCATTTCAGTTAAGATCATCAGTGCCTGAAAAGGCCAGATATTCCAAAATCTGATCAGTATGTAAAAAGTCATTGCAGTTACGATCATCAGTGTCTGAAAAGGCCAGATATTCCAAAATCTGATCAGTATGTAAAAAGTCATTGCAGTTAAGATCATCAGTGTCTGAAAAGCATAGTTTAGGTCCTAGATTTTTAAAAATTTATTTGTGCATAGATACCCATGTGCATTTATTTGCTATAAGAAACATCAGTATGTCCATGTGAGTTTTATATTTCCATCAGTAGGTCCATGTGAGTTTTATATTTCCATCAGTAGGTCCATATGAGTTTTATATTTCCATCAGTAGGTCCATGTGAGTTTTATATTTCCATCAGTAGAGTTTTATATTTCCATCAGTAGGTCCATGTGAGTTTTATATTTCCATCAGTGGGTCCATGTGAGTTTTATATTTCCATCAGTAGGTCCATGTGAGTTTTATATTTCCATCAGTAGAGTTTTATATTTCCATCAGTAGGTCCATGTGAGTTTTATATTTCCATCAGTAGGTCCATATGAGTTTTATATTTCCATCAGTAGGTCCATGTGAGTTTTATATTTCCATCAGTAGGTCCATGTGAGTTTTATATTTCCATCAGTAGGTTCATGTGAGTTTTATATTTCCATCAGTAGAGTTTTATATTTCCATCAGTAGGTCCATGTGAGTTTTATATTTCCATCAGTAGGTCCATGGGAGTTTTATATTTCCATCAGTAGGTCCATGTGAGTTTTATATTTCCATTTGAGTTTATTCAGCTTCTTCAGTGTATCAACATCATACAAAGCAGTATTTAACTTTCTTGTCATTATGTATATGCATATTAGAGTAATTAGTGAGTGATGTCATTTTTGTCCGGTAAACAGTTTTGTTTTTGTCAGCAGTCTTGCTGAAGGAAACACTGGTGTGTATCCCTGGTAGTTGAGCATGAGAAACTGGTTCCTATATATGTATAAATAAATATGTAAATATATATCGACAAACTAAATAATAATCAAAGTGGTATTTCTATTGACATGTTAAATTTGTTTGAAAAGATAAAGACTGAATTCTCAAGTTATATCTCTTTACAATGCACTTTATTTGGAGTTTAAAGACATTTAAAGACTTTAACCTCTTATTGGATGTATTTTGCTGAAGAAATGGGAGCTGTGCTTTTCTCAAGACAGAAAGAAACACAGCAGACTCATACTGGCCATGGGTGGTTATTGAATACACCAAACTGGCCATGGGTGGTTATTGAACACACCAAACTGGCCATGGGTATTTATTGAACACACCAAACTTGGATTGAGCCCTACACTCTTCCAGCTGAGCTACCATAGCTCCCACATTCATTGGAGATTATTGAACTTTCCCCTGCCAGTGTTTGCTTGCTAAAATGTTGATGGAATTTTGCTTACCAAAACACTCTTGGAATTCACATGAGACAGCATCCAGGATCAGGTTTATTTAATTTTGGTAGGTCACAAGAATACATAATTGACATTCACACTTACCTTGACCAATGATATATATTGCATGTGAATTATAATGTAAAAGCGCCTGGATCCCAAAGTTTATCTAACTTTGTTATTGCATTTTATGACATAGTACTGGTTTTTAGTATATAACATCCCAATTTGGATTTTCGCAGTATAACTGTATTTTATCAGAATTGACTGAAGGTGTAAGTATAAACTGCAAACTTTTTGTTAAAATTTTGAGTTTTTTTACTTTAAGAAAAAAAATTCATTCTTGAAAAATCCATGTTGCATGGCAGCATGGTTATCTTGGTATTGACCCGTAATAAATTTTATAGCCACAAATATAAATTATGGGATTAATCTGATATGGTGTTGTAAGTTGTAGAACTGCATTTGTTGCTGGCCTTTAGAAGCTGATCCGTGCAAAATGTCAGTTTGATAAAAGGCGTGGGTGTGTGTTCTCTAGTCTGTAAATGTTATGGTATGCCTGAAAGTCCCTTAATTTTTAAATTGTTTAAATTTACTTAACTAAGAGTGGTTCAGTTGTCAAACCTCCAATGACCTAATTTTTACCTGTTTTTCTATGAAAGCATACATTCATTGGGTATAAATTGTCCATACTTAAAGGTCAGTAAAATTGCATTTTAGTTGATGCCATAACTAAAGAACAATGAGGCACATTTTATTTCCTCATTGTTTCAGTTTGCCCAACATTACTACCTCTCTAAATCTATTCCAGAAATTTATATTGGTGTTATAAAGACCTGGTTGTGTGCCAAAATGTTCCAAAGTCATGCATCCCCCCCCCCCCCAGCACACACAAGGAGCTGCCAAAAATTTGCTGTGACTCACATGTAGTGTATAAATTAGGTTGGTCTATTTCAGTGGCTCACTTGAATTGAAATTATTGCTTGCTTACCTCATAATTTATATACATAAACAATAGAAAAAATATTTCCTGCTGATAAGATCATTGGGTTCTTTCAAAAGATAATTTGCTCTTGTTGAACGCCAACTGGTAGATTGATTTTGCTTCAAAATTAAAAAGGGTGCTAGAAGTCTCGGATCATTTCTGTTAACGCTGATAAGTGGTGGGAGAACTGCAATGAAGTTTCCCATGCAAACAATGTGCAAGAGAGAGAGATAGGTTACTGTAAACCAGTGACTCATTCACTTGTATTGTGGAGGTAAGGTAAGGAAGTAGCTACAGTTAGGCTGTTATTCTTAAATCCTTTAACTATTTTGAAAATGCCACATTATAATCTACCTTGAAATATGTTGCCAACATTACTGGCTGTAAATAATACCACCTACATTAACAGAGCATTTTCAAACTGCAGCATTAACATATAGCTTGTGTATATTGCAATAGACTTATTAATGTATTGGTTTAAAATGGATACATATATAGACTGTGACAGTTTGTGTATATTGCAATAGACTTGTGATGTAATAGTTTGAATTGGATATGAATAGACTATCACAGTTTGTGTATATTGCAATAGACTTATTAATGTAATGATTTAAAATGGATATGAATAGACACTATCACAATTTGTGTATATTGCAATAGACTTATTAATGTAATGGTTTAAAATGGATATGAATAGACTATCAAAATTTTTGTATATTGCAATAGAATTATTAATGTAACGGTTTAAAATAGACTATCTCAATTTGTGTATATGCAACAGATTTATTAATGTAACGGTTTAAAATGGATATGAATAGACACTATCACAATTTGTGTATATTGCAATAGACTTATGATGTAATGGTTTAAAATGGGTATGAATAGACTATCACAAGTGTTTTTAATTTATTTCATATGATGATGTATGTATCACTGCTTTGAGTGTGTGTATTTGTGTGTGTTTTAGATTTTAACGTATCTTTAACAATTTTCCAGTCATATTGCTGCAATGTCTCAGTGTGGCAGTTTAAAGTGATGTGTAGCACTGGGGCATCATGCCGCAGACATGTAGCATGATGTCCCACTCAGTCAGATTATTCTGATAACAGGCCGACAAGTCCAAACACTAACCTCCTAATACTGAGTGCCTAGCGAGGCAGCTGTTAGTACCATTTTTAGAAGTCTTTGGTATGGCTCAGCAGGGGTTCAAACCCATGATATCCCACATCCGGGGCAGATGCTCTAACCACTAGGCCACTGGAGCGGTCTCGCTGCTTTGAAGAAACTGACATTTTTTCTTTCTTCATTTAATTCTTCCAGAGACAAAAGTGTAACCTAAAACATCGCAAACACTTTGAAAAGATTTTGACACATAATGCTATCAGTTGTTTTATACTGTATTGATTGCTAAGCAAGTATTACCTATTTTGAATCCCTTTTTCCTCATGCTTATGTCTTTATTCCAGGTTATAGTCCAAGTCATGTAAACTTGCCAGCACAGGATTTTTATAGAGAAGTTCATGTAAACATGCATGCCCAGTACAGAGAACCCCCACCCTACCCTGGCCACTCCAAACAGATTGTGCCATCTCAGCCAGGTAACTTCAGTCACTCACATTTTCATAGTTTTTAGCAACTTTTGTAATGGAGGCTGAATTTTCATAATTAAAGATTGTGGAAGGATGGGATGGAATTAGTAGGGTCTGTTTTAAGACAAATCCATGCTAGTTTGTACGTACAAACTCGTGCAGAAAAAATACACAAGGATGAAAATTGCATGGTCAGTTTACAAGCACAACCTTTATTTTCTCATGAAATCCCTCTGGCATTTGCAAAATAACCAAAAATACAGTATTTGTATATGTTTTGTAATCAGTGGTATTTATTGAATTGAATGTTATCTATTTATGTTCAGCTGCCTCACCTCAGCCTGAAATGTTTCAATATATATATATATATGTGTATTGCATGGACCTGGAACTGGTGTAATTTTTTCTTACACAGATTCAGAGATCACTCTACTTAACGTAATAATGAGGTCAGACAAGAACAATAAAAGTTTTTGATAATTGTTACGCTTGCAACAAAATATTGCTTAGAATTCTCTTTATAAGTAAATCACTAAATAATTTCTCTTATGCTTTATTGGTTCTTGATTTCAGGGATGCGACAGAGTTTTTCTGGTAGTGAAACAAGTACAGATTTATCAGTGTCTTCGCAGGAGAATTTAGCTACCTCCCAAAGGCAAGAGCCACAAGGAGAGGAAACTCAGACACAGCAGTCCTACCACCATTATGACCTTGGTAACTTTGATAGTGGTTACAGCATTCTCGCTCGTCTGGGTATGCCCACAACAGGAATGGATTACAAACCCCAAAGTGCACCCTCTATTTTTGTGACAGGAAGCACTATTCATGGACCTCATTATGCCTCTGCACCCAATGCAGGTTATCACACCTCGTCCAGTACTGCCCCAAATGTGTCATTTCAATCCCCAGGAGGAAAAACTCAATCAAATGAAAGCTTACAATCACAAAATGATGGCCGACATGTACCGGTTTCAGAGTATGAACAAATGTTTAATGTGTCTGCTTATAATAACAGCACACTTTATGCCAATTACCCACGGTCCGAATATGGAGGCACGGAGTATACTCAAACAGGGCCACTGACATCTTCATATTTCACTCACCTACCTCCCCCACCACAATATGGTGCCCAGCATTACCATGAACTTTTGGATCATTGTGATATTAAACGATCATATGAAACAGTGGGAAAAACAGACTTGCCTGGTTCTAGGTCTCAACCTGAACTTTCGCAGTTTTCTCAGTCTCACAGTAAACCAGTCAAGTTGTTCTATTCAGGGTCAGATGATGGGTCTCAGCAATCAATAGAACAGAGGTAAGCTGCTGGCTCCACCTAGGTGACTTTAAGGACTGAAAATTAAAATACTTTAATGTTTTGTACACTTTTAATTGTTTTCTTCTTCAGATCTACAGAATAATTATATGTTAAAAAATCATTCTGTCAGTAATTAAAATTGGCAGTATTTGAACAGAATATAGTTTGCCATACTCAGAACTAAAGGACAAAAAAAAATTATTAAAAGTTTGAAGGATTGTTGGTGTATGTAACATAAAGACAGGCTGACAAATAGCACACAGTTCAGGATTTATGATATTTTGCATAGATTTAATATTCTGCTAGTTTTTAATGTTTTAACTGCATTGGTTGATTATAAAATTGGTAAATTTTTATCATTGTTATTATTATTGACCTTTTTTCTGTTTTGACAGTGGTTCACAAATGGAGAACCACATGGTGGATCTTGACCAGATTGCTGCCCAGGCAACAAGGATGGTGGAGATGTTGTCCGAGGAAAACAAGGGATTAAGAGAAAAATTAAATGCATATGACAAGAAAGTTTCAAAGTTGCAAAAGGTTTGTAATAAACTTACCAAAGATCATTTTGTTTCAAAACTTGAAGACATATTTCTAGATGAATGGACTATTTGCATGTTTTACACAAAGAAATTTACCAAACCTACGTGTTGCAATTCTTATATGCGTTCAGACTGCACATTAAGACATTGCTACTACCATAAAGCACAGTGCTTGTTTTTTTTAATTGAGGTTTTGAATCAATAAAAACTTTGCTGTTTTGATACATTCTGTGTACATTTGAAAGAAAATCACCATGAAAATATGTGCTCACTCACACAGAGCGACATAATTGAACTTTATGTTTTAAAAAGCCACGATTACATCATGATGATTAAGACTGTTTCATAGCACAAGTTTGCATTATTCACAAACTACATCATGGAACTTTAATAAATAAACCTAACATTTTTTGGGTAGAATTTCATGTGTGTGACTTTTTAATAAGTTGCTAAAGAGCAGGATTTGTTTTTAAATGCAACGTTAGACATATTACAGAGTAAGTTCTAATAAATGTTCAGAGAATTGTATAATGTTAATTTCTGGGTATTCCCTGTATTCATGTATCTAAATAATTAAGCCACAAAAAATACAAGTTCAAAGAAATATTTGCCAAAAGCTTTTGTTTAAAAGTCAGTTCAGAGAAAGAATGTATAACTGAAATAAAATTTCAGCTGCGTGAACGAGGCTTCTTCTTAAAACCATTGTTCTAGGGAATGATAAAAGTGACCCATCATTATAACTTTCACAGAAGTGTGCCCAGTCACGCCTGCGTCCTGATAGTGAATTTAAATACACAAAGTATTTAATTATTTGAAATCACTTTATAATTATTTATCATGAACCAGAAATTATTATATAATATAATAGAGCGAAAAATGAGCCGCAGTTATAAATCAGTATTTGACGACTTCAGTGGGATCTGTAACCATTTTTATGGGGCCTGTATCCATTCTTGTGTCATAAGGGTGTTGGTTGTAAACAAAGGGGCTTTTTAGTGCGGGACTAATTCCTTTTTCTGTTTGCAGTTTGAGATGGAAATACAGAAGGTTCATGAAGCTTACGAGTCTTTGGTTAAATCCTCACAAAAGAGGGAGAGGCTTGAGGCATTGATGAAGAAGAAGTTGGAGGAAGAACTTAAAAAATTGCAGCAACAGAACACAGAATTGAAGGGTATAATATTTTAACCTTAATTCTTTTATTTTTATAAATTCAAAAACAAGGTGGGCTGAATCAGGCTCTTGGAAATGATGATTTTATAGGGATTTTATATCCATGATTCAAATTATATTTATAAATAATAAAAGTGCAAACCAGAATTTTAAATATTTTAAGAGAAACTTGGTTGCTTTTATTTTAACTGCAATTTTCAAATGTATTTTTTTGTTTTCTTTCAGAACAAATTGAGAGTTTTGGAATTTCGCTGGATGGTATTAGCAAGGTATGGATTTTATTCTTACGAAAATAAGAAATAAAAACATGTTTTTAGCTCACATTTTTGTTAGGTGAGGTGAGCGCTGTGGTCTAGTGTCCATCATGCTGCATCTGTTAGTCACCATGTGGCTGTCAACAACTTCTGTTTTCAGTTTCTCAAATACCACTGCTGACAATTTCAGCCATCTATGGAAGAGAGCTTTCAGGCAGGAACAACTTTCAATTTGTACCAATGATGCTGATTTGCTGTTGAATGTGGCCACTATTACTAAGGAATAGAAAAACCTTAAAATGGCTTCTCAAATCCTCTAAACAGTTGGACCAAATTGGATACAACATATTGTGGCAGTAAGTGCTTACAGTTTGACCAAATTATGCATATCTGCTGTCAGATATGGCCACCATTTCTAAAAAAGTTCAAATGAGTTCCAAGAAAATATAGGTTTGACCAAATTGGATACAACATGTTGTGGCAATAATTGCTTACAGTCTGACTAAATTGGATACAACGTATTGTGGCAGTAAGTGCTCAGAGTTGGACCAAATTGGATACACCCTGTTGTGGCAGTAAGTGCTTACAGTTTGACCAAATTATGCATATCTGCTGTCAGATATGGCCACCATTTCTAAAAAAGTTGAAATGAGTTCCAAGAAAATATAGGTTTGACCAAATTGGATACAACATGTTGTGGCAATAATTGCTTACAGTCTGACTAAATTGGATACAACATATTGTGGCAGTAAGTGCTTATCGTTTGACAAAATTTTGCGTATCTGCTGTCAGATATGGCCACCATTTCTAAAAAAAGTTCAAACGAGTTCCAAGAAAATATAGTCAACTTCAACAGAATGAATCCTGGCATTAAAGACGTTTTGAAAAGAAGATGCTGATCTGTTACTTACAGGACTTTTGATATCGAATTTGAATGATGGTGCTTACCATTTTACAGTCAACAACATTCGAAAGAAATGACTATTAATCTTCCTATTGATTTCCCCGTCAACTGCTTGTATTTTTGCTTGATGTTGGGGAGAATATTAGAGCAACAAAGACACTGGTGGTCATAAATACAAATGCAGATCTCGAGTTGTATTAACCAAATTGGGCTGTCCATTGAATACTTTGGGTATATGTTAGTAAAAGACTTAATTTTCTATAGTAGTTTTTGTGGTTTAAGGGTGGACAAATTATTTTGGTATGGAAATGTTTGAATTTGGGAAATGCATTTTATAGTTTATACAGAAGCATAATTAGGAGTTTTAAAATGTTTGGTTTCCATGACAATAGTATTTAACAAAAGTTGGAGATATCTTGTTAATAGTTATATTTAAACTAAGGATGGTTTGAAAAGTTTTCAATAATTTTCTGTCTTAATCAGACTTGCTCTTATCAATTTCTAGTGCAGCTGACATTGAATCTGAAAATACACCTATATATAATACACCTATATATACACACTAGTGTTTTACACAGTTGTCATTTATTTTCCTCTTTCTTTTTTCAGACAAATGCAAGAAATACAGATGGGATGTCAGAGCTACAGAAGAAAGATGCCAGTATCAACTCCTTGTTCCTCAAAAGTAAGTGCTTGCATGATTTTAGGTCACAGTGACTGCTATTCTTCATGCATATGCATGAATTTAGATGACAGTGACCTGCTTGTTTTTCTCTGCATCACTTGTTCTGCATCCTATGGAGTATACAGTTTCATGATGATTTAAAAGGATTGTCATAAATTTTTGTGTGTAAATAACCATTTGGGAAATAACTCGGACTTGTTTCACTTGATGCTGCTGATGGTATGGTTGATCTGATCCAGTTTTTCTTTGCTTATTCCAGATAAGGAGTTGCAAGCAATAAAGGAGAAACAGGATTTAGAGTTGGAGTCCAAGCAGATGGCAGTCCAGGAACAGAAAGCGCAAATTGATATCTTGGATAATGCATTGGCCAATGCCCAGTCAAATGTGGTCCGCCTTGAAGAGGAGGTGAGATACATCAGTTATTGTCCTAGCAACTGGAATTTAATCATCTATTTCGGCATATATATTGCATGTGTTGACAACCATTCAAATTTTGGTGGAATTATTCCTAATTTGTAACTAAAACGTATACCATCAGAATAACTTATGTAAATTTCTAATTTTCAAGTCAGATTCAACTTTATACAGATGGACTGCAACTTCAACTTCAGTGCATTATATCTAAGTAATTGAAATGCTTGTAATATCAGATTGTAATTCTTGTTTAAAAACCAAGGAGAGTACTTTAATCACAAAAGTAGATGAATATTGCAAACGAACACAGTATTATAATAACACTTTTGTGTAATCAGAATCGTTGATTATAAAAGGGGACATTAGGAATACACATTTGAGTCTCTGATTGAGAACAAGGTATCTGTTTTAATAATTTTATTTGCTTTAATCTCGTTATATTATGAAGTTTTGATATTTTACATTAACTTTTTAATTCCTTTTTTTGCAGTTGAGGAGAAGGCACATGTGTTTAGATAATGCAGAGAAAATACAACAAGAACTGGCGGTGCTGAAGATAGCATACAACAAAAAGGAACAGTTAGAGAAACAATTTCGTTTAAAACTTGAACGAGAGATTGAGACACTGCGATCTCAACAAAAGGTATGAAATCCACTTATGTAAAAACAAAAGCTGCAATTAATTCATTTCATTTTGTGTTTAGACACTTTTCTTTTGCAAAAAAATATTTTTACACCAGCCGATATAAATATTAAAATACCACTTTTAAGACCAAAAAGTAATAATAAAAATATTTAAGAATTGCATTATGATGATTATACATGAGTGATCATTTTAGAAGAAGTGTATGAAACAAGTCATTCTGTCTTTGTGAGCCTTGACACCTAGAAGATAAAATTTATTGCTTGTAAAAATAAAAGTTGATTTTGTCTGACCAAACTGCAGAATAATATGGTGAAATGACTTTGAAATAAATTGGGATGCCTTTAATATGCATGACATTATGAAATCATTTATGTCATGAGATATTACACATTACATTATCAGAATTATGTAGTATCATCAGTAGGACAAAGTTAATTGGTAACTTGCATTGCCATAAATAATGACAAAGTTATTATTAAAAAATGTTTTAAACTCAAAACAAGAAGATAAACAATTTTATGTAATTACTGCAGATCAGTATAAGCGGTAAACACAAAGCATGCAAGTCTTTCAAAACATTAAATTACTGTTAACTCAAATCAATCAAGTCTAATTCAACAGTAGATAGCTGTAAACCCAATTTGTGCAAATCAAGTTCAAAAGTTATACAATAAATTAGTTTATTGTTTAAAAAATCTTAAATTTCTTGATTGTATCTTGACAGACCAGTTCTTTGGGCAGAAAAACTGACAGCAACTCTGATATTATGTCCATGAAAAGACAGCTTGATGAGAAAGAAGCCAAAATCTTACAGCTAGAGAAAGAAATTATACAGGTAATGTTGTAAAACAAGTGAATTCTTATTAAAAATTACTTTCATTTACTTTGTCATTGATTTTTGTTTTGTCAGCAAATTAGGGGTGAGACATTTACCTGGTTCTGATGGTATTGTCATTGTTTTTGTCATAAACATTAATGGTATTGTCATTGTTTTTGTCATAAACATTTATTGGTAGTGTCATTGTTTTTGTCATAAACATTAATGGTTCTTGTCATTGTTGTTGGCATAGGTGCAAACATGGAGATATTGTAGCCCAGTTGTTAGAGCATTTGACTCATAATCCAAGAATCGTGGGTTTAGTAAACACCCATGCATACCCAGGGAAGCTGCCACATTATTTCCATGGAAAAGGCTATTTCCTTGGCATGATATAACTTATAATGTGTTCAAAAATGCCATTAAAACCAATAAAATAGTTTGGCATACATGGGTACATTTTTGGAAATATTTTACCTGTCAAATGAAGGTTGAATAGTTTTATGTAATGACTTTTAATACAAAAATTTGCTAGTAACAACGGTTTCTTTTTTTTACAGTGGAAAGAACAACAGTTGGAAGAGAGCATAAGAAAGCTCAAAATGCAAGAAGACTATTCAAGGTGTGTATTTGTATTATTATTATTTTTATTATTAATATTAATATGCAAAGTACCCTGTGGAGGTAACATGTCTGTTATCTTTGTGACACGTGTGTCATTAGTGCAGTTGTCCTATTGGTATTTGGTTCAAGTTCCCTTTCATGTGGGACATCCTGTCACTCTTGACTCCAAGTGATTTACATTACAATTGATCCATAAAACATGTCTGCTGGAAGACATTATATCTGCAGTGGATTTTATACTAATTATTTTGGTTCTGTTTTGCTGGATGAAAGACTTGATAAAAAGTAACAAGACTTTAATGTATTAAAACTGTTATTTGTATTTTTTTATTTTTACTTTCCAGCTGTGAATCTCGACTTCCAGTGTATGATCTATCTCCAATGGACACAGAGAGGCTAATCAATGAAGCCAAGGCAGACAAATTAAAACAAATGGAAGAAGTGTATCAGGCTAATTGCAAAGTGGCAGAACTAGAGGCCAAGTAAGTTGACTGGAATATCTCTATATCGAGGCTTAATAGCAATAGAGATACTTATTTTTATCACAAACTAAGGTATTTATATAGAGGTCCATTATTTGTATATATTTATCTCTCTGCCTACCTATGTTTTGTAAACATTTATGTATCTGTATGCCCGTTGATGTTTCTCTTATCTGTTAATGAACCTGTGTATGTGTATTTGTTTATATCTGCCTGATAGTTTATGAATGTGTCTTCACACTTTAGTTATATTTTTTTGTTATCCAGTCTTTTGGTTTTTCTGTTAATCCCATTATGGTATCGCTGTGTATAACACATGTAAATTTTTATTTTCAGAGTCAAAACATTACAGACCCAGCTATCAGAAAAAGAAGCCATGTTGAGGATTGTCCAGCGATCCCCAATGACAAGGAGTAGCAGTGTACATACACTGTATAGCTCACCCCTCCACTCTCCTCGTCCCTCTCTTATTGCAGTGACCTCCGGAACGCTGAGTCAGCAGAATAGTCAGTTGGAATCTGGCACACAGCGGGAGTTTAGACATATGAAAACAGGTATTGTAACCCAGTCCTCCTAACATTTTCAAAGATATTGCTTTATACGGATTGATAGATGGTAGTTTTGGAAATGATATTTAAAGCCTATTTATCACTGAAATTATAATACAGAATGAGTAACGAATTTACTAAAAGAATTGCAACCAAAATCAGGATCAGAAAGGTCTTAAAGTATCCGTTATGAAAGTTATGCAGCTTGTAAACCCTCTGTTGTTTGTACAAATGAAAGATGTATTTTGCCTTTTAACTACAAATAGGTTAACTTTTAACTAAACTCTAACTATTTTAAAATTGAAACACTCCGACATTTTCTACATTTGATATCTACCCTCGATTTGCCAGTGGCTAATAGATCACCTCAGAAAATATTGACAAAAGGATAAAGTTTGTCAAATTTATTTGTCACTTTAATAGCAAGACATTTCTTTTTCTTTGTCCACAGAAAGATGTCAAATGTCTTTTTTGTTGTTGTTTTTTTTTAATGGTATTTGAAAAGTCTTATCATATGCAGCTGCCATTATTATTATGGATATTTGTTTAAATGATTAGGTAGTACCAGTGCACTGGAGACTGGCAGAAAGTTGTCATTAGAGGAGGAATTGTTGGATAAAATACAGAGTTTACAATCAGAGGTATGTATTAGATCCTTTTGCATTGTACAAAGTTATCTCTCACTCAGTACTATCTACCAGATGTTACAACTGTAAGGTAGGATGATGACTTTTTTGTTTGTGTTGTTTCATGGTGATATTTTTGTTTTCTATCATCATAGTTTTATTTAATGAACTTTTTGTAAACTGACAAATAATATACACATGACATTTTTGACATTCATAAGTTGCATATTTATTTGTGATCTGCATGGTCAGTTGATGAACATGTATTCATTAGGTTTTGCATGGTACCAAAATTGACTTAAACTATTTTCTAAAACTGAAGAGTAGCTGTCAACAAAATGTATTCCAAATCTTGATTCTTACTATGCATTGTCCAGTGCATATAATGCAAGTGACATTTGTCCATTTGTCTCTTCTTTAATTCATCACAATTGATCTAGCAGTATTCCGTTTGTTGTCTTGAACTTGATAAATGTGAACTACAGATTGTATAAAGTTCAGGAAATACCATCTGAGACGTGTTTTGCCTCTTTGTATGTGTGTATGTATGTGTGTGTGTGTGTGTGTGTGTGAGCGAGCATGTGTATATATAGATTTCTTTAAATCGTTTAGTCCTCTTTCTTTTCCTAAGCAGAACAAAATGGTAGCAATTACTATAAATGCAAATGAGAATTATTTTTATTTTTTTTAAACTGAAAAGTTAATTTTTGTTTTAATTTCAGCACAAAAGTGATTCTGAAGATTCCACTGACAAAGTTTGGCAAGTGTGACAGATTCTTTGTTTGCTGGTATTTTTGTCATTTAAGTAAATAAATAAAAAAACCATGAATAAATCAGCACAGCAACACAACTAGAACCACAATAGTCAAACAACACCACCATCAGTCTGTGATATTTTGATTTTGTCTCCAGGACATGAGAGAGTGAAAGGAAACCAGTCTTCCAAATAAGTAAATGATTCAGACTTCTCTCCAGATGATATTTTAAACAACATGGCCTGCTCAAACCATTTGACTCCAAGGGTCAGCCTCATTGAATTGCTATTTCCATCTTGTGTGAATTTTGCTGGAAAAGATAAAATAACAATAGCGGAGGTTTGAAGAGTTGAAGGTCTAAATTTCAGAATTTTCTACTACATTTTTCGAATTCCTTATAAATTAATGTAAACAAAGAGCCAGTGTTTGTGCAAGAACATAGCAGATTTCAGCTTGCAGTGGCAGTATTATTACGAGGAAAGCGAGAGCACCATCTGAGGAGCAGTTTGTAAATAAGTTTATGAAGTGATTGTTTACAGTACTTTGTCAAGTATAGTTTTAAAATATCGCCAATTTTGTCCTAATTATTTATGGCTGTGTGAATAAAAAAGAAAGTTTGGATTGCTCCACACATTTGAACACATGCATGCAAGTTAAGTTGCCAAGCAACAAATGGTATTCTTTTTTCATCAGTGTAGTCATGTATGTTTTCCATCATCAAAAGGCATCTTGGATCATACATGTTCATTATAAAGGCATCTTGGCTCATGTGTATTCATTATAAAGGTATCTTGGATCATACATGTTCATTATAAAGGCATCTTGGCTCGTGTATTCATTATAAAGGTATCTTGGGTCATAAATATTCATTACAAAGGCATCTTTGATCATACATATTCATTAAAAAGGTATCTTGGGTCATAAATATTCATTATAAAGGCATCTTTGATCATACATATTCATTAAAAAGGTATCTTTGATTCATTAGAAAGATATTAACAAGCCTCTTGTTTCTTGTCTTCCTGTTTAAATTGTGTAGAATTGCAGTTTTTATTTGTTGAATTGATAGATTCACTGTTTGCAAAATTTGTGGCATTAAATGTTCACTCATGCAAAATAAACAATCTTTTGGTACTGTTGAAGAAAAATAGGAATTGTGTGTTTTAGCCAGTGACCATATTTTGGTTGTCACTGTCAGTGTTTTGTTAAATTCAGGGATTGTTGAATATATTGATTTTGTACTGTTAAAATGTTTTGGAGGGTTCTTAAGCTGTTAAATGGTGTGAAATAAAACAGGTTGAAAGTCATCCATTAAAATCTTGGATTGAATGATGCTTATTACTTTGTCTTGATCTAGTTTGCTAATAAAGTTCGGTTTTACCAAGGGAAGTAACTTGAGTATTTCATCAAGGTCTGTTCTAGGACGTGGTTGTGGAATTTACAAACATTTCAAAGCAAAATTGCACAGAACAATCAAACAGAGGTGCCAGTATAACATATTTTCAAACCCTACCTTCATTTCTTCATTAAATCTCTTCTATATTCAGAAAGTCTCCCCACCCACTGACCCCATTTTTCACATGGGGGAACATTTCTCTAATAAATTTTCAGATGTAGAATAGACCCTATGTTACATGGCCCGTTGTGCTGTAATTGTTCGGACCAAGAAACTCATTCTCAAAGATCATGGCACTTGATAAATTAATTAGATTCTAGTTAGATCCATATATTTGTTGGTTTCTAACTTAGATTCTACTCACTCACAGAAGTTTAATAGCGAAGTCAAAATCAAAGTAGTGTTGATTTAGGGGATTGAGCTATCTTGAGTTTCCTGCTTAGAAAGTTCATACAAAAACAATATTTTGAAATTGCCTAGATGTTTTGTTACAGAACAACTTGGTTAAGTCCAGCATTACGATTTTGATCACTTGTTATTTTGAAATTAACGACATGATGTGTTGGCTGTACACCTGAATATCATGGGATTTTATTGCACCATTAGTTTTAAATTCTTGAATGAAATAGCACGGATTATGTATGCTAGACAAGACATGTGCATATATGCAATGTTGAATGAGAGTTTCCATGCACATTTAGACGCTGTTCATTTTAATGAACCATTCAAATTAATGTGTTGAAATCTGTTTTCTGATTAGTTAGACTTTTATGCTCTTAATTACACAAAATATGGCACCAAGACAAGACTTTCATACACAGGACCTTGGGTAGTTCAGAAGAAAAATTGCTCTTTTCTTTTAAAAGTTGGGCTTTTAAGAATTGTATTGTCAAAGCTCTTGAAAATTCAGAAGTCAGGGATTCATAAAAATCACTGAAGTAAATATAATCTAGTAATCTAATGTTAGATTGACACAGCACATACTTTTCAAGATGCCATTTCATTTTACACATTTCTTGGGTGTGTATATTTATATATAGTGTATATTTGTACAGATGCTCCTATTTATACATTATGTGCAATATGCCATTTTTCATAACTTACATTTTGTTGTGTCACCCCCCATCGTAATAGTGCAGGCTTCATTTTAAGTTGTTATTTTTAAAAAAGCTAACAAAGGATATTTGAGTGCAAGACTGTTACTTTGTCACAAGGTTGAAAATAATAGTTAAAGTTGCTGTTAATGAATATGTACACGTCATCTTTTTGTGCTGAATGGATGGTTATTTTTCTTATATATTTATATAGATCATAGAATTAAAGTGACATTTAACATGGTCATAGAGTTTATACCATTAGTGAAACATTCTGAAACATAGTTTTCATGGCAGAACCAGATGCGGAGCAATATTTGAAAAATAGCTATGAAACAATACTATTTCAATCATTTGGGAATACCTCCCTAATTGTATTGATATTGTCAGCTGTATTGTTAATTTCAGATTAGTTGTATTGTCAATTTTATGTGAGCTGTATTGTCACTTCTGGGTCAGCTGTATTGTCGATTTCAGGTAAGCTGTACTGATAATTTCAAGTCAGCTGTATTGTCCATTTCAGGTCAGCTGTATTGTCAATTTCTGATTAGCTGTGTTCAATTTAGGGTCAGCAGTATTGTCAATTTCAGTCCAGCATTATTGACACTTTTGGGTCAGCTGTATTGTTTCATGTCAGCTGTTTTGTCAATTTTGGATCAGCTGTATTGTTGATTTCAGTTCTTGGGTTGTAGAATCAGTTGACTGACCATGTTTTCATTACTTTTTTTATTTTGTGGAACATTTCAGTGACTTAATTAACATAGCAAATATGGCTCCAACTGCAAAGTTCAGTTTTGCTTAATGAAAAATGGGCAATAACAGTTTTTAAAAAACATAACATTTGTGCATTTTCATATGATATGCATGTCATACTTTCATTGGTGCTTTAAGCCATTTGTCATTATTTTTTTCATTGGTTTCATTGTATAGGTGCCTCCATTCTATTCAGACAATTTAGACAACTCTTTAAAAAAAAAATGGTTTTGAAGGCAGTTTCAGCATTTCATTTCTCATGATGAAAGTTTTGATAAATTTTTTATTTGACTACATTTGAGCATCCTTAATTGGTTTTAATGAACTAAATAAAGAAGTACTGACAAGTTTTTGTATACAGTATCCAACGTGTAGTTGGGAATGTTGATGACCTGTAACTTGTATTTTTTTATATGTATTTATCCGTTTAAAATTTCACCAAGTTAGATTTAGAATTTCATTGATTTAGGTTTATAACAGTTTTTGTGCTTTTAAATAGTTTCTAATCAAAAGTTTGAATCATCCTCGTGCAATGTTTTGAACCAGTAGTTTCTGTAGAATAATGACTGAATTTGTAATGGAGTCACCTATAACTGAAAAATTGTTTTCATGGCAGTCTGTGCTCAGACTGTCTATAATTTGTGTTTATTCGTTCAGTATGCTAATGATATTGTGTCTGTGATGTTGATTTAAAATAAACAAAAAATGGTTGTTATATTTTATGACAATAAAATAATTTATTGAAATCTGTTTTTATTATTTTTTTATTATTCTAGCGATAAAAAACTATTCCTGTACAAGCTGTTAGTGGTATTAATTCATCATAATTTCTGCATTTGTACCTTTTTACATTTGTCTAACTACCTAGCAGCTAGGTATATATTTTGATTGACACATTTTTTGTACCTTATTTTGAAGGGGCATGTAGTCCGTTCCTTGTCCATTCATCCCTCTGCCTGGTTAAGTTATGCATTTAAGTCATTGTGGAAGAAATTTTATTCATTTGATACATCTGTAGTTTGAACAGCAATTCTTTATATCATTTTCAATGATTGCTTCGTCATTATGTCCTTTGTTGATATTTATTGTGGTGTTCATTATGTCATATGCCAGTTCAAGGCAACTTAAACTAAATACATGTACATCCATTTATACTTGCTTGTAAGTTTAGTCCAACTGCAAACTGAATAGTCCAAAACTCTGGCATCACATAATACACTATCCAATCTGGGTCTATGGCGTTTGTTAAAAGTAATCAGTAAAACAAACAATAAAGACCTTGATCTGCAGGTGCATTATGTAGTGGCACATCAGAGTCTATGTTGTTTGACTTGTATGCACATATATATATATATATATATATGGTATATCAGAGCAGAGTCAAATTGAAAAACAAAGATATATAACAGAATTGTCTTTATTGGCAAGTATGCTGGAAAAAGGTATTTTAATTCACAAAATCTAAATGACCTCATCTTTTATCTCTCATTTGCTGTTGGAAAGAAATATTGCTTAAAATTTTGGTCATGCATTTCTGGGTTGTTTTTTGGTTACCACAAAAGGGCAATTTATATTTTTGGACAATAATAAAAAGGACAATCATTCTTAATTTGTAATTGTTAAGTTTTTGTTAAAATTTAAACTTTAGATTTGAATAAGAAAAAAAGGAAACATGGAACTTGTCTCAGCTTAATGCATTAGTGGTTATTGTCCAGTACAAAATTTGGAACGAACATACATTTTTTCTTACTCTGTATTTGTGAAACAATGTAAAGGAAAATTGAAGTATGAACTGGCAGAGTGTTTACAGATTTTTTTTAGCTCCTCTGGACAAAGGGCAGAAGTGCTTTAGTGATGGACCTGCATTCATTTCCCATTTGTCATTCTTCTGAAAGCAGTTGTTTGTTTTTGCTGTTACTCCTATGTTAGTTGTCATAGTGCTCATTGTGACAGAACTTGGTACAGCAACTTCTTTTGAAGGAATAATCGTACTGACATACCTGTTTGCCCCACATGAGTGAGAAATGAGATGTATTTTTTCTAATGCCATCGGAATTGTCAAAAATTTCCGCCCCTGTGGCTTAGTGATTAGAGTGACAGCCTGGGATGCGGGAGGTTGTGGGTTCGAACCTCGGCTGATAAGACTGATACACCTGGTACTAGCAGTCGACTCGCTTGACGCTCAGCATTCAGAGATTAGTGATAGGACTAATCGGCCTGGTGTCAGGATAATGTGACGGGTGAGACATGCTACATGTCAGCGGCATAATGACCCAGTGCTAAACATCACAATAAACTGTTACATTGCAGACATTGTAGCGATATGACTGATTTATTTTTTAAAGCTACGTTAAAATCCAAAAGACACGCACACACACATTGTCAAAAGTTTGTTGAAATTTTGGTCATGATCACAATTGGAAAAAATTTGCATTAAGATTTTTTGTTAAAGGTTCTTTTATTTCTTTATATTTTTTAAAACTTCATTGATTATTTTCCTAACACAATTCATTTTTTGACATGCCCCCATCGCCTCTCTGATCTTGAAATCATGATCAAAATTATAGAAAATGGGTGTTAGGGTTTTGATTCAATTTTATTTTCATTTGCTTATATTTCCTAAACCCTTTGAATGATTTGTTCATACACTGTGTGAACGATTATGAAGCTAAGAAATTACTTTTGTAATTGGTTTGGTGTCTCTATTTTGACCTTGAAGTCAAATTCTTATTTTACAATAATGCTTTGCTTGTTGGCTTGACTTATAGACCCTGTCCTTTTTGTTTTGTTTTGTTTTGTTTTGTTTTGTAAAAATAACAAACGCTTATTGCAAGCAGTAATTGTTTTTGTATTAAAAAAGAAGCTAAACAAATTTGCGACGGAGAACAATTCAGCATAGCTAATGGATTTAGAATGTTTTGTCACGAGGTTGGAAATGCCTGTCATGCACAAAATATAAGAAAGTGAAGAAATTGTATGCAAAGGAATTGAATAAAGCTAAACAAATTTGCGAAGGAGAACAATTCAGCAAGCTTGAAAGGCAACAGAGTTTGATATTTCCACGTTCGTAAGCAAAGAGCTAAGCAACCTTCCACTTCTGAAACGGAAGCAAACTGAAAACGTCTTCGCGACTTTAACTCTATTATAACTGCGAGCAAATCATTTTCTAGGATGTCCCAACCTGATACTAATTATCCGTATGATGCCAGTCACTGACAGATGGTCTTAACAGTGGAACCTATTCCCACTTTGACAAATTTGTTGTTAAATACCAACTAAAGAACAAGTTAGCTCTGCTGTTAACCTCTATGTGAAGAAAAGGCACGTGGTCACGACAGGATTGTTGCCAAGTATTTACTTTTTGCGAAGTAGTGTAAGGTAGCTTGAAATTTTATTCACAAAAGTGTACGAGGCCGAGAAGTACCCGAACAATTTTTAAACACGGCGTAGTAATACCACTTTTTCAGGGTGGAAGAAATAATAAATTAGACACGAATAATTATGGGAACGTTACGATAGTTCCACTGTTTCAGAAGGTCCCAGAAAAATCACGTACAGTAGACTGCTTATTTTTGCTAAACACTACTACAGGGTATAGAAACCAATGTGGTAAGCAACAGCAGCTTTCAGTATCAAGGACTCATTACGTTACTATACAGATAAAGATAATTCTAAGTTACATTTCTAGATAACACTGAAGCATCCAATACAGTCTGGCATTGTGGGCTATTTGGCAAGTTGTAGACTTGAAATCTTTAGAAATAACTACCACATCATGAAAGACTCGTTCGAGAACGTGAGTGATTATATGGGGGTGCCTGGGGTTACATTGAATTAACAATACGCTATAGGTTTATATTGTGGGTCATTGTCTTGACAAGTAGAAGTGTTATGTTAAAATTGTCCATAAGTTTACATGTGTGGGTCACTTTTGGGACAAGGGTAGTTTAACGTGGATTTATTTTGTCTCCAGACTGCATTATAAATTTGGATCAGACGGGTCAGTCTAGGACAAGGGGGAACTTAACATAGGATTTATTTTGTCCACTGAATGCCTTTGAAATTTAGGTCAAATCGGTCGGTCTGGGGACAAAGAAATATGTAAACTCTGCAATCCAACACCACCCTCTCATTATCCAGCAACGGCTTTTTGATTGCATTCAAATACATACTCTACTAACCATCACCCGTGTTTTCATTACAATCCAAACATACACCCCTTCAACCAGCATCTGCATTTTGATCGCTGTTATAGTACATACCCCATACAATCCACCTCATCCCCAATCTTAAGAAAAGGTTGGCAATGTTTATATACATACTTTCACACAAATATAAAGATACATTCACAAACAAGGGTCGGAGGCGTTTATAGACACTTGTACTATACCCTTACATACATAATATCA